>CAHIKZ030001992.1:67500-361799 GCA_903632075.3 Acanthosepion pharaonis
GTAGTTTATGTTACTTTGAAAACATCTAATCGCATGCTTTATTTAGAGATTCCTTATAAAATACAAAGAAAAATCTGCAATGCTTTTGGTACTGACCTGCTATCTTGGTATCAGTCGCTTCCCCACCGAAGTAACGTAGTTTCTATGTGTCTTTTCTATAAATATTTTCATAGTAATTGTTCTGATGAGCTTTTCTCTTTGGTACGCAGACTATTTTGTTTAGTTTCTTGTAAATAAATTGTATTCATTGTAAATATTCATTGGGGTTTCTATTTTAAATGTTGTTATTTTTATCCCCCTACAGACAAATTGTACATATGTGAACTAGTTAGGACTATACAAAGACTTTGAGGTATTATGGTGGCTGTAGAAAGAATGGTAAGTAAGAATGTGTTTTTTGGTATTAGGAATACTGTGGAATATTTGGGTCAATAATCGTGGCTAGCTAAGTTTAAGATAAGACAAATAAAAAAACAGACTTCCCCTACCCCACTTTTGGCCTTGTGTCATATTTTTGTATTACTCAAAATAAACATTGCTTTCTTCTTTGGTACCGAAACTTTATGAATTTATAACTAATACTAGATTGGCATCATTTTACAGTCGAACTGGCTAAATTTAACCGCCCGTGGGACTCTTCGATCTTTTTGCTTTTTAGTGAACTTTGCATTTAAGTTCTTGCAGATTAATGTCAATCGTGATCTTCTTGTTATTTTATTGTTCTCTCTCCTTAATATTGTTTTCTTTTTATCATATTCTCTCACACTCAGCAGTTCCTTGAGTCTTAGTGGCTTTATTGCTTTTCTTGGGGAGAAGTGATTACAAAAGGAAAAGTACAAATCCGAATTGTAATATTCCTATTTTATACAGACTCACATCTTTCATCATCCAGCAAATCATAGAAAAAAAGAAACTATGAAAAGCTAACTTAAAGAATGAAAAAAAAAATGAATTCGATCCCGTTGCGTTTCTTTTAAGTCTCAAAACATTTTTTAAAAAATTACTTTTGGTTGCGCGCAGTCACGCATTTTAGACGAATTCCAGTTATCCTTTCATTACACCGAAAAAATTCGATTTTACTTCATTTGGAGTAATTTACCTCTATCTGCCGGCCGCCGATCTAGTGTACACAGGAGCTAAAATGGTTATTGATACGCTTGGTATCGGAGAAGGAAGCACAAAAAGCAACAACGATTTAAAAAAAAAATCTCAATAGAAAGCGAGATTAGAACAAGAAACAAGAAAACTACTTAGAGAAGAAAATCCTTAAGAAAGAGATGATAATATATGAGAGACCAGTGACACAAAGCGAGGAAAAAAAAGGAACTTTTGTAATAAATAATACAAACACCTATATTGGAGGAGATTAATGAAAATCTTTTTGGCGAGGAAAGAGGTGCTGAATCTCGAAATAGAATAGTCCAAAATAACGAAGAAAAATGTCACCAACAAATAAATGAGGTCAGAATAGAGAAAACAGGGAAAAAAAATATATGGACTATTTCGTTGGGAACAAACAAAAGTGTGTTAAGCTGCTATGTCATAAATATATGGCAGGGAATGCAAATGCAAGGAGGGACTTGAAGCGATATAGATATAGTTCTATACAAATAAAAATAACATAGACTGAATTTTATCAGCAATGAGGAAGTTTTAAAAAAAATCAAAGCAGAAATGGCACTTGTATTTAGAATCAGAAGGAGACAGCTACAATTTCTGGGACACGTTTTGAGGAAAGACAGTTTGGAAAATGCCCACAGGACGGACTGAAAAAAATAAAGGGCACAGGGAAACAGCGGGCAAATCAAAGAGTTTTTGTGAACGGCAGTAGAGGGTCAAGCGGATATAGGATAGGAAAGTTAGACGTTGCTGAGAGTTACAATCGACAGGACGTTGTAAAGAACCCCGATTTCTCACGTCCTGAATGGGCACGGCACATAGCTGATGATGATAATTATGGTAGGAAGAAAACAATTCTGGAATAAGCCGTGGAAACTGAAAAAGAGAACGATAGAAAAACTAAAATGCATAATTTCTTATATTAAATACCAATCAATACAAGACACGAGAGCCACTCAAGAGAGATAGTTACACTTGAAATAGTAATAAAGAATGACGTGTGTGATATGAATGGAAAGGAAGGTGGTAAGAAATTAAAATTATGAGGGTAACGTGAATAGATAACATTTGACTTGAGGAGTTGTTGTAACCTAGAAAATGTTACTGAATGAAAATAACCAAAACAGAGATGGCAAATGAAAAGGTAATCAGTATAGTGATTTTCCAAGCGTAGCTTAGATGTGGCAAAGGGTAATCTTTATAACATTAACAAAATACAATACTCGTCAACGCCGTGAAGTAGGTAAACCACTGGTATTGTTGTACTACTAAGACAGCATATTACCCCCACTTACAATAGTGTTCAACGTATTTGTGAAGATTAGGACATAGCCATTAGTGTTCATAGGTACGGTACATAACAGGGTTAAGACAGTTGTGTTCAGAAAAGCGCCCATGTGTCAGTCTGTCCCTCAAAATGTCAGTGCATGGAAAAGCTGTCATAGTGGAAATTTCTCTTTAAATTCGGATTACTTTTTAATTGTTTGATTTGGTTTACTTATGGTTTATAAATTCTCTTTAAAGCCGAAACCATATTATTTAAAGCCGAAGTCATATTATAGGAAGTCGCTTATATTCGGAATACAACTATGCTTTATAAATATCTACTTTAGGTTACTCATGCAGAAAACATAACAATTGAAAAATTACTGATCGTATTGATTACCAACCACGAGATAACTCGTAGTTGGTGTCATAATAAAAACTGACAACCACGAGTTATGACGTGCTTGGCATTTTCTGATATATTTCAATCTGCGAGTGCCAACGAGTTTATTTGCAATGATACTTTTGAAAACTGTGTTATGGCTTTAGCTGAAGTTATGAATCAACTCATAAAATATTTTTATTGCTTAAGTTGGCTATTTTAAAATTGGCGTTTGAAGTCAGATTTCGTAATTGACCTCTGGCAGTTAACGTGTTAAATGGTGCAGTAACCTATCAGCATATCACGCATATTTGGCTCTGATTCATATACCTGGCACCCCTTATCTTCTTGGGTGTCATTATAGGCATATTGAGCTCCGTATATTTGTACCACAGTATCACGTGTTGGTTTGCTACTTTTTAATCAGCAGTAATAAAAAATATAACGTCTTTATGCTACGCCAGGCATACAAACTCTTAAGGCTTCAGATCTTAACTGATTGGACATATTAACATGCACATGTTTTATCTTGTGGAATTAAGATAGGATGCAGTAAATATACTGTTCAATACCGCAGGTATGTTTGTCAGTTGCCTAAACATAACTTATTGTGCATGTCGTCTGACGTGCTGTGTATCTCAGTTTGTGAAGTTCTATGCTAACAGTTTCTTCTCTCACACTTCTCACTTGTGGAACTCTCTTCCAGCTTCTTGATTCCAGTCAACATTGAACTTCAAAAATGGCAATCGTTATATTTTGTCTTCTTAATTCCTTTTTTTTTTAATGTTCGCTTTCCTTTCTTTTTCTCATATTCTCTTACACTCAGTAGACCCTTGAGTTTTAGTAGCATTATTGCCTCGCTTGGGGTGAGATGATTAAAAATTAAGGGATCGATGGGAAGATCATAGCTGGGTGTTAACAAGTTTAGTTTTTTTTTTAAGTTTGAAGAGTGAGGCAGTCAAGATGACTTAGGAGCCAGAGCTAAATATATGGAAACACATTCAAAGGCTTTCTGTGCAGACTGATTTGTTTGACCCGAAAGTCTTTCTAACTGAGTCCCCCACCCATACCGTTATGCGCTCGTTTTTATCAAAACTTTTCACCGTATTACGGATGTTTGGCCGTGAAGCATATGCTTTTATGATGTTATCAGACTGGGCATTATGATGATGGGTATATTGTACTTTGTATATTTGTACCCCAACATCACATTGTTGAGGTGCCGCTCTCTCACCTAATAATAATAAAAGAGTAGATGTAGAAGTAGGATCTGACAGAAATGTATTTTAATAAACTGTTCCATAATAGCAGTCCTCCTATATGGCAGCGAATGATGGCCATCTTCTCACAGACTGGAAGCAACAGAGATGTGGTTCTACAGGAGGAGGATGATAATTCCAAAGTTTTAGAGAAATGAAGAAGAATAGACTTGAAGCAGCAGCAATGTGGGCCTACAGAAGGATGCTGAGAATACCATGGACCAAACCTGTGCGCAACAACGAAGTTTTAGAGAAAATGGAAACAAAACAAAAAAACGACACATACTTAACAACAGGAAGAGGCAGTTGGAATTTGTAGAGTACATGAGAAAAGAAAGAGTGGAAAATGTGATACTCACAAGACAGAATTCTAGAGGGACAGAGGTAAACAACACATAACATGCCGAGTGACTTTGTGTAAATGGATGACAGAAGAGGATTCAGGAGAGATAAGAAAAAGACAAAATTAATTAAGAGCTACTAAGGACAGGAAATTGTGTGGAGCCATGATCGCCAACGTTCTGAAAGGATACGTCATATCAGAAGAAGAATTAATAAATGGTATCTCACACGTGAACTAGAATAAGCGAATACAGAAAATTGGTTAAGAATATTCAGTGGACTTTGCAAGATTCTATGGGAAGAGTTGTCTTTTGGCAATTGTGTAGACAACTGCCCGCATCTCTGTTACATCGAGTAACCTACCTAACAAGAGTGAGTGGAAGAGACAGCAGAAACACAGACATTGCTAAGCGTCATGAAAGATAGAAAATTGAGGCGAGATATGAAAGCCTACGCCCTGAATGGACACGGCGCATAGAATAAGAAAATGTGGAGTTTATGAGACAATCAAAATAATCACATAATTTAGCCTCGGAAAGAAATATTAAAACGTTGTACATATTTACAAGAGGGAACGATTCAATGTCTGTCGCAAATATTTGCTTGCCGACGGATCATGTTTTTCTTTGACTTCACGTAAAATTAAGAAAACTATAACGTGCAAAAAGCATTGTGAAAATAATGAATCCTAAGATTTATTTAATGAAGTGAGAGCGAAAATTTGAAAGATTACACGTATATTTAATGAAAAATTTACGTTTTTTAAATCTCATTTTCTTTTAAAAGGAATTGTCAGGAAAATAAAACCCTCTGAGATTAAAAAATTATTCGATCAAACGGAATTAATCCATAACTGGATAAAAAGTAAAGTTTGAAGAAATGTTTTTGTAAGAGAGGTTCAAAAAGTTTAAATAGGCGTTCGTGCCATTATCTTCTTCAGCCTCTTTCGAACATTTGAACGAGTATATATACCGGGTGTAACAGCAAAATTGTCTACATCGTGTTACAGCATAACTGTATATCCACAAAATGTTTAATACCTAAAAAATTCACTAAACTAATTGTATTTCTTCTTTCCCGGCTTTCAGGTAAGACGTTTAGCACTCTTGACACCATTTGTCATAAGAATCACTGAAAAACATTTTGAGTTATTCAGTTAGGAAGAGAACAGGTTAAAACACTGTGTCAGCCCAACTTTATCTTCCCAACTGAGCAATGGTAAGAGGAAAAAGATCATTCAGACCTTCAGTA
Organism: Acanthosepion pharaonis; assembly: GCA_903632075.3. Lineage (NCBI taxonomy): Eukaryota > Metazoa > Mollusca > Cephalopoda > Sepiida > Sepiidae > Acanthosepion > Acanthosepion pharaonis. The sequence goes on from CAHIKZ030001992.1 coordinate 73,120, forward strand.
ATTGTACCAACATTCGTACTCTGACTTCCATTTTCAAAGTCTATTCAAGATCCATCATGAGAACGGTGAATAAGTTTAAAAAAGAGGGAACTGTAAAGAGGAAAACTGGATCAGGATGTCACAATAGCAAGAGGGATCATCATTTTAACTTAGAGATGAGGAGATCAATTAGAAAAGATCCAAGTCAATTCATAAGACGTTTAGCATGCGAGAGATGAGTTTCAGCTATGACAGTTCAAAGAGCAGTGAAAAAAGACATGAAAATGAAATCGTACCTTGTTATTCCAGGAAAGAATGTTAAGAAATTAGAGAGGGCGTAGATCATCAGGAATAAGTCGGAAAATGATCCTGGAATAATATATATATTTGAACTTTATTTTAATCCTTCATGACCTTCCGATCCTTAGCTATGGTTAATTAATAATGAACATGTCATTTTCGTTCATGATCAATTTCATCACGATTCCTCTGTTAAGCTTGGAGAGTAATTATGCATTCTTATTGCTGAAAAAGATTCCAATAGCGTTATAAAAACCTCGGAGAATTTCAGTAAGATATTTTTAATCACTTCTAAGATAGAATAGTTCAAATCTTAATCTAACAATTGGACAATATATATATATATATATATATATATATATATATATATATAGATGTAGAGAAAGAGAGAGATATTCAGAATTCGTTAATTTCTTCGAACTTCGAATAGACGCGTCATCTTACCTTGAAATCGAAGCGCCACCAATTATACGAATATTTGCTTAATAAGTCGAATTCACGTAAAACATGATTCACTAATGAAAAATAAGCAACATTAAAAAATGAAATTAAAAATACCAGATCTTCTTTCTTCTTTTTTTCGATATCTCATTCCCAGGTGAAGTTTTAATAAAAGTGAGATATGTTGGGTTAATAAAACTTTCCAATTTGTTTCGTTATCTTATCAACAGGTATATATGGCGTATTTACGCAATTTTCTTTTAATGTATGCAGGTTTCGCTAGACTCACGCGCGCACGCACGCACACACACACATATATATTACATAGAATAGTTATTCGAATAAGGTGACTTTGGATTTTTATTCTATGTAATTTACATGCTCTGTTATAATAAATGCATTGAGCTCTTTTTGTGGATAAATTTTAATATTTTATATTATTAGGATTCACTTGGATTATTTACCTACGGATTTATATATATATATATATATATATATATATATATATATATATAGGCTTATGGCCATATAGCGTTGAAACACCTATTGCTGTACGATCACTGAAGTTAAGCAACGTCCATCATTCTCATAAGTCGGAGAGCCAAGTCTCAATTTCACTTGGAATTGTTATATTCACTTACACGCAAAAATCTTGTGAAAGGTATGAATCCACCTCTTTTCTTCCAGCTATGGGTTAATTAGTAAAACTTGTATCATTAAATCATTATTATGTAAAAAAAAAAAAAAAAAAAAAAAATATCCGGTAACAATTTCCTGGTCAGGTCTCATAAGTTGTAGAAAACGAATCAATATATATATATATATATATATATATATATATATATATATATATATATGTGTGTGTGTTGTGTGTGCACGCGCGTTAGATGAGCTCCATGTATAGATTAGTTCAGATATTGCTTGTACATCTCCGCATCAACCCTATCTATTAGATGACAATTTTGAGACGGACTGAAGTAAGATGTCTGGTGTTACACCTGTGTGTCCTTTTCCTAGTGGCATATCTACGCAAGGTTTGACTTGTATTCCACTCATATATTTGAAAAATTACAAAGTGACTTCCATTTATAAGGTCGTCGTCATCCACAATGTTTTACACCTGTAAATGCTCCCGAGAAGGTAGCGGAAACATTGAACGGTGTCCTTGGCTTACCGGATGCAATATACTGTTGAGGAAGATCGAAGACTATATCGACCGATAGGTTGTATTAGAATCAGCTGAGATTATGCAGCACGTTCGAATATTTTCTTTTAAAAATGACAAACATAAAACTAAAGCAGCGACAATTGTGTTTCTCTCACCAATGGAGTTCTTTGGTCGCTTCTATATCCATATCTTTCGTTGTTTATCCTTATGCCTGGAATTATATCAGAAGGAGCAATATAAATTCAAAAGGATGTATACCCTTTTTTTTTTCATAGATTATGCAAAAGCATTTGATAAAGTATCTTACAAAGATCTGTTTGTGCAACTGAGTAGGTTTGATTTATTTTGGGGGAGGATAATAGAATAACACAGAACTTACACTGCGTACGGATATAAAATGAATTCAGTAAATCTACGAAAATAGAAAGAAACGAAGACAAGGATGTGTCTTCTCACCGGACTTATCCAACCTATCCAGTGAGGTGATTCTGAGAGAATTAGAAGTTCTGCATGGATTCATTATTGGCTGTCACAACTTTGATAATATAAGATATGAAAATGACACAGTGTCGATAGCATGCACTGAAAATAAACTACAAGCACTTGTACAGAGCTTGGTAAAAGAAAGCGAGAAGAAAGGACTAACCATTAATTGTAAGAAGACAATGTATGGTCGTCAGTAAAAGGAATAGACCAAGATGCGAACTACGAAATCAAGCAATTACAAACATTTAAATATCTCGGGAGTTTTGTTTTTAACAATGAACGGAAAATGCGACATCAAAATCCAAAAGGTACAGTAGAAAAATGCCTTCCAAAAGTTAAGCAAAATATTAAGACACTGTGAAATTTCGTTAGAAACAAAGAAAAGAACACTGAACTGTTATGTAATATCGATCCTCTTATATGACAGTGAATGCTCAACAATCTCCTCACAGATGAAAAAGAGACTTGAGGCAACAGAAATGTGGTTCTACAAAAGGATGTTGAGAATAACATGGACTGAACGCAACAATTTAGTTTTAAGGAAAACGGAAACGAAAAGCACACACACATTTAAACTCAGAAAGTTGTAATTTCTGAGACACTTAATGAGGAAAGAGGGCTTAGAGAATTTGACACACAGAGGGCATATTGAAAGCAATAAGTGCAGAAAGAAACAGTGATTATCCTACCGAACTATCTTGTGTAAATGGATGGCAGAACAGGAATAAGATAGATGGTGAAAAGATATTTACATTTTAATATCAATATCGATGTTTTATTTACAGTGCTGGATTTACATATAGGCTTATTAGGCTGAGGTCTAGGGCCTCAAAATCTAGGAGGCCTCCTGCCAAAAGGTATATTATTATTGATACTGTCACAGGCATTTCTTACACATGCTGTTTTAACGTATTGTACACTCTAAACAACCCTTCAGTAATTTTCCTTACATTCCATTTCAGAATAATTCTGTCTTAAGCCGATGATTCGATTCTCGCATTGATTTCTTCTGAGACTTTTTAACATTTTAGTATTCATGCATTTTTTAATCACATATTGTATTTAACAATAATAACTTATGTCCTTTACTTGTACTTGTGAGAATGGGGGATTTGGAGGGGGCCCCACACATAGAACAGGCAAGGGCCTCCCTTCCTTTAAATCCGGCCCTGATAATTTAGTATATGAGCCAGGAGGGGGCTTCAATGACGCAACAGCTAGATAGTGTCCCAAACCAATAGTCAAATGGAGAGACAGACTAAGTCATTCTCTAACAAACAAGCCTGTGTTTAGATCATTTATTAAAACAACCCAGTATGCCTTAGAATCCCAGTTCATATCTCCCTTGCAATTCACAGTGTCCCCCAACTCCATCTTCAATTTGAATTGTCACCATATAATTTTATCCACATAATATTTCTTTTACTTATGAATATAACTAGGAATCTTCAACATGTCTTCCCTAACTAAAATTTCGCCCCATAGTTTTTAAAATTCCTCCCATGGGAGTCGAGTGTCTCCTGTTTGAGAATCATTGATCTAGCCGTTGTCACCAGTGAAATTTGATCAAAAGGTTTTCTGACACCAAACACATTTTTAAAATGATTATACCCATGATTTGGTTATCAGAGAAGTTTTTTTTTTGGCAAACAAGCCTGATCTTTTTTTTTTTCAACTTGAAAATATTACTTAATCCTTTCCACCTCTATATTAGAAGAAAAAGTTCAGTGGATGAGAAGTTTCTTTTGTTTATGAAGATATGTTGAAAAGAAAAAGTTTGTGAAGATTTCAAGATGTTTCCGACATTTCTGACTGATAAAAAGAATACATTTTTATCATATTGTGAATTTCTTTTCTATACATTATCAATCCCAGAACCTCGGTGACCGCGCGCTCACAAATATTACTTTGTCGAGGTGGATGGAAGAAGCCGGCTGCTGGAAGAAAAATAATATGTATAAAGAGTGATTTATTTGTTATTATCATGTATAAAGAGACCCATTATAAAAGCCTTGACGTGCGTGGGTACGACTTTATTTATGCGAGTGGGTAACAGTATACATGAAGTTGTCGTTTCAAGTCTGGTTATTTATGCAAGTCGATTTAGGAGTGTGTTTTACGAGCGGTAGTCATCAGCGTTATAAAACAGACATCTTGAAGTGACGTTTATATTGAAGCTATCTTTGCGTGTCACAGTTTGAGAACCGAGGAAAAACCTTCATGCAGCTCACTAGTTGATTTCTAGTAGCAAGACAAATGTTAACTCTTTGATGTCCATTTAGTTTTCCCTTTTGCATTTCACGATAAGGAAGAGTTGCGTGTTGTAACAGAGGGGTGGATATTGTGAGCTGGATAACAAGTACATAAACGTTGTGAGCATAGTAACGGATCTTGTGTGTTACGAGCAATCTAACAAATGCTTGGGTAGTGTGAGCAGACTAAAGGTCTTTGGTGTTGTGAGTATTTTAGGAATTGAGTGGTGTGAGCTGTATAACTAAGAACTTGGATATATTAATACCATATGCGTGCTGTCGTGTTCATCAAGACATACAGATAAAAAATGAATTATACTGTCGCAGTGTCATGTCCGTAAATAAATACAGATCGATTACAGTGACAAAAATAATTATAATAAAATAATAATTAAAATTAATTCACTCATTCTAAACCAAGGAGAATAGATCACACTTTTTTCCTCTACACACACACACACACACACACACACACACACATGACATTCTTACAAGCAGTAAACACAAATAGGCCATCAAAACATGCGTCAATTTCGTCTCCTTTTCCTTTTTCAGGTCATAATAGAAACATTTATCTTTTCGCACTCAACAAAAGATCGAGATAAGAAAACCCAAGACACTTCTTGTATTTTTACAAACTAAAGTATCTGAACATTTATTACACTCATCTAAAAAAAAAAAAAAAAAAAAAAAACATACGAGAAAAACTGTATACCCTTTAGTTATTCTTTATTTTATAATTCTGTCGGATTTCGATCCATATTTGATCTACATTTGGCCCCGAACTCACAATTTTACTCAGTAATACTGTCTCTAGTTTCTCCAACATAACATAAAAATAAGATAATAAATAACAATGTTTGTTTTTTTTCCACAGTTTGCTATTTCTCTTTTTTTTTTTTTGAGAGAGAGAGAGTATTTTTGTATATATAAATGTAAGATGGTTTGTAATTTCTTCTGAGACTTTTTAACATTTTAGTATTCATGCATTTTTTAATCACATATTGTATTTAACAATAATAACTTATGTCCTTTACTTGTACTTGTGAGAATGGGGGATTTGGAGGGGGCCCCACACATAGAACAGGCAAGGGCCTCAGAGTTATAAATCCCCTACAGAGTCAGTAATTAAGAAAGAAACAGAAATGGCAGTGGAAGGAGCTAAGATGAACATTAGGAAACAGAGGAGACAAAATGAACATTATGTTTCAGACTAGCATTAGGATTGTCTCATTGAAGAATCCTCTAGAGAATTCAAGAGTTGATTTGTGAATTTGTTGACACAGTAGTTGTGAGTTCCGTTCTTGGTGTTTTAGACTTATACTAAGTATACTTTTGCCTCGGAGAGGTTCAAATAATTTTAAGCCCAACACCTAGGATGCTCATCCCCAACCACCAGGCAGTAGCTCTTCTGCAGTAGGAAGCTGGGTTGATTACCCGGCTTTTGAGGTGTCCGCAAAAAGGCGAATGGGGGCTTGGGCAATTTTTTCCACGGTATCGTTGTTAAACCTACTTTAAACTTCGACCTTGTGTCACATTTGGATGTGACGTGGGCATGCTGAAAAATAAACGCTTCTTAGCCTTTTGGTTGAGATCAAAATGTAGTATCTGTTCTTATAAGCTCAATCTGATTCTTTCTATCCACTTCTATCTCCCAACTTTCATTTTCTCACAGAAACCAATTAATATATTTCCCCTCTTTCAAAACGCGGAATGGTCCATTATTATATTATGGAGTATTTATAGGACATGACGGTCATGCTAACTAACGTATGAATAGGTAAGCACAATAGGATAATGAATATTCATCCCAGACATTCTTAGGGCGTACAATATTCTGGATGTTGTGATGAGTGTGACAAAGACTTGGTGTTATGAAGCGGATAACAATGACTTGAGTTTCGTGAGCAGTATGTCTGAGTATTGCTTTCCGAAAAATTGCAATTTCATTCAATTCCTGTCATCTGAAATAATTAAAAACTTTGTTCGAATGGATATTGAATTATATGTTTCTACAACCTGTGACATCACGAGTCGGATTTATCATACGAATAGGATTGATGGAACTAAAACTGCAAACTTTGTTTCACTTTGATGATTACGTAAGTCGAATCACCATCATTTCCTCTATTTTCTATATAACAGGAGAATGTTCCATTCACTGCTATTTCGTGAAACAGACTACCGTATGGATATTTTCCAGAACACTACAATCTTAACCTCTTCAAGTCAGTGCTTATTCGTTATCTATCCTCCTTATCCTCATAATCTTCACTTCTTACCGACTCCTATTTCATTCATATCACAAACCTCATTCATCATAACTATTTGAAACATAATTATCAGCCTTGGGTGCCTCTTGAACCTTTTACTTTGTGGACTTTAGTAAAATAAATATATAAGGGACACAAGAAAAGACAAAAGATATGTATGGCAAGGAAGAAATTGTCAATATGTCTTGTGTTCATCAATCCTGCAAGCTCATTCTTCGATATGTTGTCAGGGGATACTACAACAGTCTGGTAAAAGTTGTATAAAAAAAGTGCTGAATTAAAAAAAATAAAATAAAATAAAAAGTTTCACACGGTGTCATCACAGATTTGACAGTAAGGTAGGAATTATTATTTCGGCACCTTTCTCCTTACCTTTGCCACGTCAGCGGCCTATATACTTTAAAACATTTGATATCATCTATAGTCAATGAACTCTGTTTGGTGACTGTGAACTTTGTCCTTCGTTTGTATTTAAAGATTTTTAGTACATTTTAGGACATGCTTGCGACGAAATTCTCAACTGAAATACGTCTCAATATTCAAGTAATTTAGAGGTAAACATAAGATGAAATGTTTGGGACACATAATGAGGAAATGGGGCTTGGAGAATTTAACACTCGCGAGATATACTGAAAGCATGGTAAAGGATTAAAATTTATAGAGAGCAACTATAGACAGGAGTTGTTAACCGAATTTTGTTGAGTAACTGTTATTCCGGATGGCCTTCCTTATATTTTCATCTGTCGGTACGTGTCTTAGTTGTCAGTTCTGTTGACAACGGATATATATTCAGGCTGGGCGGATGATGAGAATCTCATGTATTACCCGGGGAATCTTAGTTTACACCACACCTGCTTTATGGGAATCATTATTTATCCAAGAAAGTTCATCCCTTGTTTATTTTAGATGTACGGCCTTATACATATGATCATCCAATTCCCGTTTGGTTCATTATATTAACTTACGCGCATATACTCTTGGGAATGGTATGATCCACCTCTTCTCCCCACAACTATAGATTAATTAGTAAGATTTGTATCACTAAACCATTATTACCTCGGAAAGAATTCTTCCAGTATAAGAATATTTTCTGCTTCTAAATAAACCGCAAAGTGATCGCCATTGCATGACTAGGGGATTTATTATTATTAATATATTTAGGCTCTGTCGAATTTAGAATTGAATCCTTAGTTTATTTTGTTTTTTAAGCTTTTAGCACTTTTTAAGCTTTGCCTATTAAGTTCACTATATCTATTTCTCTCTCTCTCTCTCTCTCTCTCTCTATATATATATATATATATATATATATATATATATATATATATATATATATACATATACATGTATAGGGTATATCGAAAATACTTTTAAAAACTTTGGGGTTAGATTCTTCACCCCAAAACAAGAACAAAAGTCCATATAAACATATCTTCACAAATCCTTTGGTTTTGAGTTATTAAGTTTTAGCGAAGTTTACGGTAGATGGCACTGTGTTGCCATATAGACTAAGTTACAGTTGTCTTTCGGGTACATTTGTGGCTAGTGTGTTTTCAACGTTTAACGAGTGTAGTAATGTGTTAACTGAGAAGTGTTCCGTTTAACAATGGTACGATATTCATATCGAGAACAGGCAGATATGATTTTTACATACGGCCATGCGAATGGTAATGGACGTGAAGAGTGTACATTTAACAGCATCTAACGTAAACTTAATAACTCAAAAACAAAGAATGTGCGGTTATATGTTTATATGGTCTTTGGGAGAGGGTTCCTCCCAACAAAACAAAGTTTGTAAAAGTATTTTATACACCCTATATATATATATATATATATATATATAGTTTTAAAGTATGCTATATTTAGGAGTTAAAGTGCTCAATAGCAAGGATATTGAGCGTATGTATATATAAAAATAGAGACTGCAGTCAACGCCCAGAGGCGACAGTCTGTTTCATGCTAAACGAAATCGACATGGCCTGACAATTGCGATTAGCATGTAACACGCATGTTACCTCTATGTATTGACTTCAATGTCCATATATATATATATATATATTATTTATGATATTAAAATAAAAACATGTGTAACGACTTTTAGCATGTTTTTGTTTTAATATCCTAAAATAAATAATATTTAGCTCTACTCTGTATTGAGCCCTTTTTTATATTAAATGTTAATGTTATACTCATTTGCTCTCATTTTACCTGGATATATTATATATATATATATATATATATATATATATATATATATATATATAAGCACTGAAATTTGTATTCTAATCCATTCAATAATTTCAGTGTTTGTATATCAATGCTTGAACTAGCTTTTAATGCTTTGAGAGGGAGCGGATGCGGGAAAGAAGACGTTGCTCGTAGGGTGTGGGGGCACAATCCTATGGGAAAGTTATTCTCGGAGGAGTTACACCACGAAAAGTGAGATCAGCGCTAAATCGAGTTTAAGTTGTCACCTCTTCGTCACCAAAACCCGTTGGTACAGTTGGTACGTCGCTTGCGCCGTATCGTAACTGTCTGGTTTCGATTTTCGGTAGTGGATGTACACTGATTATGAGTCCCAAACAAGACGAAACGGCCTTCCAGTGCTTTCTGTTGAAGATTCTTCTAGACTCGATGAAGTAATTGTGTATATATACATATATATGCATGCGTATAGAGAATATATTTGACCTACATTTTAAGAGTGTCTGGTAGTAAATAAGTTTGGGTAAATCTCTTTACATTGTCTTAGTGTTCTTTGGAAGTTGTTGGTGCTTTAATAATATTTATCTTCGTAAAGATATTTTAATCGCATGATGCACGCCTTCTCAATTCTTGTGATTTTTCATTAGCGCTGTTTACGAAGTAACACATTCATTTCTAAAACATGGTCTCCGGTCATTCTGTGAGTCAAAAGTGCTTCAAGACAATCACTCAACTGTCCAAGCAATATAAGTTTCTATTATTGACCTTTCGAAGAGCATCAGGTTACATCGACACTTGGAATGCCCCGAGAGTTCACTCTTATTGACTTTTCTCTTAGTTAAATCATTGGCAAAGAGACGAACCAAATTTCCCCGTTGCCAGACGCACAAACTACCACTGATTAACACTTCGCATCAATACAGACAGACAACAACGCCTAACCATTAGCAGGCCGACAGAAGGATTGAATTTAGGAGAATTAGTACAATAAATATGCATCCAAAATTAGCTGTACCATTTTTTCCATTCATTCCACTACTGCCATTTATAATTAATGTTGTTATGTTGTCTTTGTTCACAATAGCCGAGAATTAGGAAGGCCGTAGTTGGAAAATATCGAAAGAACAGAAGGCTATGTAAGGAAAACAAAAGAAGTTGAGGTTTAATACTCATACAAAGAACGAAAATCAACTACTCAAATCCTACTCTAATATGGTTACTTATTATATTTATAAATAGGAGCATCCATTGTCACAGTAGTAAGGACGAGCAGGAAATACGCTGAGTTCTATTCTACAACACTTATATTTACTTTATGGTTAAGTAATACACTGGACATTTACTTTGAGTGTTACAGTGTAATAAAATTACTCATAAACTTTGTCATTTATTAAAAACTCTTTTTCCTAATTATTTTGAAATATATTTTCCATCTTTTTGTTTTGTTGTTGCCTTCCTTTTGTTTGCAATCAAAACAAAATAAATGGCAGATGCGTTCTCCAACCTTGATGGTGTTGTCTAAAGTTCTGGTATGAGATATTAATATTCAATTAATTATTCAGACGAGTACATATAACTTTGTCGCTTAGGATCACAACCTTCTAACCGATATTTTTCCCGGACTTCGTATTATTGTCTGAGGTTCTGAAATAATGTATATTTAATATACCATGAAATATTCGAACAAATATCATCATATTTATACAGAATTCTTTCGATGAATATTGCATTCTGTAATTTTCAATCACATTTTCTCAAAGCAATTTCGAATAAACGGCGAATCTTCAACGTTCGGGTCGATGAATTCGTCTAAGGGAATTGGTAACAGAAATTTGGCTGGAAGGAAAAATTGGTCGAGTTTCAAAGATTACAGGATGCAGCATCTGCCTGAACGCAATAGTTATTGTCTGTGTGCTGCAAATTTCTGGAAAAAAGTATGTGAGATGTTTCTTGAAGTATCAGCGAAAGGACTTTTTTCTAAACCTATTTACCGACAAAGAAAGTGTTAACATAGAGTAGATTAAGGAAGGTGGTGTGCATAATAGAATCTTTCTGTAATGTGATTGTCTCATATAATAGAATAAAACATATCCTAGTAAACTAAAAAAGAAAAGATTCACTCTTCATCGGAAAAAAACCCTAAACAATATCAAGAAGATACTTCTTCTTTCATGTGAACCGTCCCTTCAGGCCATCGATGGTAATGATTCTCCACAACTTCGTATAATTTGTAACTCTAATATTCGTTTTATGACTATCAATCCTACTCCCGGTTCTGCCATCTATTTACAAAAGTTCGTTAGGTCGGTCACTCTCTGTTTCCTTCTTCTCCCTTGCCTTCTAGTCCTGGGTATGACGATAAACTACATCCGGCAGCAAGACCTCTGATCGGAAGATTGGAGGTTTTGAGGAGTGTGGAATAACCTCTTATTTGCTGTTGTCATGTCCACTCTGATCCAGGGAAGTAGCAGATGTTAGGGCACCAGCTATAGGCAAATGGTAAACCCCCAAACAAAACACTATGAAAGTATAAAAATACATATTTATTGTAAAAACACCAGCAATACATTTTTATATAAAAAAATTATCAACAATACATCTTTATAGTAAAATGGCTAACAATACATTTTTAAAGTTAAATGACCAGCAAGACAATTTATCATAGAACTAGCAAGAATATATTTTATCTGTAGTTAGAAGCATACAATTGCTTTCAAAATGTATTCAGCTAACGCCGTAAAATTGTGTTCAAAATATTTAAATTTTGGCATTAAATAACCCATAGATGTTGATATGCTGCTAAACAAAATCAACCAAACTCTCTTGCCTTCAATTGTGCCGAGAGTGTTAAATTCTCCAAACCCTATTTCCCCATTAATTGTTCCTGAAATTTCAACTTCTGAATCTAAATGCAAATGTCATTTTTCTTTCTATTTTCCTTAAAACCTTGTTGCTCATATGCTTCGTCCATGGTATTCTCAGCACCTTTTTTTTAAAATTACATCTCTGTTTCTTGCAATCACCTCTTCATCTGCGAGGAAATTGTCGAACATTCATTACCATACAGGAGAATTGATATTACATAGTGGCTCCACAGTCTTTCTTTCTTACGAACTACCATACAACAATTCCATCTCTTTCATACTTAACTATGATAGATAAGATTGCTGATTTAAAACTTTTACCTGGACTTTGGGATAGCGTTCTGGAATATCGGTAAATAACTCAAAACATGACAAAACACGAGAACACACTGAAACAACTCACTCATAGTGGCACATAAATGGTAAAAATATGGGTCAGTCAACTACATTCTTGATGGCTTTTTGCATTCCGATTTGATGAAAAACCAAATTTCTTGAAATAAGATATTTAAATTTCTGAATTCTTCAGTCAGTTTTGTTTAGAATATTTTATGATGTTTAAGAATAGTGCGACCAATAAGCGGGCAGTACTAAAATAGAACAAAACGAGATATTCTCAGACAGGAACAGAGGAATGATAACAATCTATGATCATGTATTAAATAAAGTTTTCAGATAAAAAATCCCTGAAGATTACCAAGATCGAGAGACACCTGAAGAAGGCCGGAGGGAATAACTATCGAAACATTATGATAATAGCAACAAATAACAATATAACAATATCCCGAACGTAAATAGTGGTTTATTATTGTTAAAGTTTTAACAAATGTAAGACTGAATTACAAGTATGATCATTATTTTAAAGTCACTATTATGACAACACTAATAATGATGATCGTGTCTGGTACAGGTGGGCATTGTGTGTTAGATTATAGATTCATTTGTTAATGATATCACAAAGCATCTAGATCCAAGAATGAAAGAAGAATTATTTCTCTCTTCTCTTTCAAACTTCTTGAATATAACTAGCTATAAAATAAAAAGGAAGGAAATTAGAGACGAGTTGAAATACGTTTGATATATTTTGTTTGTTTCCAGCTCGACAATAATGTGAACAAAGTGATAGCTTTGCTGGATTCCGATTCATTTCCCAACAAATTAAATACGAGGAATTAAAAAAAACAACAATTTTTCACAACCTTACAAGGATTCCTGCTAAGCACGTTTTCCAAAGGGTTCAGAAGATGGCACACAATCTGATTTCAGAATGCCAATACATTTATTTAGGTTTATTTTGCAATGCGAAGAAAAACAAATCATTGTAGTAAAATACGAAGAAGCTATATCTCAATTCAAAACGAAAAAGGATGAAAGATAATTGAATAAAATTATTGATAAACAAATATTTAATTCCTTCCAGTATTAATTTCATAATTAATTTTGTCTTATGAGTTCAGTTAACATAGTTTAAATTTTCTAATTTTTTGGCTTCGATACTAAGCAAAAGTTAATTGAACACTTTCTGGAAGCATACATTTTACATGACCTAATGGGTTAATAGCTTTTGTTCATAAGGCAATTTGAAGAAAGAAAAGATGAAAGTAACTCCTAAATACTCTTGTTAGCAATTAGTATTCTGCTGCTGAACAAGTTTGAGAGACTATGTTATCAATGTTTAGATGTGTCGATGATGATGTGTTATATAGGAATAAAGTGTAGCTGCCGACACTGAAGTTTGAACGCAGATCACCAGAGAGCAAACACAGGCGATCCCATTTTGAATAAGGAGAATACATGATGGTAAAAAAAAAAATGTATATATGTGGGAATTATTGTGGTGTTTAAGTGATCACTATACGGATCATTATTCCGTGGTTACTATTCGAGCGAGTATTATCGAGCAAGTACTATTAGTGCAAGGGCTATTCGAAGCCGTCTGACACTAGCATTGTTCAACAGCGTTACTATAGTTGTATCTGCTGTTACAAAGTCTCTACTACAACGAGCATTCGTTGACATTACAAAAGTGGCAACGAATGTTCGTTGACATCTCAGAAATATTAATATATATATAGATAAATATTAATAAAATGCAAGTAAGTATTGTTTAATTTCTGTCTGAATTTCTTGAATGAGGAATTAACATTATTTACATTAGGCCTAATATCCTTATCTTTGTTCTTATTATCACAAAGCCTTTGCACAACCGCCGAAATATTGTAGCTATAATAAAGATAAGGACATTAGTCCAAATGCACGACGCATGGCTTAAACATTCTAATGTTAGTCATGTTGCCGATATTCAGACATTACATTTTTCTATTGTTCAATCCCTTACACAAATCATGTATTTCCCTAACCATTTCTCTAGGATACTAGGACAACAGGCTTCTTGCCCCGCCCTTTTCAAGCTACGCAACACTGTCCTCTTGGAAACTAGAATCACTTTGTAGTATCTATTGATGTTCCGTTTCAATCATCTGTTAACCAGGAACATCCTATTCATAATACCTCATTCTGTTACCAGCATGTTGATTGGGACACACTCTATGATTTCCAGACGCCCCTTGGAGGGACATTTTTTACCTTCAAATCGAGAATTGTGCCACTGAGGTTTCCTCTTGGGTCAAAGCCGGTATTGATGCTTTCTTTCCTTCTCGAAAATACCATATGAAACCTCAACCTTCTGTATAGTTCACACCCGCATGCCCCGCCCCTATAGCCCACAGGAACTACTATTTTCGGCTATACCAGCGCAACAACTCGTCACAACAGACGCCTATACATTGATGCTCGTAATAAAGGTAAATAAGTTCTTGAAGGAGCTAGGGCTCTGTTTGTTGAGAGAATGAGACACTGTATTGCATCTAGAAAATTTGCTAGTGTATTAAATAAAAGTAAATTCTCTATTTCTTCTCTCTTCGATCAATTTGAGGTGTTGACATCTACTGATAAAACTGGATGTTTCGTCCGTAAATTCTCCTTAGACTCTTCCCTTGATTCATCTGGAGTATCCCTGCCTTTTCCCATCTAGATCTGAGTCTCTGTTGGGTGATATGCATATAATCCCTTCTATGTTTTCTACTATCATCTCTAATCTGTATTCCCGCAAAGCATGTGGACCTGATGGTATCCCTGTAATAGTCATTAAAAGTGTGCCCCGAACTGGCTCCTGTTCTCTCTAAACGTTTTTTGCTTTCCTTCCATCTGGAAGTTCTCATCTATTGTTCCAGTTTTTAAGAATTCTGGTGAACCGTTCAACACTTTCAACTATCGGCTTATCAGCCTTTTACCGCTTTTAGGAAAGATCTTAGAGGTCCTAATCAATGTAAAATTGGTGAAACATCTTACATAGCAGGGTTTTGAGACAAGCAAAATGAATTTTGTTTCTCCAGGTCAGCTGCTGATGTACTGGCGATAATTGCAGAAAAAGTCTATCAAACTCTAGATAAGAATGGTAAAGCCCGGTCTGTAATGTTGGACATCTCGAAAGCTTTTGATAAGTTCTGGTATGCAGGACTTCTCCACAGTCTGAAAAGTTACGGTGTCTCTAGACAAATTTTGGAATTAATCCAATCTTTTCTATCAAATGGGGAAAAGAAAGTAATCCTGAACAGCTATTCTTCCAGTTCTTTTCGTACTAATGTAGATATCCCCCCAGGACTCTATCCTTGGTCCTACTTTGTTTTTGATTTTAATTAATGACCTTCTCGATAGCATCATCTCTCAACTTGGTATCTACACTTGATGGGACAACCATTTCATTCTGTCTCGATATTAAGTCTGATAAGGTCAAAACGGCAACTGATACCCAAAAAAAAAATTATGTATAGCTGGCCACTCGTATTTGAGAATACCTATCTACTAGGGCGGCTAGCCAATCCCTATTGCAGACGCTTGCACACACAGCCAACGTGTGGTTAATACTGCAACTATGTTAAACAGACATTAGTTACAGTTTCTGGGAAACAGCGTGTTATCTAGCGTGATCAACAATTTGAACACGGGCACGATGACTTGTAACTTCGTGCTGAGGGTTCTGTGTACCCAGTTTCACTCACAGGGCTTGGGTCAACCCATGGTATGGTTTCCAGGCACTTTCTAAAGGTGCCGCACACTAGGATTGATAACATTGAGAAGTTTCCTTCCTGACAAATCGACCATGGTGAGATTCGAACCCGGGTCTCAGGGTCAGAATGCGAACGTTCTAATCACTCATTCTATTGAATGACTTGTTAATTTTAACACCTCTAAACCTAAACTGCTCTCTATTAATCATCTGAGAGGATCCTCACTGCCTTCCATCAGCATGGCTGATGTTGGCCTCCAAGAGAGTGACTCTCTGTGTCTTCATGGGCTGGTGTTCTCGGCTTATTTGAATTGGAAAGACTATATTGAATTCATTGTTAGGTCAGCTGCTACCAAGGTTGGTTTACTGTGTCGTGCTAGACATTTTCTACCTAGGGTCTATCCTTAATATCTATATGTTTACTATTCATCCATGCTTAGAACATTGCTACCACATATGGTCCTGTGCTCCTGCTATTTACCTAGAGCTCCTTGATAAAATCCAAAGAAAAGTCAGCAATATTATTGGCCCTAATTTGGCGTCTCAGCTTCAGTCACTTTCCCACCACCGTAAGGTTTGCTTCCCTTTGCCTTATCTAAAAATAGTTTCATTGTAATTGTTCGGATGAGCTCTTCGCTATGGTGCCTAGACTCTTTGAATTTAGGCACAGCACTAGACTGGCGACATAATGGATCTGGTTAGATGTAACCACAGAGTCTATGCTAACATTTTTTCTCGCACTTCTCACTTGTAGAACTCTTTGCTGGTTCCATTCTTTTATTCCAACTTTAATCTGGAAAAATTAAATGCAATATTAGTCGCTATCTGCAGTCCTCCTGATTACTCTTTCTTTATTCTCGCCCCCTAGCAATTGTTCCTTTTTCTAACTCTTCCTCATCCGGTAACCCCTTGTGTCGTTGTGGTTTTACTGACTTGGTTAGGGTGCATTCGATTATAAAAAATTGTAAATAATGTAAACAATTCTCGTTTACTAATCAAATATGAATGACCAACTAACTTTTTTGTTTCAGAAATACCTTCATCCGTTATTCTTAAATTTCTTTCTTCAAAATAATTGTAGCACATTTTTATTATGTTATATACATAGAGTCGATCAAAAAATTATTCTCCCGTTTTTGCTTTAATTACAACAGATTTCATAGTAGAAACAAAAAAAGCATACCGAAATCAGTCTCAGAATTCCAAAATAAACGAGGGTTAATCATAAAGTAAAAGTAATTTTACAATTACTCTGTAAAAACAACAAGGAGGCGCTGAGACGCGCATGTTATGATAGTAACTATTCGTGTGTAGCATTCCATTGTTCAATCAAGTGGCAGCTAGCAACGTATGAACACTACACTCGGCGATTGCGCCATCGAGCAACAACACGCCGGTGTACGCTTTCTGTGGACAGAGGCATTTAAACCTACGGAAATGCATCGCCGGATGCTGACGCCGTATGAATCACGCACTATGAATCAACGAAAGATATGTGGGTGGGTAGAACTCTTTAAAGTGGGAAGAACAAGTGTAACAAAAGAACGTTGGTCTATCAACGCATGGAAGAACACATCCACAGGCGGATGCCTTGATCAAGGAAGACGATAGAAACACGTTAGCACAAGTGGCGGCAATCTTAGCCATCAGCTATGGATCTGCACAATCCATACTGCATGATAATTCGAGGTACTGTAAAGTTTGTACACGTTGGATGTGCCCATACAAGCAAGCGGTAAATAGCTGGCTTCCTGGGCAACCAAAAAGCTTCTTTTTGGAATGGACGAAAAAATTTGTTTAAAACGATGCCAGAAGTGTATCGCCGTGTCCGGAAGAGGGGCTATGTAAAAAAGTGACATATGCATTTGTTCTTCATCAGTGAGAATAAAGGTGTTAAATGAAAATTGCCTTTACTTTTGGTTTACACCCGTATATACCAGAGTAACACGGTGTTGACAGCAAACTCATGAGAAAAATCGAAAGAACTAGACAGGTTAGCGAAGGAAAGCGGGAACAAAGGACTAAGAATTAAATGTGTAGGGTACAACGTACCCGGATTAAAAGGAGAATTTAATACGGGATACCCTACCCACAAAATACAACGCAAATTTCAAGAAAAGACAACACGATAAGGAACATTTGTAGAAAATAGAACATTGTATATTTAATGTCATTCATGCAGAATAAACAAATTTGTATATTTTTATATCTTGTGAATAGGGTAAAAAGATTAATGCTTTAGTTCAAAAGCAAATGTGATTTGAACAAAAATGTCTATGTGTTCGCTGTCTTTCAGCAGAGTAGTAGAGTAATGTCTGTTTCTTTTGTTTTTGTGTATCCGCCGAGTAGATGGAAAGAAAAAAGGAGCGATCAATTTAAGTTGAAAAAGAGAGTGTGAATGAGAAATAAAAGATAAGAGGAAAATGTACTTATCGGATTGAATTGTTTTGGAGTCAGTTGTAAATTTGTTGTTGTTTTCCTTTCGTACCCCACTTTCTGCTTTTAGTGTCTGGTTGAGTCAGTGACGGACCTGACTGTCAGTCTTCTGTCCTCTATGATATCTGAGCCCTTCTGACTGGAGATTGACTTGAGTCTCTCTATTTATAGCTGACTTTTTTCACACTGGATCGTTATCTTTTTTTTTTTTAGTTTAGCAAATCGCCTCCTTTCATTGGTCAGAAAATTAATTTCACACATTATTGCGAAGTCTGTTTTTAGTCGTTTTGATCCGATTTTGCTGGTGTGCAAATCTACTTTGTGTTTTTCAGTTGTTTATTGGAATGATATAGGATTTGTATCCTATAAATGTAAGAAGATATATTTTGTCAGGAAAAGGGATAACCAAGGTGTGAGCTACGAATTGGGGCAGTAGAATCAAGCTGGTACAGAAATTTAACTATATGCCTTTAATATGCGGTGTTCTTTCAGGACGCGGACGATCATGTATCTTCAAAACTTCCTATCCTTAGTAGCTTCACCAATTGAATTGTTATCAACCGTCATTGTCATCTGCCTCCGCCATCTAATGACACAACACGCAAGGTATCTAACTTGCTGTCTTCATCGGCACCTCTTGCCTTCAATATGTCCTGTAAGTTTTAAACTTTCCAGGCCTTTGTTCCTCATTGCGTATCACTATAATTTCAACATTCTCTTTCTGATTGTAAGTATACGTTTCGTTGTAGTTTTTACTTCTCTTAAAACGTCCTCGTTGCTCGCATGCTATGTCCATTATATGCTCAGAATTCGTCTGTAGAAAATTTCTATCGCTTCAAGTTTCTTTATCTGTGAAGAGATCGTTCAGCATTCAATTTCATATAAGAGATTATATATTACATAGAAGTTCAACGCTCTTTTCTTTGTTTCCAGCGAAAATTTCCTATTACTTAATTCTTTGTGTAGTTTCTGGAAGGCAGCTATCGTTATTCAAATGCATCTTCGAATGTCTCTACCACATTTTCTGTTGTCTGCTACTATAGTGTGAGTTAAATTTCTGCATCTGCTTGATTTTGACGTCCCCAATACGTAGCTCAGATATTGTGCTGTCTCTTGACAACTATTCATTCTTTTTACAATTAATCGTTCTATTTTCGTAATTTCTTTTATTGTCTTGGATTCCTTTCATCATTACAGAGAAGACATTGAGTTTTCTCTACTCATGATGAACGGTTCTACTCTCAGTGAAGATATTTGATTTGAACGTCTGTTGGGAGCTCGTATATAAAATCCATCTTTAGATATGCTAAAAAGATGGTCGTCTCTCTGTACGTACCTGACTCCTCTTGCCATTTTCTTTCTTTTCAAGAACCATATCAGAAACGGTAAATTGCTGCCACATCTGCGCCGGGGATGACCAATCCTTACTTTCTACTCCTGATCGAATTCTGAAGCATTTATTAATGATGAATTGCACCCAAGCCTTTCAACTCTTTAAGGGATGTTGCCAACGTCTCTCTTTTCTACCGCTATTTTCATGGCGAATATTCAGACAAACTACATATTTAGTTCCACCCGTTTGGACACGCTATCCCCTCCCTGTACAGTGAGCCGATTCATTCTCATTCACTTCATATTGCAGTGGTAAGAAGCAAGTTCTACTCAGACAGCTTCTTCTTCAGAACTATTCCAATGTGGTATGGACTTTTAAGAGAATGCTTCCCTGATAATAACGATCTTAACCACTCCAAGTTGAGAATCACCCATTATCTATCCTACATATCATTGTAACCCTGGTAACCTCCCTTTAAACCCTAATAAAATGTTCATTTAGTAACTCTCTATATTTAGTGGCACTTGGACCTTGTACTGGGTAAATAATAGGGAAAAAATACTATCTCCTCCTGCCATCAATGAAGTATCATTTGTATATCTTATGATGATTTCCTCGCTCAATACTTTCTAGTAGATCATTTTTTTTAATCATTTGTTGCCAGACAAGGAGATAATGCTACTAAGATGCAATGGGTTACTGGGAGTGAAAGAGAATGAGAAGATTTTAGAAAGACCTGTAAACCTAATCTTCTTTTTTTAAGGGTCATGATATCTAAAGAGAAAAGGAAAAGTTATCTTAGCCGAGACCTTTCAATCTCTGAGAGTATTTATCATAAGACGAAACATGTTGTAAGTTCTTTTTTGTTTTTATTCATATTGTCCTTTTACATACTTTATGTGAAATTTTAAACACTCACACACACACACACACGTTTGTTTGTGTGATCTTCAGACTTGGTCCGTCAGTTGCAAGTTAGAATTGTGAAACTAACAACAAGTTATCCTGAAGAAACTAACATTCACTAAATAGAGTTGGTACATTCTATATCTGCCTATCTATCTATAGATATATCTTCATATATTATATATTTGGGCAGCAATTTTATAAGTTTTTTTCTCTCAATTTTTTCAATGTTCATATAGTTTTTCTTTTATGAGGATTAAAGAATGTAGAAACACTTTTTCAGGATTATTGTTCCAATCTCTTTTGGTCAATTCATTAGCCATTTCCAAGGAGTCTGTTTTTAGCATATTTTTCTGGGTTTACATTTTAAGTTATATTGTGTAGAAAGTCACAGTAACTCTAAGCCAGGCTAGATGGAAGTACAAATTGTAATTCATTGATGGAATTCAAAATTGGATGGGAGGGCAAATTGAGTCTTATTTAAACTGCTATATATAAAGTGCTTAAATTATATATATATATATATATATATATATATATATATATATATATATATGAAAAGTGTGTGTATATAAATATAAATAAATATATATATGTATAATTATTTATATATTATATGCGCGGTACTTATTAGAAAGCGCTCAATATCAGAGATAGAGCTAACATATTTGGTTGGATAGAGTTTGTCTGACGATCGCTAAAGCGTGAAACCCAGGGTCACAAATGACATCTATCCAACCAAATATATATATATATATATATATATATATATATATATATATATATATAAAGATATTTTATAGGTACAAAATTTAATGATCGAAATAAATTGTAAATCTTAATATTTTGGAGACATATTAAAAACAGGTGATCCAACCGGTTTCGCTCCCTCTCTTCAGGCTTCAAGGGGGAGATTTAATTTAAATTAAACACAGAAAAATGTACAATAAAAAGAAAGTTGTGGTAAAAAAAAATAGCAAAAGGAACCAGAGACAAATAACAGCGTGCCCCAACAAACACTCACGTTGTTTACACAAAGAAGGCTTATATATTTATATGTATATATATATATATATATATATATATATATATATATATATGTTGAATTTTATATGTTCTAATGTTAATTATGTTTTATGAATATGTCCTGATGATGGTCTAAAATAGACCGAAACGTCTGACGTTGACTTTATATTAACATTAATACAGCATAATTGCATATTAAGATTTTTGTTTGTTTTTTCTGTATATTTTCTTCATACTGTCAATATTAAAATTAATACTGTCCATATATATATACATATATATATATATATATATATATTTGCTTATATATATATATATATATATATATATATATATATATATATATATATATATATATATATATATATATAGTATTTTTATATTTTATATAATTTTGTGTCTAACATTTTCATAAGATAATTTTGTCGTTCTGTTTTTATTGCCTAAAATATTTTCACACAACTGTTGAAGAATTCTGATTTTTAAAGTTCTAATTTAGATTTAGATATTTTCTTCTACAAGGATAGATAAAAGCTTCCATAACCTGATACGTAATGGAATTTTGGCTTGAAATATTTGCTTGATAATGTTTGATCTATTCCTAATACTGACTGAATTAAGTGCACTGAAATGCCAGGTGATTATGTTGGAAAAGTGTTATTTGTCGTGTCAAAAATGCATTTTTATCATTAGGCTGCCAACTTGCTGATGTATCTTGAATTCTTTTGTTATGGAATGATTCATCGTGGTATATTATGTTCAGTCTTCTTGTTCATTATGCGTTGCATATCTCTTAAATTATATAAATAGAATAATCCTTTCCAAGGCATAATTAATCAGTTTCTTCTTTTGCACACAGGAAATTAAATATTTATTAAAGTTAATTAATGAAAATTTTATTTTTTTTAATGCAGTGCGTTCCAAAATAAAATGAAAATCAATAAAATTATAATGACTAACAGAACCAGAGAATTTTGCTATAATATACGATATTTGTTTATGTAGAATGTTAACAAATTTAACATCATATGATAAATCTTCATTTACATGCAAAATATTATTAAGAACATTCCATATTATATGCAAATATATCGAAAGCAACAATTTAAATTGATAAGTGGATAACAATAAATAAATAAATATAAAAATAACAAAACTGACCGAAACAATAATTTATTGAAAGTTTGCTATAAATTTTGTTTTCATTTTTCTCACTATAATTCAAATGATAATATGAAGAAGAAAAGCAATAATATTTGATGATAAAATTTGCATGTTTTCCAATGATTTAAAATCACCTACCTTATAAGGAAACATTCCTGTCTCTATCTATAAAAAGCAGGATGTGTGTGTGTGTAACAAATGCACGGCTGCAATTTTCGATGGATTTGCATCAAAATTTACATGCACATGCTCAAAGTTAGCGGGAAGGCCAAGACCGACTTTGCATTTCCCAGCTCTCATCGATAGTGGAAATAATCGATTTTTTCATGCTTCTACGGCAGTTTTCATGTAATTTGCGGCCATTTTGTACTGGCCAGAGTGAAAGCCAATAGCTGGCTGCCACGAATAGGCAGGAAGATTCTATTGGCCAATGTGAGAGCCAACAGCTGACTGACACTAATGTTAACTAGCATGCTAACATGCAAAAAATCGATAGCTGCATTCGTCATAAGTTGGAAAAATTTAAATCTGCATGGCACTTTACTCCAATTGGCTTATTCTCTTGTTTTAACTCAATGTTGATTCTGAAAATATAGAACTGGGGTTGGGTGAAAAAAAAAATTTGTTGTTAACATTATTTTTTTCATTCGGTTTTTACAGTTACAATTTTTTTTTAAAGCTGATTTTTGTGTTCATTTTGTTTAGTTCTTTTTTGTAACAGATTTAATGTTTAGTATAGAGCTTAAAAAAAATTAGCAGTGTGAGATAGGCAAGAAGTAAGGCATATAAGCATCATCAGCATGCAAAGGGCACTCCTTTAAAATCAAAAGGATGGGCAAAAAAATTTTAAGTCAAGTGATATATTTTGCTGTATAGGTCGTACGATTTTTGAATCAAGCACGGGCAACAACGGGCCATACTGCTAGTATATAGAAATACATACATTCATATATATATATATATATATATATATATATATATATATATATATATATATATATATATATATATAAATGTACAACAGACAGATATTTTGGAAAATTGATAATGAAATGTCAAAACAGCAAAACAAAATATTCAAATACATTATCACAAATTTTAGCATCTTTGAGATAAAGTCAGTCTTTTGACAGTTCATGCACTTAAACATAAGCCCCTCCCTAGTGAAGACATAGTTTGAATTTTCATTCTTGCAGACAAACTGTCCTGTCTACTGTACAAGTTTCTACTGCTGATAACCCTTGGCTGGAGGAAGATGGAGTCATGCATTTTTCAAGGTCATTAGCTTAAAATAAACAAAATAAAATCAATCAGAATTTGAACTTGGAAACTAAATCCATCAATAACCATTTATTTACATCATATATATATATATATATATATATATATATATATATATATATATATATATATATATGTACATACTAGGTGTAACAGAAAAATTGAATAATCATGTAATAGCATAATTATCCATCCCACAAAATGTTTAATATCTAAAAACCACTAAACTAATTGAATATCTCTTTTCCAGGTTTTCAGATAACATATTTGGCCTTCTTGAAACCATTTGTCATATAAATCACTGAAAAATATGTAAAATGTGTAACAGTTGAATTGTCCAAATAGTGTAACTGCAAAATTGTCCATATGTTAGATTAAGCTCTGAAATATTGGATCTTAGAAATGATTAAAGTTATCTTACTGGAATTTGCTGAGATTTTTTATTTCACAGTAGAAATCAAAAGCTATCACATGAGGCAATGTTTTTCCAATCTTCTATTGTCCAATTCTTGTCTTCCTTAGTGAATTGCAACCCCATTTTATTTTTCTTCCCTTATAGGAGTGTCATTGGCATGAGTTTCTGCTAATGTACTCCAGGTTCAAAGTTTGATATGTCATACTCTCAGAGAAGATCTTCTGTATACCTCCACTGAAAAGAGTGGTTATTTAAGATAGTGATGACTTTCTATCATCGAGAACCAATCTGATCATTTTCCTCTGACCTCTCTCATCAACCATGGGTTTCTGTCCACAGAACTGCCACACAATGCAGCTATCGATTTTTTTTTGCATGCTAGCATGCTAGTTAACATTTGTGTCAGTCAGCTGTTGGTTCTCACGCTGGCCAATAGAATCTTCCTGCCTATTCATGGCAGCCAGCTATTGGCTTTCACACTGGCCAGTAGAAAATGGCTGCAAACTACATGAAAACTGCCGTAGAAGCATGAAAAAATCAATTATTTCCACTATTGATGGGAGTTGGGTAATGCAAAGTCAGTCTTGTCCTTTTTTTTAACTTGGAGCATGTGCATGTAAATTTTGGTGCAAAGTCGTCGAAAATTGCAGCCGTGCATTCGTTACACCACAAACACATTCTGCCTTTCATATATATATATATATATATATATATATATATATATATATATATATATATATATATATATATATATATATATATATAAGTTCTGTTAAAAAGATCTCAACCTGACAAACAAGGAATTCCTAAATAACTTCTGATATTTGATTGTGTGGTCTGTTTTTAGTAAACTGATCAGGTTAAGAAACTTTTCAGCATTCACTCATATACAGTGTGATGGATAAATTGTCATCTAAATTACACAAAAATGAAAATAACACTGGCATCTCATTTTAACAGATATATTTAACAAAATATTTTGAAATACTAAAGAGTACATTTCTTCAATAACATTGCCATTGGCTTCAGTCATGGCCTCTATATGGCTTCTAAATCCCCTACATCTCTTCTGGATGATCTCCTTGTTTAAGTTAGTGAATGGTGCCATAATCCTTGTCTTCAGTTAATCTTAGGTATTACAAGGAGTTTTGTTGGTCTCTCGCTCAACTGTCACATGCATAATAATCAAGGGGCTTTCTGTCTGGGGAGTCAGGTGGCCAAATGTAAGAGGTGATGTGGTTGCAGAAATTGTCTGACAGTCATGACTGGCTTCTCCTGCTTGTGCAGAGTCCTGTTGTCAGACATAGTGTCTTCCAGCAGCCACCCTCTTGACCCAAAGCAACATTACCTCCTCAAGAAACTTGATTTAATCCTCTGTGTTGAATCTGAGACAGATTATTTATATGATGGTTTGTTTTTGTTGTAACCTAGAAAAGGTTACTGAATTAGGAATAACCAAAATGGAGGTTGGAAATGAAATGGTAATTTTTATAACATCAACAAAATACAATACTTGCAAGTGGTGCGAAGTAGGTAAACCACTGCTAGTGGTGGACTACTTAGACAGAATATTACCCCCACTTACAATAGCATCCAATGTATTTATGAGGATAAGGACATACCCATTAGTGTTCATAAGTATAATATATAACAGTTTGTCATCTCTTTATCATAGTGCAGTGAAACTCAACTGCTGTGCCACGGTAAACTAGTGTGCTGTAAAATATTGAAGAAACTGTAAAAAAGCACTAGGCACAGGTTTCATACTAAATAAGCTGCACAAACAGTTAAATAGAAACATTGAAGTAAAGTAAGTGCATATTTGTGTGTGTACTTTTTTAAATCTATAGTATTATTTCATAACATTTAAATGTATAGCCTTTAAAAATTTTGCTAAATGTCCCATGATATTTTCATTTACTCCTAGGTGTGTCATTGCTTAAAAAGGTTGAGAAACACTGCCATAGTACGTAGCTAAAAATAAATAGAGATATTGATCAGTGGCGTAGCTAGAGTAAACGTCACCCGGGGCGGTCCGCTCAAATGTCAACCCAATGACCCCGATTCACCCTATGCTGAATGGTTAGCTGTAGCTAAATTTTCATACATGCTCTACCTCTACTTTACTCTACTGACCGGTACATTACTGTTTACATGTATAATCAAAGACAAAGTCCAATACCACAAAATAATCAGTTCAAGTCAAAAGATTTTTAAAATGCAACTGTTCACTTTCAGAACAACTAAATACAAAAAACACGGCAATACAAAAAGAATGACATTCGATACTATGGTCTTAGAATGAATGTTTTCTTGTTTTCATTGTGGCAAACTGGTCAATGACATCGTCAAAATCTGTTTGTCTTGTAAGCTCGTTTTCAATGGACAGCACAGCCAGATCCGACTGGCTCATGGTTGATGTAATTTTCTGTTGCTAATTTACCGGTGTCCAATTTTCCGTTGCATCATTTAATTATCAATGATGTTTGAAAGTATTTTTCTTGCCAAAAATGTTCTATTTAATTTTTAAGCATTTTTCGGAATATTATAAATCAACTGCATTCTTTTAAAGGTTACCTAGAGAATTTATGCAAAGTTTATTTTTTTGTTTTTCTTTATACAAGTAAAATAAATTTACATCGTATTTTGATGTTATTATGATTTTAGTTTTAGTGATAATTTAAAAACAATAAATATTTATCATTAGTACCAATAATGGAAAATTAAGTTAAAAATTTAAAAGAATCGTTTTTGGAATCAGAAAATAGGCACAAATTTTTCCGATTCCGATACCGTTTCCGATACCCCAAAAAGTTCCGATTTTTCTGATTCTCGATTCCGATTTCGATTAATCGTCCCAACACTAGTAGATATATTCAAAAGTATATCGCTCACTCAATGGAAATTGTATCTCAGCGAATTGATACACAGGCAAGACTGAAATTGTTGCACTTTTGGCTTCGTATTTCGCTTTGTTGTTATTAATGATGCAGAGTTAAAACACCATATCATCCGATAAAATGTTACAACAATGTCTCTTGTTAGTAATCAAGATTGTAGCAACTGAAACACATGAAAGCTGAAAACATTGCTATTTTTCCTACTCACAAATTTCCCGACAATTTATTAGAAAACTTCTGACGGGGGGCAAAACTGGGGGGTCATAAAATTATTTCTGGGGGGTCATATGCCCGCTTGCGAAACCCTGTGTCTCCACCACTGTTTTCAGACTATTTTTGGCACCTTAGCCTGGTTGAGAAATTTTGTTGGGGGTGACATTTTGTCACCCCTCCTGTGCTGGCACCCGGGGCGGTTCGCCCCCCTAGCTACGCCACTGATATTGATACTAAGGTACTTGAGTAATGGTTAATGTGTTATACACACAAGGAAGAATAGCAAATTTATTTTTAATGACCATTTTAAAAATATGGTTTGGTTCTGATCCTGGCTTGGTTCAGTAAATATTTAGTATTTTATTAGATCTAATCAAAATTGGACATTATACGCTATCCTTCTTTTTTTTTTAACCCTAATGCTTGCTTGTCAGGAGTCAAAAATATCAATATTTATAACTACTAATTTAATTGTGAGTTTTATATCTATTTTTTCAACTATTGTATCTAACTTCAAAGTAAGCAATAGCACATGAAATTGCCCTCACATTTTTACCATGCCAATAATATAAAGAAACAAAAAAGGTTTTATTTTCAATAGAAAATGCATAAAATCATCTTAATATGCTGTCCAGATTCTATACTCTAAAGTGCTAAAAAATACAGAAAGTGTACATAGGATTGTTTCACTCTCCCCCACTTATAGAAATGGATGTTACCAGATCATATGCGTGTGATGTAATAGAGGGAGGGTAACTGTGGCAGCTGCAGGATGTAAACAATATTTGACATTGATTTCAGAAACACTGATGTGGAAAGAAAGATGACTCTGTAAATGCTACTTTCTTTAATTGTTGGGGTTACCAATGTAAATGGTGTTTTGTTGAAAAGACCAATGTCGCTGCGTATTGAAGAGCATTTAAAATTTATACATTGTTTAAAATCAAGGAAAAACAATGGAAAACCGATTTGTGTTTCAATGAAAGAATATATATTAAAATCAACAACAAATACAAGGTATTTTTGTAATTTGTGAATAAGGAGAAAAAAGTAGTTTCCCTTTATCTGTTAGTTGAATATGGTGATATTTAAATAAGTTTTCTGAATATAATGTTCAGAGTTCTGTGTTAAAAATAGAATGTGTATTTAGAAGATCGTACAGTTGTGTGTTTTGTAACTAACAGAGTTGTTGCAACTTGGCTTGTTCACAAAGAACTGATGGTGAATGATATTCAAATTCTGTGTCTGTGTGTGTGCGTGCGGAGTGAGTAGAATGAATAATCTGTGTAGATGCGTGTGAGTAGTTGAGTTCTACTGTCTTCAACTCTACTGTTTAATTTGGGAATGAATCCGAACTTATATTACTATCGGTAGACTCCCAGCACGAACGCGGGATAAATTTTGAAAGAACACAAAAAATATCTGATTGGATGAAAAATTAACCAATTGGTGATTTTATAACAAAAGCATGTTTTTTGAGTTAACGGTAGGAAAAAATTCAGTGTGGTGAATGCGATCAGTAAATTGTCCTGTGATATTTAGTATATATTATTTGACCAATCACAGTTGAGAAAAAATGTAGGCGTGGCAAACATAGTAGTAACCACTACAACTCTCTCTATCTGCCAAGGGACAACAGTTGTGAGTTTTTCTCATGGAACAGTAGCAATTTTTTTACTATTGTTTATCCAGCACAACACCCAAGAGCTACTAAAACAATATCTATTTGAATAGATTGTTATCTTAGATAATTACATATTGTCTCTAGACTTGAAGAGCTTAAAATTGCAGTGAATTTGGGGAAGCATTCTTTCGGGAGTTTGTTCTGCAGAATATCAGAAAACTGTCTGAATGTAGCTTCCTTCTTACTGATGGAATATGAAGGAAATGAAACTGATTGGATGCTGCAAACATAAAACTTGGGTCATTATCATTTTAAATTTTTTTGAAATCAAAATAAAGCAAATGCTATTTCAACTATCTGCTATGGAAATGGGCCCAAAAATATGGAGAGACTTGCAACTTACTCTGGGAAAGGTTTTTACTGGTAAATTTTTCTGTCAAAGTGGCATGAACTATATTGTTCAATAATTACATAAATCACTTATTATCCAAAAGTTACTTGGATCAGTTATTTAAATTATATATAAACTTGTTCATCACAATATTTTATATGAACGCATGTTCTTTAAAAAATTTAAAATCATTTTATTGCTTTTGACCAATCCAAAAACAATAACTCATTTTCAATAGCATTTTCGGATACAACAATACATATATTTTCGTTGTCCTCTTATTACTAAGAGAAAAAACAAAGAACAACATCTATTCTATACCTGAAGATGTCTGTAGGAACAGACGAAAGCTTGTTTTAAAATAAGAACTAATACGGCAGAAATTTATATAAACAAGGATCATTTCATTCATAACGGATACGGAGGTTTTTATATTATTTGAATTGTTTGTGATGATGGATGTCTCGCCATTTAAATCATTAACCTTTTGCATTATTTTTGTGTGAATAATTCTAGTTTATATATATATATATATATATATATATATATATATATATATATATATATATATATATATATATATATTCCTTTTTGCTGTATGTGGTGAGCATGTGTCCCTAATAAAATATGCAAATCAGAGGAGCCTTATTGATTGTTATAACATTTCATCACAGTTACAGCTCATTCAGGTAGTTGGTGCTGTACAGGCAGGTGGTGGTTCTGTAATGGTGAAGGCTGTTTGACATCACAAAGTCTTCTAGTGAAACTGCAATTTACCTTAACAGGTACAGCATATGCACATCTCTGAATTTCTGGGATGAAGAGTTGTCATGATTTATATTATCTACATTTGATTAATGTCATCATCTTTGTTGTGATAATCACAAAGTTTCAGTTATGGCACTCTCAGGCATTCTTCATATGTCTGTTGTTCCAAGTAAACTCCAGATAATTTTGAATGGAACTCTTTACAAAATCTATGAGTGTAGATTGTTCTTGTTCTATTGTCCATGTCTTGGAATAGATTATCTTATACTCTTTTTTTTAACACAATTCCTTTTGCAGATTATTAGTACACATTTCTGCTTGTCGTGTTTCTCAATGGTAATAATGATTTGCTCTGGCAAGATAACACAAGCCTCATCATGTGCAAATCATAGAAAATTGGTTCTTTGAAAATTCAGCTGACTTTCAGGTACACACTGGCTTTTGTATTCACAATATTTAAATCCCATTCAGCATGTACAAGACATGTTGTAGACCTTACAAAATTCCCTGTAGCCATACCTAATAAACATAACCTGTTATGAACCAAACTGGAACGTGTCTGGACAGATATACTCATCCAAAAACTCCACCTCATCAGAGACTCCATGACATGTCACGTAGTCACTGTTATTCAGGTGAAGAATAGAGTCATATATTATTAGGCAGCTGTCTCTAATACTCCAGCATCTCATATTTTGAATTTATCTTATAAACAGAACTTTTACACTGTAGAAAATATTTAGTCTAAATTCTACACAAAAGATTTATTACTTCAAGTATATTTGCCGGGAAAGCAAAATGTTTTATTTATCCAATAAGAAAAATTCACTTGAGTGTATATTCTTTAATAAAAACTTATAGACCTGATACAAAATCAAAGAAATTTCAATATCAAAATTTTGTCGATTCAACTGTCTGTTTTGAATATTTTGAAATTTCTCTATCAAGATGAAAATTAAAAAATATTTTTTTTTTTATTTTTTTTAACCAAAACATATTGAAAAAACATTATTTAAAATATTCAATAATTTTTGTGAAACTCTAGTATAGCTGATTTAGCATCACGTGTATTATTTAATTATTTTCAGACAACTGTTAAGTGTTAGTATTTTTTGCATCTTAAATGGCTTTATTGACTGATAACAGGTGAAAAATCATTATATATATATATATATATATATATATATATATATATATATATATATATATTCTTCTTTCACGCTTCACCCTGGAAGGAGTCATTGGGGCATTGGTGAGCTGAACTGTCCACCATTCTCCTATGACAGATGGAGGAGAATGGTGGACAGTTCAGCTCAGATACCCAGGCTTTGGAAATGATTTCTTGTTCTGCTCATCATGTGGTGTGTCTTGGAGGTATTAACCTGGCAAAGCCCATTCTTCTCCAGCTTAGGCCACAGCCGATGTCCTCCAACTAGGGGATTCACCTTGCTCATGAACATATGGCCATTGTAGTTCATCTGAGGAAGCCTTCTGAAATTAAAATTAGGATGAGGGTAAAGATCCACAAGGTCATTTTACAAAAGACTTCACTTTTTGAATATGTTTTTTTTAAATTTATGTAAGAAAAACTCCCCGATATGGTTTAAATTCTCATCTCAAGCTTTGTACAGTGAACAGACTACTCTGAATATAAAATTGTGGATAAGGCAATGATAAATCACTTAGCTATCTTTTTCAAGAAATCATAGCAATTCATGCATATTAAAGTGAAGGAAGCTGTGGAGAGCTTTGAATATCCACTATCTTGAAGTAACATGGCATGAGAAAAAAAACAAGTATCCACTTCAATTTCATGTTTATTTTTGTAGGGTGTTTTTTTAATGTTGACAACATGAGTTCTGTGTGAGTACTACTTTAATAAGAAAAACATTTGACATCTACATTGGTTCAGTTGTATACTTCAAGTTCATATATATATATATATATATATATATATATATATATATATATATATATATATATATATATCACAATGGAAGGTAACTTATTGATATTATCAGTCTGAACAAAGGGATCTCAGTGTGTGGTACCTTTGGAAAGTGCCTGAAAACCATACCACTTGTTGACCCAAATCTTATCAGTGAAATTGGGCAGATGGAACCCTTAGGGAGTTGTCAATGGTTGTTCTAGCATGAAGTAACAAGTCATTGTGACCCTGGATTTGAGTGTGCTGGTATTGATCACGTTATATTACACACTCTCTCCCAAGTCCATTCAGCATAATTGCAGTATAAATCATAAGAAGGCTCAGTGGGGGTTGAACAAACACAAATGTGTCTGAGCAGGAGTCTACAACAGGGATTAGCTAGCCACACTAGACATCTATCAATCTCTCTCTCTCTCTCTCTCTCTCTCTCTCTCTATATATATATATATATATATATATATATATATATATATATATATAAATCCTTTATATATATCTTATATATGGATGGTGCTTATTGGAAAGCGCTCAATATTGGAGATAGAGCTAGCATTATTTAATTGAATTCAACTAAATATTTATACATATATATTACTTGGTAAATTTTATTCTTTACTTGATATGAAATGCAAATAAATAAAAATACAAAAAGCTGTATGTTTTCAATGTCTAATAGCAAGCAGACAAGCCTTGTAGGCCAATTGCTGTGGCTCTGAGTTTGTTTCTTATTGTGGTTTTCTGCTCTTATTAACATTATTAATTGCAGGTAAGTAAAATCATGCAGGTCATGATACTTTAGGCTTTTTTTAGTGTGATTTTCAAATTTTATATCTTTTGGCATGACTTTTGCCTTTTTGCTCAGACTTTCACATTTTTTGCCTTTTTGCAAGTTTCACATTTTATATCTTTTGGTGTAATGCTCTATTTCTTTTTGATTACCTCTCACATTTTATATCTTTTGATGAGACTTTCATGTTTTTGTGTGCAACTTACATATTTTATATCTTTTTGATGTATAAGAAGAAAAATGAAGCAAACACCATTTCATATGCTGGAATTTATCAGATAAAGTGTTTACAGTGCAAAAACATTTACATGGGGGAGACATCATATTATCTAAAAATCCATGTCTACAAACACAAGAGAGATTTGCGTTTAGAGAGACATTCCAACTCTCTAATTTTACATCAAAACATAACTTTGGTTTCACTAATGCTAGTGTAATTAATAAAGTGCATAACCCTTTAAGAAGAAAATATCATGAAAATATGTTTATAGCATTGCTACCAATTATAAGCACTTGCTTAAAACATTACATAACATCACCATCTTTCTACAGATCCATTATTCATGAATCTGACTTATGTTTATGTAATACATAAAATAATGAAAATATAAAATAAATGAAAATATAAATGTAAAATAAATGATAATATAAATATAAAATATAAACTCCTTTTCAAAAATACACATGAAAAATGCTTTAATGATACATCCAAACAAAGCATGATAATTATATCTTGCTGCATTTCACTGACCCAAACTGAGGATCGTCAGACATTACCCACGCACACATACACACGTATATAAATTGCAACATTTTTGCTACATTTCACCGAGATTTATGAGGGTGACATCTATAGACATTCCTCACACACTTATACACTTATACACTTACCTGAATTGACGTTACTGTCCAACATAAACCCAGACAAACAAGTGTTCTTTACATACACACTCATACACTTTTACACACTTTAACGTCTAAAATATTCCTTACGCATATTGTATATATTATCTATTGCGTTCATATATGTGACACCTTTCTGACCAATAAGAACTAACCAAAAGTCATAACATACCAGTACTCTGTTTTGCTTTGCTTTTTTTTTTATTTCTATCTTGATCTACTTTTTTTTAATTTTATTTTATCATCTTGTTGAATTCCTATCCATATCTGATATATATTTGGTTTTCAACATATGTGTGTGTGTGTGTGTGTGTGTATTTTAAAATACTTCTTGTTCTCCTTGGTAGAAAGAATGTGTGAATTAGTAGAACAGTGAATTTTATTTTTCCATAATCTTGAATGAGAAGCAGGTAACATCAGAGCAAAATCAACCAATCAAGGTTAGTCTTATTTGATTTTTTTGCAGCTCAAGAAATTCTTACAATAATACTCTTTGCTGTTCCATTGGTCTAAACTAATTCTAACATGATACATTTGAAATTCTCTAAATCTTTGATTGAATCGTTCTTCTTTGAACCTCACAGTGAGTGACCAAATGGTCATAATATTTTTTTTCATGTAAGTGTTCACATGACTTGAATTAACTTTTTATTTTGCTTTCACAAGGCTCAAAAGAGAAAAAAATCTGCAATCTCTTTGAAATAATGACGTTTTCAGGAAATATTTCTTACTTTGTTCTTGTGGTGGTATTTAAGATGGTTGTACGTACGTCTCTAGTCAAATTAATTCATCTAACGCTTTGCTGTACAAGAAAACAAGTGTTCAAATCTCAACAGAATTACATCTCAGGTGCATGCAAATGTTATCAACATCTACATTTTTGAATCAAAGAGAGCAAAATTTTTCTTTTTCATGCCATATTCCTTCAGGATATAGGAAATCATATCTTTTAAGATTTCTTTTGTTTATGGTGTGTGAATTGCCATGACTTCTTGATAAAAATAGGGGTGTGATTTCCACATGTATTCTCCATAGTCTTGAATTCAGAGTTCATCTCCTTTTTGACTAGCTTCCATGACAGACATGAGGGAAAAGTCTCCCCTGCTATTTAACTCATTCATGGGAGATGATGAATACACAGTAGAAAATCATTATGATTTATATAATAAAAATTTTGTAAAATTTTACACACACATAATATTATAACTATGGTATTCCAAAACATTAAACAGTATAAAAACCTCTTTACTACATTATGTTTAGTTTAAGCAATGGATTAGTATGATGAGTGGTGAAATTAACCGTTTCTGTACAAGAAAGATTTGGTATTCATTGACTAAGTGTTACTGTCAGTAGATGTTGATCTAGATGAAATAAATACTTGTCAAAATTAATAATAATGTTTGACAGTGTTTGATCAGGGTCTATCCTTTGTAGTTCTTAGTAATGTTTATCTTTTCACCATCACTGCTAAAGTCATGACAAAAACAAAATAAAAAACATGAAAGTCTCACGAAAAAGCATATAATGGTCAAACTAAAAGGCATAAAAGACACAATTTTGTTAGGTAGGTTAAGCAATGTTTTTCTCATGCTTTCGATATGACCTGTGAGTATCAAATTCTAGAGTCCCTCTTTCCTCATTTGGTTCCCTAGAAATTTTAACTCTTCTGAATCTAATTATTAGCATCCCATTTGTTCCCATTTTCCTGAAAATTTCTTTATTGACTTACATAATCAGTCTATGGGATTCTCAACATACTTTTGGGGAAAGACATTTCTGCTGCTTCAAGTCTCTGCTTCATCTGTGTGAAGAATATCCAGTATTTGCTGCTATATATGAGGACTGATATGACATAACTTTTCAGTACTATTTTCTTTGTATCTCGCTGAATTTTTCTAAATACTTTGCTTAGCTTTTGAAAAGCATCTTTCACTATTCCAATTCGCTGTCAGAGTTTGGTGTTACATTTTCTGGCCTTTGTTAAAGCACTTCTCATATATTCAATTTTTTGTATTTGCTTGCTTTTGGTATCCCTGATACATAGTTATGTATCTTGAGATGTTCCACTTGCTGACAACCATACATTCTTCTTCTTCTTCTTCTTAAAATTAATGTTTAGTCTTTTCTCCTCACTTTTTTTACTACCTTCTTTAGGAGTTTCCTGCAATTCCCTTTATGTGTCTGCTATCAACACTGTGTTGTTTCTATATCTTATGCTGTTAAGATTGTGTCTATCAATAGATGAACAAATATATTAATTACTCTTAGATCCCTAAATATTATCTATTTGCATGCAAGTGTTGAATACAAGCAAACATTTTTAAAAATGATGTATTTCACTAGTTTTGTCATTAGATAGGATATTAGGTGGAAAAAGATGCAGAAAGATATATGAAGTTATACTTTCTTTTCTTCTGACCCACTTGCCTTCAATCTGTCCTGTGAATAACAGATTTTCCAATCTGTCTTTCCCCATTATGCACCCTAGTAAATTCAACCGTCTTTTTCTGATATTAAGTACAAGTTTCCTTTTCATTTCCCTTTTCTTCATGCAACTTCATTGTTGCTCATGTATTCAGTCCATGTTATCCTCACCATCCTCCTGTAGAACCATATTTCTGCTGCCTTAAGGACTCATATTATGTAACAGTTTAATATTTTTGTCTTTGTTTCAGTTTAATACTTTTGTCTTCTGTTTCTTAATACTTTGCTTAGATTTTTGAATGCACTCTCGGATATGCCAATATGTCTTCAGATTTCAGTGTTACACTTTCTGTCCTCTGTTAAAACACTTCTGAGTTATTTAGGTTTTATGACTGCAAACAGATTAAATACATAAAATCGTTTGAAAACAACAGTGATTACATTGTTTAATGCGAATTGTAAATATATTATTAAATTGCAATTTTAACCATAAGTGACTGTCACACAAATCTGATTTGAGAAATTGGAAATTCAATTTTTAAATCAAAAAATTCCTCTTCTCACATTTGTCATTTTCATTTTATGAAATTAATTTAATTAATCTTTATAATAAAAATTTGGCTGCTAAAAATTAAACTAAATTTACATTACAAATTGTTTTAGATAAGGCATACCAGTCTAGGAATCAGAGTTAGATAAAAGAAAATGATAATTATTTTTGATTAAAAGTAAACATAAAAATGATTAAAGTCAACCATTTCCAAGAAACATTTGATATTCATTGACCAAAATGCTACTGTTGGTTGAAATTTATGAAATCTTTTTTGGACAAATTTTTCAGTGAAATAGACTTCTCAAGTTCACTGTTAAAACACTTTATTTATGTGGCGTTCTTTCTAAAGTTTAGTTTTTTAGTTGTGTGCAAATCAATATCTTGATTATGTCATTATTTTCCCTTCTAGTTACATGTGCTACCCATTATTTTCGTCACTGCTGTTGGAAGTCTTCAAGTTATGTGTATTTTTTGTCACTTACTTCTTTGTGATTCTGTAACTCCAGTCTATAAGATTTGATTTAGCTTTCAACAGTCATTAAAAAAACCATGTCAGTTGAAATTTATAAAAGCTTTCTCTTAAAACAGATTTCTGAAGTCCACTGTTATCAACTTTTCCATTATTAATGGGACTTTTCTTCCAAGACTTTTGTTTTTGCTAGTGCGTAAAATTAACATCCTGAATATATAATGATTTTCTCTTTTAGTTACATATACTTCTCATTCTTGTCGTTCCTGTTGGAAGTGTTCAAGTTTTTTTTTAACAATTTCAACCCAAGTAAGGCGACAAAACCACTAAGATGTAAGTGGTTACTGAGTGTGAAAGAATATAAGAAAAAGAAAAATATTACTAATGAATTAAAACAATAAAAGAAGACAGAATATAACAGTTGACATTGCATTTAAATTTTGACGATCAAACTTAACTGGAAAGCAAGAAGCGGAAAGGGAGTTCCACTAGTGTGAGAGATGTTAACACAGAAGTTGCAGTTACATCAAGTCGTGTCATTTATAAAATGATAATAATTTGCCACTTGTACTAGTATCTAGTACTGTGTGTAAATTCTAGGCACCACAGTTCATCAGAACAATTGCAATGAAAGTATTTATAGAAAAGTCACAGGGAAGCTACATTAAAATATTGAGAAAGTAAAATCGCAGTAAATAGTTGTATCATCAGCATAGATACCAAGTTGGTGAAAACAGGAGAGTCATTGATGAAAATCAGGAACAAAGTAGGTTCAAGGGTAGAATTCTGGGAGACATCTGCATTAATGCAAAAAGATCTAGAAAAGTGGCCATTCAAGATAACCTTCATTTTGCAAATCAATAAAAAAGACTGAATCAGTTCAAAAATGAATCCTTGCCCTGTACCTAGACTCAGGAAAATAACTGAGCAGTACTAAAAAGTATAGAGGTAGACTGTTCTCAGTCCATTGCTCATGTTTAGGAATATCTCACTGAATTCTTATTTTCAGGACCACTTAGTTATTGCTTGTCCTGTTTCCAATGAGTCCAAGTACAGGGCTATGAAAGCAGGTTGCGTGTTAAGTATGGAAACAAAGAAGATAGAAGCATACAAAAACTTGAGTTTCATCAACAGACTGTATATTCTCTTTTATTTAGGAACTTCCACAAATTCGGTAAATGTAAGATTTAAAATGAATTTTTAAAAATGAAAAAGCTTTCTTGAAGATTTTATGTTAGCTTTAGTTGAAAGCTAAAGTATTTAAAATTTACTATTTCCAGTAAGCAAATAATCTGTGGTGTATTTCAAACAGAAATTATATTTATCGGAATCGATTTTTTTTTTTCAGGAAAATCAATAAAATCGGCCATTTGACACATTTGAAAACAAAAGTTAATTCTCGGTTTTAAAAATTTCGCAAAAATAAAATATACATTTCTGAAACGTTATTTGAGGAAAATTAGCAAATTTGCAATTAATCTGATTTAAAACAAATATTTCTTACTTATGGTATAAAAGGTTGTATACAAGCATTGCTTAATTAAAAGGTCTTTTTTCTGACGAGTTAATCGATTTATTGACAATCGAATGACCACTGAACACTTTTCTAGTTAAGTATGGTGGAGCAGATGGTATAGTTTATATGAGGGTATTTTTCTAAGTGTGGAAAACCCTTAAAACACGCGATCATTTAATCATAATGTTAGTTTTGAACATCCATACTTAGAAATTCTGCACTTATATACACATATAAAGACAAATCGAAAATCTTTTAAAAATATTCGGGGTCGTCAGATTGTAATAAGATTTACAATATATGATTAGTAAATATAATTTTACAATAACAAAATTTCCTAAGAGTTACCCCATTGAAACTGAATTTTAAGATTTAAAAATATTATAAATTATTCAATTTAAAATTGTAGAAAAAGGAAAACAAATCTTGTAAAAATTCATTTTTCATAGAATTTTTTTCTTCAGACAATATTGTCTTTAATATATATTATTCACAAAAGCAATTAAAAGCTTCTCAAATTAAATAATGTTTATTTTTATTGCGCTTTTTATTTTTCGATTCAGAACAGATTTTTGGTAAGATGGGGTCCAATTTTGCAAAAGTAATTCGGTGATTTAAATTCTTCAAACAATTCTACTTTTAACTAATATTGTCACTAAAAATTATCACGTTGAATTTTTCATATTTTCATAAAATTAAGTGGGTGAAACACATGTAAAAATTATTTTTACCAAGATTTTCTTATAGAAAAAAATCATTACTAGTGAATAAGTCCTGAAAATTTAATTAAAATAGGATAATTATTTGATTTTTGCAAGAATGTCCAAATTAATGTATCTATCACCGCAAAAAGAGGCTAAAATTTTCTATGCCAAATGTTCGCACATCTGCTGACGCAAGAAAACAAGATTTTTAATCAAAATTTTGAATGTTTTAAAAAGTAGTAAAAACTTTCATTAAATATTCAAAAATAATTTGATCCTTCCTCTTAATAATTACATAAAAATTTGTCAATATAACTATTTTTTCATTACGTTTCGAGCATGTTTTCATACCGTTATGCTTTTTAGCGATTTCGTGGAGGTAACTACTTTTATTAGTGACTATAGTGGAAATAAGTTATCTATGAGGGTATATCCGCTCTATAAGAGGTTATGTCTGATTTCTTTCTGGTCCAGTGTAAGTAAGTATAAGTATCGTATTCGTGGTCGAGCTCAAGTCAGTCTTGCGCAGAGTTGGAACAACCAATCAAATGGTTTATAGGATGCCCTTTTTCTTTTTCTTGGTTTAGTGTAATTCAGTAGTTGTTACAATGGTTGTGCTCAACTCAGCGCAAGGCTGAGTTGGAACAACCAAAAAGAAAGATTCACCTATTTCATAGGTTGAGGTTTTGGAAGGCATGTGCGATTGCCATGTATTGGAAAGAGAGTTCTGTCGTCAGTGGAGCAGGGAAACTAACGTCCATCAGCAGAAACGTAATCACTATGTAGTACTACGTCTTAGGGAAAAAGAAGAGAAATAGAGTAAAAAAGGAAATGTTTGCCTTTTTATAGGCTTCAACAACGCCACCTAACAACATTTTTCGAAACCAAGTGGAGTAATCATATTTCCTATTCCTTCACTATTCATGCATTTCTTTTTCTTTTTTTATTATTCATTATTTTATTTATCGATTTTATTTAATTTTACCACTGGCCTA
The DNA here is from genome assembly GCA_903632075.3 of Acanthosepion pharaonis. Classification (NCBI taxonomy): domain Eukaryota; kingdom Metazoa; phylum Mollusca; class Cephalopoda; order Sepiida; family Sepiidae; genus Acanthosepion; species Acanthosepion pharaonis. Next base: position 113,913 of record CAHIKZ030001992.1, read on the forward strand.
GCAATACTAAAAAAAAAACAAAAAAAACTAGATGAGATATCCCTAGAGCTGGGCAATTGAACGAGAACAGTCTACCCCATTAAATTAAATACAGGGTCCAGTTCAGAATTCCCTGTATGTTACCCGGATCGATATACACCTGATGAGGGCCATGAAAAGGGCCGAAACGTTGTGATAGCAACAAAAAAAATGATGACAATAGTCCGAATGTAAATAGTGTAAATAACAATTCATTGATCTCTAAACTTGGCCAGAAACACTGTTTTTCACAAGATAAAAGTACTTCTTTGTGATATTCCTGAGGCAGCACTAAATCTTTTATATGGTTTAAATACGACTTGTGGATTCAAAATATGGCAGCAACATATCGACGTTTAAAGACGAAATATTTACTAATGAGAATTGTGTATTTGCGTATCAAGGCGATATACGTTCATTTATCGTTGAAACACCGTTTCTCGTATGATCGCTGAAGTTAGGCAACGTCAAGTCTGGCCAATGCCTATATGGGTGACCGCTTGAGAATACTAGATGCTGTAAGCTTGGATGCACCGATGTTGTAATTGATAACGGCTCAGAAATAGAAATTAGAGCGCCAAGTTCCATTTCCAGTCAGGTTCCTTATATTCACTTACGTAGAAATAGCCCGGGAAAAAAAGTATAAATCTATCACCCCTTCCCCTAGCAATGGGTTAATTAGTAGGATTTGTATCAGTAAATTACTATTACCCCAAGAAATTCTTACAATCTAAAAATATTTTCTGGCTTTTAATGCAAAAGGTTGATAATCCGTAAAAACAAACCAATCAAAATCCCTGAATTTACAGCACATTCCCCAACTTTAGATTAGTTTATCTGACACAATGAAAAATGATTCTTTAAATTGAATGTTTATTAAGAAGTTATATAAAATCATTTGTTGTCAGTTATCTTTTTAAAAGGAAATTTTTTATCCATGTGAACCTACGTCTAGTCATTAAGTTGTCATATTTGAAAACCACTGAAAATATATAAAAAATAAAAACTGAGAGGTTTTGAAAATCCTTAAGTGATGTAGTTTCTGTTATATTCTACAGTTCTTTCTTTGCCATTCTCTAGAGTCAGTCAATAACGTTCAAAGAGGGATGTTTTTTTTCCAAGAAGGACGATACATTAAATATTATTAAATAGTATATCAATCATCTTTTATGCACAGCTAAGAGTGGCACGCAGTTCACAAAACACGTAATTTTAACTTAGATTTTATTTTGAGTACTACTTTTGAGTACAAGTATCTAATTTTCATATAGATAATCACAAAATTTCAAATAATCCAAGTTTAACTTTATCAATATCCTTCCAGGAGTCAGTTTAAACTGAAAGATTCTATTTTCCCCATAAATGTAAACTATAATTATAAATTATAATTTTGAAAGTTATAATTTCACTGAAATATGTTGGAAAATTTCAAAGTTTTTATCTGTCTTCAAAAAAAAATACAAACTTTAAACAAAATGTTCACAGTATACAGAAAAAGTCACTTTAAACTGATGGCAGAAAAATATGGGTTAAGAATTTTTTGGATAGGGAAATATCGGAAAAATATAATTCATTTTACAATTACAAATTATACAGAAATCACTCTGCAATTTGGAAGAAACTATTTTAGTAATATTCAAACTTTAGTAATTAAAATAGCCAGTAAAGATTCGGTATGCATGTCAAAGGATCAACATAAAAGCGTTTTATGCTATTGTTTTATTTTCTTTTATTTATAATTTTTATTTTCATTATTATTATTTTATATTTTATTTTTATTTATTTATAATAATAATGTCCCTCCAGAGTAAATATTTTATTTTAATTGTCACTTCTTTCTTGATTATCATAGACGTGATCAGTTTACTGTTGATGAAAGTTAAAATAGATGTTCGTATAACGTAACGGCTATTGGCGCCAAAAGTGGAATAGGCGTGCCAAGTTCAGATTCTGTTCATTTCAGATTTGCTGACTCATGACCTTGTAAATAACATCGCTTCTTTTAGCTATGGGTTAAACAGGAGGAGAAAATAAGCTCTTTTGCCTTACTTGATAACCAGTCTGCGAGAAAGATATCTCTGAATCCAAAACGGGCTCAGTCGGGTTATTCTGCCCTAGGCAAACCCAGTATTGTGGTGCCTCAGTGTCCCTTCGGGATTACGAAACTTGTGATCGTGAGAAAGTTATCATTCTCACAATTCAAATAAATTGTCATGGTAATTTGATTGTTTATCATTTCCAGTTAAGAAAACTTTCAAGTTTTCAGTTAGTGGTCGTTTAATTCGGTACTGGCACCCAAAGTTCGAATTTCTAAATTCTTACGATAAGTTTTTAACTAGCTTTCATGTACAAAATCCTCAAATCAAATTTCTTGTCCTACTTACAAAATGAGAAATTCTTTTATTTTATCATCACCCAACATTAATGTTTTTTAAGCCATCACCCCATAAAATTGTTATACTGGAACATACCTATTCTATTGTTAATAGACTCTCCTACCTATAATAAGTAGGAGTAGTAGCAGTCGCCAGTGAGCTCAGTAAGTTGGTGAGTCAGTCGATGCCAGACGACCCTTAGTCGGACATTAAAGTATCAACCACCACAACTAGATTGCTGCGTCATTGACTCTTATATCAAGTTCCTAACGTTTTGTACGTCGAACCTTTTTAAGACTGACTTAGTGAAATACAAGCCTCCACTGTGAAACTACTCTATAACAAAAATAGACTTAGCTGCTGTGTTCAATAAGTCAATTCCTACTCTAATATTCTTCGGGATTCAAATAATTTTGTCCCAAAGAACTCATATGCTGTTGCTTTTTAAAATAATTTCATTGCACTCATCACTGAACCGTACAAGAATATGTCGAGCATAACACTGACAATGCCCTTGATCTTTATATACTATGAAAAATTATATTGTCTTTTAAATCGTGACGAGTTAAAACGGAATAATTTTGGATTCAAACGCATCACTTTATATTGCTTATATATGCTTAAAATCTCTAAAGAAGTTCGATTTTATATTGCGTTATTCAACGAACTTTAACAGAAGCTCAGATTACTCTGAATTCAGATTCAACTCGGTAAATAACACAAATTGTATAGTTTAGCTGCACCAACCTGAACATCTTACCTTATTGGATAGGTTTTTCTTTTTCTTTCAATCAGTAATGAATAAATCATACTTGATGCATTATATCATGTAGAACAATTCCCAGTATGACGAAAGAACGGGAAAGACATCCGAATAAGAGTGTCTACCATAAAGGAATGTTTATCATACTGAACTGGTCATTACTGGACAGATAAAGTCTCTCTGGTTTCTATACAAATCACATGACCCCATTTTATGAAAACGGCGATACAGTCTGGAATCGGATTTTCAGAGTAAAACCTATTTGTCGCGATGTATAAACTGCCCACCAAAGCAAAACGTTTTCTCATCAAACATTGTTATCTGCTATATTGTCATAAACCCACAGAAGAATTCTCGAATGAGATATCTAATAGAAATTTGGTAAACTCAGACATCATTGTTAAATCCATTATTTAATCCTAACCAAGCTTTCTTACAAAAGAAAATGTTTTTACACTGAACTTTATAAGCTACAGAATCTCTTTCCAAATTAACCCTCCGGGATGTACAAACATTGGTTATTCATAATAGGCGCGTACAAGTCATTTGTAGTGTACAAAATAAATTACTCTGCATATATTGTTCCTATTCGGTGTTTTGATAATGGCACCAAGTTTAGGTTTGCAAATGGAAATATTAATACAATAAAACATATTTAGAATGAAGGAGTCGAAATAGATAATATACTTTCTTGATTTCTTACAAAACAAGTTGAGGATGGTGGCTCAAACTGTAGTCTATTTTCTGTTAGTGAGTGGTCATGTATTTAGAAAATTAGCGTTGTGATCCTGAGACCTGGTTTCGAATCTCGCTATGATCGATTTGTCAAGGATTCCAGACGATTAGGAAGTGGCTGAAAAACATACCACGAGCTGAAGCAAACTTTGTGGGTGAAATTGTGTAGACGAAACTATTTGGAAATACTCGCTGCCTGTGCTAGCACGAAGTCATAAGTCATCTTGAATGAGTCAGATTGCACACACATGCACGCATATATATGTGTGTGTGTGTGTGTGTTATGTATTTAGGCAGCAATCCTTCTTTTATACAAGTTTCATTAAAGACGACTGGCAGGGTAGTGCAAGTAAGCTTTTTTTTCATTCTTGCTTTATATTTATTTTTCTTTTTTGTGTTCGTACAAGTGTGTTCTATTCTAGAAACAAAGTGTGTAAAAACTGTCTAAAAGTTCTGCATATCAAAGCACTTTCGGATCTTCTTTTAGATATTATTGAGAAAGATTTTTATTTTTAACTGAATCTGTGTGTTTTTGTGTGTTGTGTCTGAAGTTATAGGAATGTTTTATTTTTCAAACACATTTTCAGTATATTGTAGCCTTGTTTTAGTTATTGTTACCTAGTGTTATTTTTTTCCTTTTTTATTATTAGGACTTCCATTATTTTAAATAATTTTTACATGTGAATGAGGCTACTAAACTTGTATTTTCTACTAGTATATTTTGGGTGGAGTTTGGTAGGTTTTTGTGTATGTTTAAATGGGTCCTAATTGAGCTATGGTCAGGTTGGTGTAACGTGAGTCGTCTAGATAGGCATGTAGTAATATGAGCAATATAATTATTTATGAGTTTTGTCTGATCAGAACACAAGAAAATTGAATATAAAAAATTATAGCAGTACTCTCAGCCGTCTTTAACGGAATTTGTATACACTTCTCCCACACACACATACACGCACGCACGCACACACACACACACATATATATATAGTTGTGAAGGATAATATATATATATATATATATATATATATATATATATTATCCTTCACGACTCGGGGATCAAAAACTTAGGTAAGATAAGTATCACAGCAGACAAGACGGGTAACCATTACAAAATCAATGCGGATATGTACTACAAAGCTATTAACAAAGAAGTTAATAAGTTTTATAAAAAGTCACGCAAGAACTGGGAAAATAACATCAATAGTGAAGCCAACAAAATAGCCACTGAACTAAAAATTAATGATAGGATTTACAAATTCCACAACAAGTATTCAACTCAGTTAAAGACCACAAAGCAAATTTTCAACTCAACCCAACTAAAAAATAATATCGGTAAAATCAACAAAAACATCGCTGAAAGATAATAAATAGAGGAAAGTTGCTCTAGGAATTAATCAGTGGCATAAAACAGCAGAAGCCATAGAATGGTTTACTAATATAAAAAGGAAGAAAAAATATCCGTTTATGCAATTCGATATTTGTGAATGTGACCTTTCATCATCGAGAATTTACTAATGTGTGCTATCAATTTAGCAAAAATCTACTGTCATATTAACGATCGCGAAATCAAAATCACAAATCAGGCACAAAAGCCCATATTATTCCATAATAGTTATCTGTGTATCAAAAAAAAGAAATATCTGCTGAAATACTTTGTCCAAAATTAATTTTTAATGAACGAGTAATCTCCCTTTATACTTAATATAAAAATGATATTCACAAGTATTTTACACACGCGCACCTATATATATATATATATATATATATATATATATATATATATATATATATATATATATATAAAAGGCAGGATGTATGTGTGTGTAACGAATGCACGGCCGCAATTTTTGACGGATTTGCACCAAAATTTACATGCACATGCTCCAAGTTAGCGGGAACGCCAAGACTGACGTTGCATTTCCCGACTCCCATCGATAGTGGAAATAATCGATTTTTTCATGCTTCTACGGCAGTTTTCATGTAGTTTGCGGCCATTTTCTACTGGCCAGAGTGAGCGCCTATAGCTGGCTGCCACGAATAGGCAGGAAGATTCTATTGGCCAGCGTGAGAGCCAACAGCTGACTGACACGAATGTTAACTAGCATGCTAGCATGTAAAAAAAATCGATAGCTGCATTCGTCACAAGTGGAAAAATTTAAATCTGCATGGCACTTTACTCCAATTGGCTCATTTGCTTGCTTAAACTCAACGTTGATTCTGATTCCGCGGAACTGGGTTGGGTGTGAAAAAGTATTTGTTGTTAACATTCTTTTTTCATTCGTTTTTTTTGCAGTTACGACTCCTTTTTTAAAGCTGATCGTTTTGTGTTCATTTTGTTTAGTTCTTTTTTCGTAACAGATTTAATGCTTAGTATAGAGCTTAAAAAATTGGCAGTGTGAGATAGGCAAGAAGTAAGACATGTAGTAACACCAGCACGGCAAGAGCACTCCTTTAAATGCAAAGAAGGGCAAAAATATTTTAAGTCAAGTGATAGCGATTGCTGTATGAGTCGTACGATTTTTTAATCAAGCACGGGCAACGCCGGGCCATCCTGCTAGTATATATATATATATATATATATATATATATAAGGTAATGAAGTGTTTGATAATCCGTGTGGATAATTACAAAGAGAATGTAATCAAGAGATCTCAATATAACACCAGAGCAATTATTAATTATATAATTAAGAAAGAGACAATCTTAAGGTTCCTTGACTATAATTTATTTCCCTAGAAAATATATTTTTCCTGGTTCTTCAAGTCACATCTCTATTTACAAAGGGATTTGCTTTCTTTTATTTTTAATACAAGTTTTAGAGGGATAGTTTTAGATTGATATAAAGCGACAGAGGTGGTAGGAGGGGGAGAACACAGAATGGTCTATTTTGGAAACGGAAGTAGGGATAAGGTTGTTTTTAAATCATCTTTAATAATTGACTTAGGTTCAGTTGTACTCAGTTAAGTAGCCAGACAATTTGACCTCTTAAAAAATTTTTAGACAGGAAGAGAAAAGAAGAAAAACAGAAGACATACATTAAACATGGCACATGGAACTAGAACAGTCTACCCCAGTGAGTGAAATAAAGAGTTCCGTTCGACATTCCAACAACCTGAAGAAGGCCGGAGCGTACAATGACCGGGACGTTGTAATAAATATGGCGACAAAGATGAGTACAATAATCCGAATAATGTCAATAGTGTACATAATACCTCATCTCAGAAATATAGACAGATACCAACTGAGTTCAGTTCTTGAAATCACAAACTCTGCAGAACTTCAAAACATCACGTCACGAAACCTTTCCTTGGCATTTTGAAGAAATAAAAATGATTTTCTTAATTCACAAAATTTGAGAAATGCTTTAATAATAAATCAAACCAAAACATGATTATTACTATATCTTTATACGTCTCACCGACCCACACAGAGGTGATGACAACAAACATCCTCCGTCACACATACACATACAAGAGAATATAAAATCCAACCAAGTGATGAATTAGTGGCAACCTCTCGCTACATTTCACCGATAAAAAACGAGGATGGCACTAACATGAATTAACATTACCGCCCAACATACACCTAAGCATACAGGTGTTTCTTTACATACAAACTCTTACACTATCCATATATTAACGTCCAAAATATTTCCCACGCATGTTTATATATTATCTATTTGTATACGTGACACGTATATGACTAATAAGAAGGAACCAAAAATCTTAACATACCAGTACTTTATGTCTCTTTGCTTTTTTCATTTCTATAACGATCTCGGACGAAGCTTTAATAAAAGTGAAATATTTCCTTCTTGTTCTTCATTTTATTTTATCATCGTGTCGGATTCCTATCCTTATCTGATCTACAGCTGATTTTCACCTCATATATATATGTACAACCGCTTTTTTGATGTCTGGCCGTCGGATCTGATGAAGTAATTTAATTTCAACGGATGTTTCTTACTCACAGTTTTGTCTTTCATTTTGACCTAAAGTATCGAAGAATAGCAGACGTCGGCGAAACGCTTATAGCTTTCCCAATTTGTCTCATACATTATTATTCATCCTAGCAACACAGACCTAAATATTAAATAAGACTGACATCTGACAGATATATTTACCAAAATTACACAAAAATACCTTGGGATACTAAAGAGTACATTTATTCAATAAAATCCCTATTGGCTTCAACCACGGACTCAAGATGACTTCAGAATCTCATAAATCTCTTCTGGACTGTCTCCTTGTTTAGGTTGGTGCATGCTGCCATAACCCTTTTTCCATTTCATCTTTGGTGTTACAAGGAATTTTGTTGGTTTCTCGCTCAAGTGTGCTCCAAACATAATAATCAGGGGGGGGGGCTGCAGTCTGGGGAGTTAGGTGGCCAGATGCAAGGGGTCATGTGGTCGCAGTAATTGTCTGACCGCAACCACTGTGTTCTCCTGCTTGCATAGCATGGTGCAGAGTCCTGTTGTCAAATATAGGAACTTCCATTAGCCACCCTCCAGACCAAGGGCAGCACTACCTCCTCAGGTCATTTGATGTAGGCATCTGTATTGAGTCTGAGGCCCTGTGGGAAGATGAATGAAGGCATAACGTCACCATCACTAATGATCCCTCCAAACACCTTCGTAATCACCATTAGACTCGTCCAACTCTTTCCGAATCATCTGCACTGTCCTCGGATTGACACCCCAAAACTCTGAAATGTTCGTATTCGAGCTTCCGGCGCGAATGCCAAGCAGTACAGCATGACGTTTCCAAATTTCTGGCGGGGTGAATCTCGTCATTGTGTTCTATTATCCATAGACGGTGCCCAACTGACCCTACCAACCATAGTGTGCTGTCGAGAAAACCAAAAACAAACAATGCGCATGCGCTAAATTAAGAATATAAAATGGCGACAACTTAACCATCGCACTTTCTATATCTTTCCCTGTTCGCCAAAAAAGTATCACGGCATAAACACAGATTTTACATGTTTCTGCATTTTTAAAACTTTGTCTTAGCACATACATGAGTTAATATAAGTATTAAGTTCCATTCTTGGTATGTTAGTGTTATCGATATCTTGGTGTGAGTAGTTTTAGTGACATCTCGGCGGAGCTAATGATTTTACTTATTTGTATCTGTTTAGAATGAATTTCAAAGACTCCAGAGAAACAGCTTTACCACCTATCGCTTTGACATTGGGGTTTATACTTATGCATCATTATTTCTAACTGTGATTCGATCAGACACTCGATAAAGAAACAAATTCATTCAGAAGTTAAACAGATTAAATTACCTCTTGAGAGGATCCTTTATAGATAATTTTCTCATCTGCCACTGACATATTTTAATCTCTTGAGACTCTTGGTTTAAATTTCCCAGTGTACACTTTTAAAGTCATTCTTTTAAAATAAAAGACCATTTCAGATACCTGGCAGGCTAGATAATTATTGGCTAATTTTATTTTTGGTATTATATGAATAATGTAGTGCGATCTTGAAAGAAAATCACTTGGTTTAAATTAATAATATTTAAAGTTTTAAACTGAAGCATTGCCAACTATTATTTTCTTTGTTAATTTCTATTTTTATTTCCATTTAATTGTAATCTCCGGATGAATATGCTACACAACACACACACACACACACACACACACACACACACACACACACATATATATATATATATATATATATATATATATATATATATATATATATATATATATATGTGTGTAATTCATAATTTTCACGCATACACACCCACACACACACATATATATATATTTCATACTTTTCTTTAAAGTACAGAACTTTATTATCGAAATAAAAAAGGTAAGACCAATTTTACCCTTCATGACAAAAAAAATCAACCAGCCTACCGGTTACGCCCTCACTTAACAGAGCTGGAATCACTCACTTTTACATTTGAAGTCATTAGAAACAATGTCAGTCCAGAGATCCCTCACTTTGCAAACAAAGGAAGTATTTGTTAGGTCTTGACGTTATTTCAATCTAGATTGCTCCGCCTTTAATATTGCACATTATATATATTTTATATTGTGATATTTATTTTCTCGAATCCAGCTCTGTTGAGTGCGGGCGAAACAGGTAAGCTGGTTGATTTTTTTTTTTTTTTTCATGAAGGGTAAAATAACGATATATATTTTTTTTATATATCAAGAACAATGGCAAAAAATGTGACAAAGTGGAAGAAGTTTTCGTGTGACGCGTTTCGTCATTTAGGACTTCATCGGATTAAATTTGTGAGGTTGGTGCGACTACACATGCACACGAACGAAAGATACTGGGAATTCAATTTCTTTTCTAAAGCCGATTTCATTTGATTCTTTTTCTTTTTGTTCCCCTCATTTTTGTTATTATAATAGAAGTCCTGCCAGTAAATTTGCGCCTTGTCTCATAACATTTCACCATTCCTTGCAGAACTTATTCGTGCGCATGTGTAGTCGCACCAATATACCACATTTAGTCCGATAAAGTCCTAATGGATGAAAAGCGTTACACGAAAACTTTTGACACTTTGATATATATATATATATATATATATATATATATATATATATATATATATATATCGTATTTCGTGGATATCCAGCTACTTTTACAGACGCTCACTCAGGCATATTTGCGTTTGCTCAACACCCACAGTTAATCTATGGTTTATACTGCAACTGTGCTGAGCAAGCCTTGGTTATATTTTCTGTGAGAGAGCGTGTTATCTAGCATGATCAGCAATTTGAACAAGGCCAGTACGCTGAAACCCTCGGTCATGAGCTATCCAAGTGTTCCGCCTACCCAATTTCAATCACAAGGCTTGGGTCAACCTAATGTCAGGCATTTTCCAAAAGGTGTCGCACGCTGGGAACGTCCCTTCCAGACCGATAACATCAGAAAATCACCTTCCTGACAAATCAAACATGGTGAGATTCGAACCCGAATCTCATGGTCAGAAAAAAACGACTGACAATGTACTACACTTAGTCTTTCTCCCTTGAGAATGTTTCTTAGGTTTGGATGGAGTTTTATTACATTATCAGCTTACAGTTGGTATAATAACTGGTGCAGAATTTCAGTTTCGGTCCTCTTTGTGGGTAGGTCAGTTTTAGGCTGAAGATGGCAGTTTGGTCCTAGATTTAAGAATTCCTTGTGATCATCTGTCAATTTTTGACTGGATAGATTTATATATATATAATTATCTCTTTTATTAGGATGTAGAATAATATGGATTACTTTTCTTCATCTGGCGTTGGTGATCTGGCACATGTGATGTAGTTAATTTATTGCGAAGTTGTGTCGAAATATGTTACAAAATATGCTGCTTCAAAAGCTGTACAAATATGGTGGAAATAAAAAGCAAGAACCCACCTCCCAACACGATAATTCTAAAGCACATATGAGAGAATGATAAAAAAAATCCTGGTTTGAGCATCAGTATTTATCTATGATAATTTGGTATATCATTATATATTAACTCAATAGAGAACATATAGGCAGATATTAAATATTAACAGTTTCAGTATACAGGTTATCAATGAGAAGGATGACTTTAATTTCGTTTCGTAAACTGGGGTTTCTTTCTATATCTGGGAAAGATATATTCCCAAAGGGAAACGGCACCATGAATTTGTAAGCTGCTGGGAAGGCAGAATTTAGCCTCTGCCAGGGCCATGGAGTGGGCCGAGCTAAAGAAAGCCAGCTTACCCTTTAGTTGTTGTAAACGAACTGAAATTTGACTGCCGCTTTTCATTACCGTATGGAGTGACGTCATTAAGCGGCCGTCATATTACTCACGTGACTTATCTCCAATAAAGGAAGATAAAGGCTTTCTGTATATTTACACTTTGTTCCTAGACAGTACTGCTGGCACATAAATAAATAATCCTGTCTGTTCTTACGGTTACTGTGCTAATATATATATATATATATATATATATATATATATATATATATATATATATATATATATAAAATACAATGTTTATTATTCAGGTCGCTTCTGTTGATTTGCTAATATTACGTAATAAATCAATTGCCCCTAGATAAAAGAATGCATACAAGTTCTTTGAAATTGTGCTTTGTTTCTAAAACATCCTGGAGCATTATAATGCACATAAAACCATTTGGCTGCGATTAATTGTTCATTTCGCGCAGTTTTGGTTTTACTTTGAAGTCTTTCTTCTGACGGATCAATTCCCCATATCATGGAAAAAGCCAGAATAAGTACACTTATATTCCTCTGTAGATGTATGTCGATATAAAATGACAAAAGGACACAATTATACAAAGACGTACTCGAAAATCAATGTTAGCGCGGTTCAAAGTTATCATGGCCAGACGACTATTTTTGCGAATCGAGGCTACAAACATTTACATTATTAGGCTGCTGCCTACAACCCTCCAAGGAATCGCCCAACGTAGGCATCGAGATTTTTACATACAACTCAGGATATTAAAACCAGGAGCATATTAAAAATTATGAACAGGATAGTGATCAAATTTTGTTTACATTATTTACTAGTCAGGAAGTGGTAACGGTCGTTGAGATGTGCGGTCATGTTGAGTGGTGGCGGTGAAGGCGGCGACAGTGGCAGTAGTAGTGCTCTGCGTGACAGCCGGTCCGCAATTTTGTTGTCATGGTAACGAGGTCATGGCGGCGGTATCACCCCCAGCAGCAGCAGCAGCAGCAGTAGCAGCATCGTCCTGCGTGACGGCCTTCGGCTGCGCCGGGGCGTGATTTTATCCTACTCGTCATAGGAGCAGGTCTGGTAGTCCCAAGGGGCGTCTCTTTCATGTCTGCGATTGTCCACCGCCGGAGCTCACTTTGTAGACAGGACGTGGTGCGTGGAGCCTAATGCGCAGAAAACGACTTTTATTATTTCATTTTCTGCATTCATGGCGTTCACGTCCGCGTGCAGAATGAATCAGAATGAGATCTAATTGCAACGGAATGTATCAAATTATGAGTTAATTAGTAGGACTTGTATCAGGAATAATCATTGTTATTTTTAACAAAAGATATTAACGCCATATACGCTCGCAAAAAATAAAAGAAACATTCTAAGAATCCAAAATACGTTTCGGCTTTAAATAACCCACAAAAGGTTGATAAGCCATAAAAAAAAATCAATCATTTCAATTACATTTAATTGTTCCAATTCTTTTAATTGCTTTATAATGGAATTCGTGACAATATTTTCTTTTATATGCCGTGTCTCTTCAGGGTAGGGGCAGTCATAGCCCTCCACAGTATTTCTGCAGCTTTAAGTAACGTTTGTTGAATCACGCCCAATCCCAGGCCCTGCCATTCTTTTACGCAAGTTCTTTAAGTATGTTACTCCATGTTTCACTCTGCCCTCTTTTCTTTAATATTCCTTTTGAATGTCAAATTCTCCAAGCCTTCTTTCTTCATTATGTTTTCCGGAAGTTTCAATTGTCTCATTTCTGATAGTAATTATAAGCGTACTTTCTTTAATTCCCAATTCTTATTCAAAACATCATCGTTGTTCACTTGCTCCGCCCATGGTATTTTCTGTATTCTTCTGTTGAACCGCACTTCATATGTGCTAAGTCTCTTCTTCATATATAAGAAAACTGTCCAGCATTCGCTGCTATATAGAAGGATTGATATCGCATTGCTCTTCATCCCTCTTTTCTTTGTTTCTAATGAAATTCAACCTAATAAAATTGTAAGTTATCATATATGAATGAAAAGTATCATTGCTGTCCCCGGAGTTTGAACGTGAATTGCTAGACAATGAAAATCTAGACCGTCATTTACTATAAATAGAGATACCATGCCACTGACTGGGGGAGGGTGTTACAATTACGTGTTTGATTATTGTGTTAACCCGGACGTTAAAGTCCAATGTTACGTGTTCCAAGACGAATTAGTATTTTTCTTAGCAGATCTACGCAGTCGTGTAATAACTGATAAGTAATCAATAATATTTCCGTTGACTTTTTACTTCTATGTTGTTAATGTATTTAATTGCGTTTGGTAATGAAATACTTTATTATTTTACACTGAAATGTTTTTGTAATTACTTGTATTATGTACGTGTGATGAATTACAAAATAAATATAACCACCGACTTTAAACTTTCAAAACTGCCTCGTTTTCGGACAAATTCCAGTTATAAATTTTCATGCAACTGGGTTGCATCAAGTGTTGTTCAAAATCGAGTGACAAGTCTCCTTAAATTATTAACAATTTCCTTAACCAGCACTCTTGCTGATGCCAGCACTGTTATAATTTTGAAAGTCACTATATTTCTTCGACTCTCCAATTCCTTCAATTCAACCCCGAGCAATTCTGGACGGTTTAAGGCGCGTGAATCATTATTGGCACGATTAAATTCTTTTCTTGAAATTTTCAACTTTTACCGGGGCGTAAATCAGAATAATAAAGGTAAAGTTACTAGTCCAAATATATTTTTCAAAATACTGACAAAACTTCCGGTCAGAACTTCAAAGTTGAATATGTCTGTGAAAGAACCAGAAAAACGATTAAGATTATGAAACAGCATTTGATTGATGGGAAAATCCATATTTAAATTCCTTTATTCTGTAAACATTTGTCTTTTTATTTTGACGTAAACAAAGAAATAGCGAATCAATCAAATGTTAATGGAATAAAGCAATGGTTTTAAAACTTAGAAAATCTTACAAAATGCGATCAAGAAGTTTAACATAGTTTGAACAAAGTCAGCTTAGAAATGAAGTTAAATGAAAACTGAATAAATTTTGGATATCAAAAATATATATGAATTATTAAAGATAGCAAAAGTATCTCTCAAAATGTAGAAAATATTTAAATAAGCACACGACACGTAGAAGAAGCTCTATGGCGAGTACTAATTATTCTATCGCCAATGCTAGAAGTCTTACAGTTCGATGTTGAAAATGTACATTGGGCGCCTTGTGTTGATTTTGATGTAATGATTCTTTTTTACGGTTTATCGCCCCCTTGTAGGTTATTAAAAGTCAGAAAATATATTTGATTCTAATAATGTTTAAGAGATAATAATGATTCACGGATTCAAGTTTTACTAATTAACCTATTTCTGGGAGACAAGTAGATTCAAACCTTTCACAAGGGTATATGTGCGTAAGTGAATATTACGAACCCGACGGGAATTGGAACTCAACTCTCCAAATTCCGAGCTAATATCCATCACACCACTCACACATCCACGTTTACAGCACGTAGTATTGCCAAGGGGTCACCCATCTATGTAATGACCAAGCTTGACTTTTCTTAACTTCGGTGATCGTACTAGAAGCAATGTTTCAAATTAATGTGGCCGTAAGTTGGCACCTCGTGTAGTGTATTGATTTCTCATTTCTCAGACCCTTTTTCACTATTATTCAAGTTCCATCTTCGCTGAATAACGTGATGCGATGAAATTGTCACACTGAGTTGAATAAATTAAACACGTTTTAGACCTTGCTGGTGGCTAAATATGAATTTACTGCTAGGATCTGTCATCGAGTACTGATAAACGTCAGGATTTCAAATGTGAATTTGATTTTTATAACATAGTTTTCCCAATCTGCTTTCTTTCCATTTCATTTTTAACACAATGAATCAGATCTCACTTTTAATCAATTGTATAAACTTTATGAGTTGAACTTTGTAAAGAACAGCATAGAGTATCACTTAAATTTATGCCTTTTAAACAAAAAATGATTAAAAGCATTTAAGACATTAAAATTTCCTTAACTAAGTAACTACCAGATTTTAAACCCAGAATAGAAGAAAATCAAAATCGAGTACAAGGATATTTATATCAACAAAACAATCGATCTACAGATGTGACAACATTATCGATGCAAATTTAAAATCAAAGTTCAAATAGCATTTTAACACAATTCAGATTATACAGAACTTGTCTTTTCGTCAATTCTGTTCTTTAAATCTTTAAATGTTTAGGGTTTTCACTCGTCGATCTCAATTTTACTATGGTCCCAAATCAATTATAAAGATCATTCCTAACAGGTAGATCTCTGAAGGTAGTTATTAACGACCAGTCTTCTGAGGCCCTGGCGATCAACACAGGTGTCCCCCAGGGATTACTTCTTTGACCAAAGCTTCTTCTGAGTTCACGTAAATGATCTACCTAAGAATATACCCAGGTCATATGTAAAAGACTATGTCAATGATATAACGATATACGGGGGAACCTTTAAAACTCTTGATAATCAGAGAAAACCAAACTAGTTACATTCCATCACCGCTGATCAGACCCCGAACTACCGCCTGTCACAATGAACGATCATATGATCCATCGCTAAAGATGCAGGTAAAATGACAGGCTCCTTGTACTGTTCAATTAAATAACTGACTCTTCATCTTATCCTCTACATTGATTAAAGTCAGATCAGGTCGAAAATGGAGTACTGTTTTTATATTTAGGCGGGAGCTGTCCATTCCTCACTTTCCAGTCACAATAGAGTTCAAAAGCGTTTCTGAATCTTTGTTGGGTAAAAAGAATTTACTACTCTCTTTCACAGTCGAGATGTGACGGGCCTTTAACTGCTCTATCGTTGCTCCCATGGAAAATGCTCAGACGAACTACCTTCACGGTTAGGACACGCCGTACCATTACAAAACCACCCACAGTCTCTCCGTATTTCATCGGTGAGAAGTTCCACTCGAATATCTTCTTCCCGCGAACCACTGCTCTGTGGAACTGACTCCCAAGCGAATGCTTCCTCGATCACTACAATCTTAACCTGCTGAATCTTGGGTTAACGGTTTTCTTTCCCTCCTATCCATATCAACTACCCCTTAACGCATCCTTCTACATCGGGTGGTCCCCAGGCCTTGTACAGGATGAACCTTACTGTAAAAAAATAACATAAGTGTGATATCAAGGTATGTTGCTACCTAAATCAGTAATCATGCTTTCTCAAGCCATCAGTTTAGTAAGGTTCTATCCAAAATTTATCTGATGACACGTGAGTAATGTGTAGTTAAATTGTCTTGTTCAAATATCATAGTTTGCTGAGTCTTTTAAGGACGTTGTTTTTTGGGGTTTTTTAAGTCAATATTCCAATATATTCATGTAGCTTTCACCTGTATTATTTCCATTGATGAAGAAAGCTCCGTAAATTACTGTTGATGACAACCCATTCAACTTTAGTATCTGTCTATATTTCTGAGATGAGGTATTATGTACACTATTTACATTATTCGGACTATCGTAACCATCTTTGTCGCCATATTTATTACAAAGTTTCGGCCATTGTACGCTCCGGCCTTCTTCATGCGTTTGGAATGTCGAACTGAACCCTTTATTTCGCTCTCTGGGGTAGACTGTTCTAGTTCCACGTGCAATGTTTAATGGATGTCAGTTATCAGTTGTCTCCTGTTAATTCCCCTCTCACTGCCTTAACCGGGTATTGAACTCACACTCTTTGGGTCTTGTGACTGGATCTAACTAAGGTCTTTATCCACTGTGCCATATGTCAACTTTGGACATGAATAAAATTTACCGATTGTTTCTGTGGTGGAGGGTTCTACTGACCCCAAAATATTGTCCTTGAGTTTCATTTGTTAATGATTTTTTTCCTTTCACTGTTGAATTGTCATTCAAGTGATCTGATGATGGTCTAAATATTGCTTGAGTTGTGAAACTAACACTCACAATGATGTGTTGATTTCTATAGTTAAGCTAATTATATCTACAAGCGCTCTATCTCCGATATTAGCACTCTTCGGACAACAAACCTCAAACAACAGAATTATATATGATTACGCATTCAAGCATTTTCCAGATGTTTTTGACCTGTTAAATATTTCTCAAGCCGAACAATACTGTTCATTTTGAAAGATGTTTAAGATTTCATCAAAAAAAAAAAAGA
This sequence comes from Acanthosepion pharaonis, assembly GCA_903632075.3. Taxonomy (NCBI): domain Eukaryota; kingdom Metazoa; phylum Mollusca; class Cephalopoda; order Sepiida; family Sepiidae; genus Acanthosepion; species Acanthosepion pharaonis. The sequence goes on from CAHIKZ030001992.1 coordinate 131,683, forward strand.
TACTGACAAAAATCAGGTAAAGAGAACAGAAGAAAATAGTTTTCATAAAATGAAGCAATACTTTTCCTGACAGAGAAAAAAAAACAGGATGTTCATAAATTTACAACTGATAGTGACATAAATGCCGTATCTCCATCCAGAAACTCGGATTTACTTAGAACACACGATGGAAAACGAAATAAGTCAAATAGATAAAAAAAACTACAGGAGGTGTTCTCATTGGTAACTTATTAAGGTATATTGAATTATAATTATTAATTAATAACTTATATTTGTTACATTCTCTCTGAATAAGCTTTACCATAAATTTACCTCTTTAAATATTCATTAGACCTCATGAATTACAACTGTTTCCAAATCAGCAATCGTAAATATCCGAACGTAAAAAGTGGTTTATTTTATGGTAGTCGACAAAACATACCATTGATGAGTTTTCTCAGATTTTTAATTATCTTTTTTTTTTTTTTATTTCCGTACAATATTTGAGACGGCGGAATATATTTTGTAGAAAATTACAAAACTGCTTCATTAATAATTAAGAGTAAAGTCTTATGGAACTGTTGTGCCTTTTAGTAGCAGAAGGAGTCGTAAGTAAATAAAACCTGTATCAGCAGCAGCTCGGATAGTGAATCTTAAAGTAACTTTTTTCTCCCGTGTTCTCTTTTCGAATTTCCACACTGAAGTTAAAAGAGCTGTGAAACGCTTTTTCACTAAAATTCACCCAGATTAAGTCACACTATAACATATTCAAGAACATTTCGTTGTGTATACAATTTACTTCAAACAAAATAAACTTTTGTTTTAAACTTTACTTTTGTTAATTTTGTCTTAATATATGTTATCTTTGCATTGCAAATTAATTAGTTATTTTTGTGCATTTGATATTTACACCGCCATTATTCTTTCTGTCATAAAATATTCCCGTAAAAAATTTTACACATTTACTTATTGAAGTAGCTAATCACTAAAAAAACTATGTATTTTACGGGGAATGCAATAAGTTACCAGCCGACATGTACGCTATTTATTTAGCATAATTATTCGTGTAAAAACGTATTTTTTCTAGATTTTTAATGTTAATAGTTAAAAATGCGTATTATACAATTTAACTAAATAACATTCGTCGCCACATTCGGGACAGTGTGACCGAAAGATGTTCTTATATAGCGTCGTCAGATCGAGACTTACCGAAGGTTATCAGAAATATTTAAACTGCCATCTGTATACAACCACTTTATGAGATCAATAATTAAAAATCATTTCGAGCGAATGAAACCAGTAGGTCTTATCGGGGGCATCCGTCTTCAAATCTCGATGACTGTCGCTAGAGAATCAAAGACAAGTAACTGTACTAAGTAACAGAAACAATAATCTGTTGAGGACTTTCAGCAACAACGAAAATGAATAACACATGTATTTCGAAGAGAATATAATATAATAATAATCACACTACTTCGAACACAAGATTAGGAAGGAGGCGCATATAACTACTGGAAAGAGCGATAACAGCTACTGGACTTGTTTTAAGAGACAGATTTAATACATTTCAACCGACGCTAGCACTAACTGCTGGTTCAATGAATGCCAAACGTTGCCAATAGAGATGAGGAGAACATATTTTGATCCCAGCCCGACTGCCAGGGAGTGAGGAAATGCGTAACTCAAAAAGCACTGACTTTCCGATCAATAAATGCCTAATGTTTACTTATAAAGAAACGGCTAAGATTGCCATCGCTATTACCAAACTAACAAATGTGTAAAACAGAGTTTAAATCACTGACCAAATACTACACTTCATACATTTTTCCTTAAAAAAGATACCGTGAATTGTTTTTTTTTGGGGGGGGGGTTCTCATTATCACTAGCCTTGATATTGACCTATTGGGTTAAGAATGAAGACAGGAGTAAATATTTTTTTCAGTTTCTTTTCTTTTTATCATTTTGCCAAAAGCAAGGCAATAAAGCCACTAAGACACAGAGATGGGTTTAATGATTGAGAAACAATATAAGAAAAGGAACATTATGAAAGAGAGAGAACAATGATAGAACAGGACTTAGGAACACAGAAAATAACGACTGACATTGTATTTAAATTTTTGAAGATCAAACTTAACTGGAAAACAAGAGACTGGAAGAGAGGCCCATAAACAAGAAGTGCCAGAAAAAAAGCAGCATAGAACTTCCGGTTATATCTAAAATTTTAACTTTAAAATGATAAGATGTTGCTGTCGATCTAGTACCGCACACAAATTCATAAAGTCTAAGCATCATAGAAGAAAGTTTATCAGAACAATTAGCAAGAAAATATTGTTTGCTTGGTTGTTTTATTTTATATCAATCTCAGTGAGTCATTTAATGCCAACAAAATTTTTAAAATAGATTCATAGAGATAGTTTGGTAAAAAAGGTGTGTATGTATACATATATATTTGAATCATTTTTCAATTACTCATATTTTTTAGTACAATCTAACTTCTTTTAGAAAATTTACAATCTTGGATGGTTTTCTTTTCGTAAAAAGTTTTTTTTAAAATTTCTCACTTGGCAGATAATCATTTTTCCTTCAAAAATTATTGTTGGTAATAATTTTTTTATTGCAAAATATTTCTGGTATTAAAACCTATTTTTACAAAAGTTTGGGTGTTAACTATTTGCCCATAGCTGGGGCCCTAATAGGTGCTATCATCCCGGGTCAGGGTGGACCTGGGAACACTAGCAATTAAGAGGTGGTTCCATGCTCCTCAAAACCTCCTGATCAGAGCCCTTGCTGTTGGACGTAGTTTATTGTCTTACCCAGGACGCGGATGTAGTTTATCGTCATACCCAGGACGAAAGAAAGTATTTATAGAAAAGACATAGGGAAGCTACACTACGCCGATGATAAAGAGACTGAGGCCGAAATGCCAGGAAAGAACGAATGATATTGCAGATTCTTCTTTGGATTTTATCAAGAATCTGGAACTATTTTAGGGTTTATCGATAGCGTTAAGAAGTCACGCCTTTCGGGTTTAAAAATGATTGAATTTCAGATATTAAATACAAAATCGGAAAATCATATAAATTTGAAGTGAAAAACACAGAAAATGATATTTTATTCTGACTTGTGAATTATTATGCTTTCTGCAATATTGATTAAAATATTGGCATTTCATCGTTATATTTCCCATGAGTGTTTTTCCCTATGAGTGTTTTTCTTTTTACGATGATATTCACGCAGTACAATGCCCAAGAGCCACTCCAGTTACAGGCTTATAGAGTAAAAAGCGCAGTTTATGGTGATACATAGTGAAGATTGATCCGAAACTTGAACAGGCCATGATTGTATTGATCGAGGAAGCAACCACTTGGGAGTTAGTTCCACAAAGCAGCGGTTCGTGGGAAGAAGCTGATCGAGTGGAACTTACATCTCACCAGTGAAATACAAATAGAACCAGAGTGGTTAATTACAATGTGCGTGGCATGGTGTATTTTAAAGTTAGTAAAAGATTGCACTGGACCAGAACTATACTCGCGACTTCCTTTCCAGGATCCAACATCAAGGACGGATCTAGGACAGAGGAATGAATCTCCGTACCAAGCTTCGATAAAAGAGGTGTTCTTTCCACGTTTTATGGTACCTATTTGAATTCAGAGTTTTACTTCTTCTAGCCAATGTTTAAAGAAGCCAATCTTTCCTTCAATTTAACCCATAGCTATGTAAAGGAAAGATGGACAATTGTGCGAAAGTGAACATGAAAAATATGGTCAGAATTTGAAAAGCTGTCTGAGGATTGATATAGAAATCATGCCTGGTTGATCATATACGAACGTGTGGTGATTATCATCACCATCACACACATACATACATACAGATCATACGGCAAGCATTCATTGGCTAATCTCCTCAAAACTAGTTTGCTGATTGGTCAATTCCGACCAATCAAATCGCTTGCACGCGAGGAATAATTTTCCCGCGCACAAGTTTGGAGACTGTCATGTGAAGCACAACCTTATATAAACAGAACACGAGTAAGCCATCTCTCTCCGTTTTCCCTTTCGTCTTCTTCCTTGCTGCCAAAATGTGACCTTCACGAACTCTCGTCTTGACCTTGCGGTCAGACGTTAAAGAACATTAACAACATTCATGCAAGTACGAACTCTTAATTCTTCTGAAATCTACCAACTTTTCCAACTCACATTTCCTAACATGCAACAGGAACTTTATTCTTCTAAAACTACAGCTTAATAATTAATTCAACTTCGTGAGCTCCGGTATAAATATTTTCCAAATATAAGAGATGTAACTCTATCAAACCTTTAGCTTATATGCATGTAAATGAAAACAAATAAATTCAAATGTTATGTTTTGAATCATTGCGTTCTGTCTTGTATTTTTGGTATGTGCTATTTTACGTCAAATATAAATTGTATGTGACCGCCACATTTGATGGTGATCTCCAGCGTCTTTGCTTGTCCTTTTCCATGTCATTCTTAATAAAAGTTAAATAAATGTGGTGGGATCCGCTACATGTGATTGACAATCCTTCATATTTTTATTGCTGACCCGGCGTCCGTTTCGCACCTCGCAACATGTTTAGTGACCCGACGTTTGGGAAAGGCCCCGCTACAAACGGAAAAATGTGGTCTTCAGCTTCTGCAGAATTAAGTTAACAGGCGTCGAGTAACACTGGATGATAACACTACTGAAAGAATCGGAGTTTATTTTATACCTTAACGATCTAACTAAAGCATATAATAATAATAATTTAACATTTATTTATTGAATAATGTATTTTACATTCTAAACGTTTTCAAGACGATACATTATATGAACGTTATTTAATATATCAATAATACAACCAGTTGTGTGCATCACATTTATCGCAAAACCAGTAGCAGTCTTTCTATTTTTTTCAATTTCCTTTTGGCCTTTGTTAAACTTAGAATTATGGAATAAATTATGGTACCATTCATAAATCGTATTTTAGTCGAAAAAATAAATCAAAAACGTCTAAGGCCAGAATAGACAAATCATCGTATTTCCCCCTTTAAAGAACAAGTTTCAATGGGGCATTGTCATCATTTAACACTGGTGATGAATTTCAATTAGAAAAGAATTTAATCTCATATTGTCTGCGAAGACAATTTTATGCAAGAATCATTTCTTTTTGTCTCTCTACTCTATAGCAAATCGAATAAAATATCAAACAAAAAAACGAATAGTAAAAAAAAAAAACACGTAATTTTAAATATTATTAAAAATAACTTATTCGTTTCCATATTATCTTCGACAATCAAAAAAGTAGCAAAAAATCGTTTGAGCTATGCCACCAATAAAATGTTTTCTATCGTGATGGCACCAGGATTTCTTGCGTATTCAATTCATAGAATAATGCAGAGATCGCCAAATCGACAAAAAGTTTATTCTGTTATTAGCAAAAAAAAAAAAAGAAAGAAAAGAAAAGATTTAGTCAGTTCATGTCGTATTTAGTTTCTTTAGTGTCGACCATAAAACCTGACGACTCAACGATTTTCCCTAAGTTGAAACCAGACTGATTCAAAAAATAAATTAATGGATGTAGCTAAAATAAAATTAAAAAATGTCTGATCACACTGAATGAAAACGATAAGTGTATAGAAATCTGGAAGGACTTAAATATAGATAAATTAAAATGGAGCAACGGAAAATTATGACCATACCAAAAATAGTATAGTGAATTATTCTCAAATGTCAATATGTTCTTGATTTATTTGCAACCGTAGTCTTCCATCTGGAAGCACGCTTTTAGCGATGAGTTTAAATCTCATACAAGTGCCGTGGGGCTTCCTTGCAGAGATCATAAAAGCATACGTCAAGTTTCAAAATTACTGCTTATTATTCATTCGTTAAAAAAGTTGTGTATTTCAGTTGTCATATAAAGTTAAAAATAACGTTAAAACAGATAAAGTTAAGCATATGATACCTACACGCGTGACATGTAAATATATATTACAAAATGGCCGAATAGTTAGAGATTTTGTATTCCAAAAATGAGACCAGGGTACCATGTGATATCCATTTTAGTTGTTGTTGTTGTTGAAAGTTTTCAAGTAATGTGTTTTATTTTTTGTTATTTGGCACAGTTCTTTATTTGTGATTATTTAGTGTCCATGAGTACATGTGTTAAAGTTTGTATTGGTTTTATAAATCATAGGGATACACGGCATTGTCCGAGGAAAATTACGACAAATATAACAATAGAGATATATTATGCTCTTCCTAATCTGTCTTAAACAAAAGATTGATTTGTTTTTTTACGGCTTATCAACCCTTTCCAGGTTATTTAAAGCCAGAAAATATTTTTAATTTGTAAGAAATTATTTTCTTTTTTAGATAATAATGATTTAGTGATACAAGTTTTACTAATTAACCCATAGCTGTGGGGGAGAAAAGGTGGATTTATACTTTTACCAAAGGTATTTGTGCGTAAGTGAATATAATGAACCCAACTAGAATTGGAACTTGACTCTTCGATTAACAATTCCGAACCGTGATTTATTTTATCACCTCAATTATATCACCCCTATTATATCACCCCTGCATCCAAGTTTACAGCACCTGGTATTCCAAAGCGGTTACATGATATAAAATGTTCCTGAGTGTTTAGAAAGATTATTTAGTCATTGTATGAAATATATATATATTTTTTTTTTTATGTTACATTATATGTTGCTGTTCACGTAGTGCTTATCGGCTCAAATTCCAGCCGTGGTTGTTGCGTCCGCTTTCGCCCAAATAAACTTAGTGAAGTGGGAATCCATCTCTTCCCTCCCAGCTAGGTGTTAATAGCAAATCAGGCTGGTCTCTTTAGATTTGCCTAGTAATCAGCATAGTAGAAGGAAAACTCTAAATTTAAAAGAATTTGCGTGTTGGGGCGAGCAACGCAACCCTGTAAATGTATATTTGCTAAGAGGACTACAGCAACAACGCTTAGCGTGGTTAGGGTGTGACCTGTACTCGCTACAATGAGTCTACACACACACACACACACACACACACACACACACACACACACACACACACATATCTATCTATCTATCTATCTATATAGGGAGGGCACCTTGGCGTGATGTAATGGTTAACAAGCTTGTCTTGCTAGAACAGTTACGACTGAGTAGTGAGTTCGATCGTCACTACGTGCTCCATACTTTCGGCTTTGTGCCACATCTAAGCTACGCTTTGAAAATCACTAATATATATATATATATATATATATATATATATATATATACAGGGTGCCATGGGAAAATTGTTGCCATTTTATATTCTTAATTTCGCGGATGAATTTTTGATTTTCTCGACGGCACACAATAATATGGTCGGTTAGGCACCGTCTGTGATTAATATAACACCATGACGCAATTCACTCCGCCAGATATTTGGAAACTGTATGCTGTATTGCTTGACATTGGCACCGGAAGATCGAATACGAACATTTCGAAGTTTTGAGGTGTCAATCTGAGGACAGTGCAGATGACTTAGAAAGAGTTGGATGTGTCTAATGGTGATTACGAAGGTGTTTGGTAGGATAACTAGTGATGGCGACATTATGCCTTCATTCATGTTCCCACCTGGCCTCAGACTCAACACGGATGCCTACATCAAATGACTTGAGAAGGCAGTGCAGCCTTGGGTCAAGAGGGTGGCTGCCGGAAGATCCTATGTCTGACAACAGAACTCTGCACCATGCTATACAAGCAGGAGAACCCAGTCGTTGCGGTCAGACAATTTCTGCGACCACATTGCCCCCCTTACATCTAGCCAGCTAACTCCCCAGACTGCAACCCCCTTGATTATTAAAAAGTGGGCGCAGTTAACGAGCAAGCAACAAAACTGCTTGTAATACCAAAAATGAATTGAAGGCAAGGATTATGGCAGCATTCACCAACTTAAACAAAGAGACCGTCCAGAGGAGATGCTGGAGATTCCGAAGTGGTCTGTCAGCCGTAGCCGTAGTTGAAGCCAATGGCGATTTTATTGAACAAATTTACTATAGTATCTAAAGATATTTTTGTGTAATTTTGGTAAATATATCTGTTAAAATGAGATGTCAATGTTATTTTCAATGTTGCGTAATTTAGACGACAATTTATCCATCACACACACACACACACACACACACACACACACACACATATATATATATATATAAATATATATATATATATATATATATATACTATGGGTATAACCCGTCATTGACCGGGTCTTTCATTACTGGGAATTTTTGCCGTTCACTTGAAGCAGTTAAAGTTTAAAGTCAGCCCACCCGATAACCAATATTAGTAACAACATTTTGGTGCAACTGAGGCATATCCCCAAATGGGGGGGGGGGGGTAATAATTTGAATGGGGATGGCCTGAAAAGGGAACTGTATAATAATAAATGATATTATTGTAATAATTTAAACTATTTTTATTAAAGTTTTTATGAAAGGTATATATCCAAGAACAGCTAGTAAATAGTAAAACGTTGCTGAAAGTTATAATGAACAGGAAGTAGTGGAGAGCCATTGTCGCCAACAATTTGGACTCAAAAACGGCACTGAAGAATTATCTGTCAAACAAAAATTTAATCAAAATCGGATGAAAACTGTGGAAATGCATAAACAACATCCGATCACACACACAACAGATACATACATACACACACACATTTTGAGAATTATATATATATATATATATATATATATATATATATATATATATATAATTAATGTTCACCCAATATAAAACCCAAGAACCACTTAAGGTAGGGGGTTACTGTGTGCTGTTTTATGAGCGTAAGAGAAGGTAAGAAATGCAATTCATGTGGTTATGTAGGAATGATAACGGTTAAAGTCTAGACATGAAGAGGTTAAGATTGTAGTGAAGGGGAAAACATCCTGTCAAGAGTCTTTTAAAAATGTTTTTTAAGTTGTATTTGAAAGTACTTTATTTCAGTAGCGTTTGTCTTCAATGTTTATTTGACTGTCAATTTCTGCGTTAATGTTTTCGATTTCGTTATTAACCGTTCTTTGCTGTTCCATTCGCTTTCCCCGAATTTACACCGTCTTTATATCCTTTTTGGTTGCAGAGAGATGAAAATAATACAGGTTTTGGCGGCATTTTTCTTTTCATTGAAGCAGGTTTTATTGAAGAACACGGACATGGTTAGATTCACATTTTTGTTACTTTTTTATTTTAGAAATTTTTTTTCTTGTACAAGACGATGATTATTTTTCACATACACTGGAAACTAATATTTGTACAGAAACGAAACAAAATTTATAAAAAGGAATGCTAAAAGAAACTTTATGATGTTTCCACTCGCACACAAGCGCTCGCGCACACATCAAATTAAATCAGTTCCTAGAGTAAAACAGTCAGACTACTCGCACATCTTATTTGATTATAGTGTTGAAGAGTTTTGCAGAACCAACCACACTTTTGGAAAGAGCCGGACACAAAGAAATACTGAAACACCCTTTCTTAGGCTTTGAACTCAGAGTGATCCTTCTCCTAGACTGGTTGCTATCCAAGGCTCTAGGACTCATTTTGTCCTGGTATTTGGCTATAGAGTGAAGAGATTCCTACCTTTCCCAAGGGATTTTGCAAATACTCTTAGGGAAGGTAGGAAACACACACACACACACACACACACACACACACACATTCATATATATATATATATATATATATATATATATATATATATATATATGTTTAAACATTGGTTCTTGTTCAACAAACAAGGTTAAGCAGTGTGGAGCCTGCCCAGTACTTAGATGGAGTTCCGCTCCCGTAAGCAATGACAGTGGTCATAGTATCGTGATATGATTTGGGCATTAACATCATCACTAATGTCTCGACTCCTATGGCGCGCAGACAGTTTCCATTTATCTAGACTGCTTGTTGTTGCTCGATCAGAGTTGTCTAATGCTGAGTGATCACGTAGTATTGCACAAGCTATGGCTGCCTATAAACAATCGCGCAGGTTTCCGGAAGGTGGGTGTGGAATCACACCTTTTCCATCGCAAGTGGGGAAACCATCATTATATATTACTTGATGCTTCCATGAAATTAAATTAATTACCGAAAAGAAAACATTGCTTTTACAATTTCCTTTACTTTGGAGTCATATAAAGTGACCTAAAAATATAACAGCATGTATTCACTTCAATTTTTGTCGGAGCCTCTGGACTATACACACAAATGCCTTACATGACAATTCACCAATGATAGAAGATATTAACAACAATCAACAGCCTACCAGAGAAGTCTAATAAAAATAGGGATAACGCGAGCGTCTAGTTTCTAGACAAAATACATTTGAGTCAATTTGATTTGAGGGGACGAAGTAGAGAATGCATCAAACAGAATAATTAAATCCAATAAAAGTGTTTTGTTTAATTTTCAAACTCCTAAACCTGTGGTCTGTAGTAATGCTGAAAACAAATAAAATACTATTCGAAACTGAAAAATCAGAAGATTCATTCGCCTCAAAAGACCCAGTTGGTCACACGGCGACTTTTCTTCCCATAGCGCCACAGATACACACATCAAAAATACCGACGAAAATTGTACTATTTTTCTTGCTCTGAACATATGTACATGAACAAGCATCTCCCATCAGTATTTATATATCAGCAAATATATATATTTACAGAACTCTTTCAATTGACATGAAGTTAAACTTAAAAATATGAACTCTAAATAAAATATGAACTTTAAATAACATTTCATCCAAACCTTTTCATACAGTTTTGAAAATAATTATTTGTGCACAACTGATTGATTATTATCATATAAAAGTTTACTACATCTGCAGTTTCGTTTCTTAAACTTAGTATTGTTGGAAAGTAAAAGCGGTTCCAAATTTTGTTAGTAGGGTCAAGGGTCAAGTTATTAAAACATTTTATCGTCATTCTTAATATTCATCTTTGATCCCCTGCAATGCCCCTCATGTATACACATAGCGTTTCGCGTTATAATCCAATGAAATCGCACAAGTATTTGCACAATTAATATACAGGATATTTTACACCATGAATTATAGTAAATATTACGATGTGGCAACAGTTTTATGAATTTTACCGTATCTTCCAGATTTCGCATTATCAGTCAGTAAACTTTAAGAAACATGATGAAATAAGAATCATGATTTCAGAACGTATGCAATGTTTACAGAAACAAATGTTTTCAAGAAAAAATAAGAAGAGTGCAATTCTAATGACTATAAAGTTATAAAGACAACATTAATATGAAATATATGATTTATTTTCTAAAGATTGTTTTACAAGTTGTTCATCCATTGAACAGTGACTGTTGTATCCAATCTATACCGGGAATTTATATTTATTTCTGATGCTGTACAGAAATTTTGGCACAAGGCCAAAGGGGAAATGGGGTAAGGCTGGTCATCAGTGACTATCCTATACCTAGTTTATCAGATTCGGGACCCATTCATTTATTACAATTTACTCATTCAGCAAAAGAACTCATCCATCCCCTCTCTATCCTGTATATACCACAATACCACATATTCACAAGGACCTACAAAACACCCCATGACATAAAAATTTCAATAAATGTTCAAATATCTAAATTTTATCTATAGTGGGAATAATATATATTTGTGAAAATACACAAAATGTGGCACAAAGCCAAAAGAGGGAATGGGGAAAAGGACGATCTTCTGTCTTAACGTTAAACTTAGCTAGCCACTAACACTGACCCAAATATACAACAATATTCCTTACACCAAAACAACACATTCTTACTTCATCCACCATAATACCTCATTGTCTCCATGAAAGTACTAAACTAATCCCCTTATGTACAATTTTTGTCTGGGGGTGGGGGACAACGATTTAAAAACAGCCCCAATGAATATTTATAATATGAAAAAACTATTTACAAGAAACTAAACAAAATAATGTTAGTAATAAAAAACCCCACAATACCTATACTGTAGCAAAAGCATCAGTTAACTGGGCGAAATCAATGCAGAACTTTGACAACAGGAAAGTATTCATTCATTCATCCCAATCACTCACTCAAACACACACTCATTCAAACACAACAACAAATACGAAATTCACACCCGAAACGAAAGGCACCCGGCATCAACCAGAGAACTGAACACCTGAGGAGGAAAGAATTAAACCAAAGAAAAATGGAGACAAAAATAAAAGGGGCCAATGAACATAAAACCCCTATCTAAGTTAACTCGAAATGAAGAAACTAAACAGACATACAAACAACCCTAAACTATCCTAATTACGGGCGGGAATGCCTAAGTTCACTACAAGAAGAACAATATCCTGATGCCTAACAGACATCAAAGTGTCTCTCTAAGTCAGCCCTTTCACTCGACACAAACGCGCAAGATTCACCCACCTTTTGCCAAGTTCTGATGAAGGGAGCCGCTGCCTTTCCGTCCTAATCGTGACTTTAAGCTGATGTTTAAAGAACAAGATCAGTTGGGAAGAGGTGAACTTCTTACCTCTATACAATCCCTTCTATCGTCCAAATCACGACTCTCAATCTATAGTGGGAATAATTGCAAAAAAACACTTTCCCTTCCTCGATTTACAGACAAAATCACGCAAATGCATGCTGGGATTTCCTCCTAGCCAATAAAATAGGTCATTTCTCGGCTTTCATCTGACTCAGTCCCGGTCTATCTTGTTTTGAAGTTGGAACCCTACGTTCGTTAATCAGAATCCGCTCTTGTGTGTCAACATCAATTCTTAGTTTGTGAACTTTTTACCATATTACTGTTGCTTTGCCTTATTATTGCCTTACTTTAGGTTTCTCCAATAGATTCTTTGTGACAGTCATTACAGGTAACAAAGTAATTTCCTCCTTCAAGTTTTAGATTGTTGTTTTGTTTTGTATTAAGTATTTTATTGTCTTAGACGTAGCTGTGACAAATGTTTAGTTTAGATAAATTCTTTTCAATTGTATTTGTAATAGTGGGTAGAATAATATATTTTTTTATTCATTGAGGAGTGTCCAATTGTCTATTTTGGAATATTTTATGAGCCATTTGTTTTGCATTGAATATGAAATAGGATATTGGAGGAGTTGAAAGTATCTTCAATTCATTTCTCTTCTTCATGTAAATACTGAGGGCTGCAAATTCTGAGTGCTCTTAAGTAATCCGATGATTATTCCGGATTTTGTTTTCTTATGATGGGAATAGAAATTTATTAGATCATTTTTATTGATTGATTTTCGGTTTTCTTCAATGTCGTATGGCATTTATATTGTATGTTCGACTTATTTTAGTTTATCTACAAGTGTCTCGGTTGGAAAATGTTTAAATCCCTTAAAAGAGCATCTAAAACATTAAAAAAATAAACCTCTCCCTACCAATAGTTAAATATTAAAAATTGCCCTTTCATTCCGAATCAAAGCTATTTTACATTTAATAATAAGTTTTATATGGGCGCGTGGCGGAATGGTTAGAATGTTTGCTTTATGAGACTCGGGTTCGAATCTCACCACGGTTGATTTGTCAGGAAGGAGACTTCCTGATGTTATCAGTCTGGAGGGGGCGATCTCAACGGCACCTTTGGAGAGTACCTGAAAACCATACCACGGGTTGATCCAAGCAATGTGAGTGAAATTGGGTAGACGGAACCCAATAGCTGTGCTCGTCACCGAGGCCTTGTTCAGATTATTGATCACGCTAGATAACACGCTCTTTCCCAGAAACTGTAACTATAGTTGCAGTATAAACCACAGGCTGAATCTGTGAGTGTTGAACAAACACAAATGTACCTGAGCGAGCGTCTGCAATAGGGATTGGATAGCCGCCCTAATAGACAGGTATCCTCGGATACGAGTGGCCAGCTATTAAAATAAATAAAGTTATATAAAAAAATGGATTATGAATAGTCGAGTGATGACATGTATTAAAATTTCTGGAATATAGTCATTTCCACAGTATTTCCCGATATATTGATGATGCTATATTAATTGATTGATATATTGATGCTCTATTAATATATCCCTGTGATACTGATTTACTTGATCTTTTTCAGACTATTAAAATGATATTCATCGAGATTCATAGAAAATAGTTTGGGTTTTAACCCTTTGAGCCCTGCGTTCCTGAACAATTTGAACCGTTCTGTCTGAGCTCCTGAGTCAAAATTTACAAATAATTTGTATGTAATGTTTCAGGGTAGATATAAAAATAGTTACAAGTATCTACCCACCGTTCAACTAGTAACTGGGCATTAAGCCATTTTTACTACCACTGTTCAACCGGTAGCTGAACATTACGTCATTTTTCTCTACTATCGGTAAAGTAGTGGTCAGGTTTCAAAGGGTTAATGTGCAAATTATATATTAAGACTTCAAGAATAAAACAAACCTGTCTCGTATAAATTCCATGGCTTTTGGCAAATTAGTCAAATTTATATTAAAATGTTCTTGAAGAGATTTCTCATTTGCAGAATACATAATTTATTCACGTAGATAAGATAATCAAACACTTCCGAACTAATAACGAATTTGAAATTATAATTAAATTTTATAAGTTAAAAACTAGAACAGCAAAATGAATTTTCTGTACATGGTGATAGGTTTCCGACTACAGGAAAAGATTTAATTTTGTATTCAATTTATTATTTCGGCAATATATTTTATGTGGATTATCATTATTTTTTTTCTTGTTTGATTGAAAAAGAGTCTAATGTAATAATATATTAAATATATTAGTTATTCTTGCTTTTATAGAAAATGAGTTTGGCAATTTCAAAATTCGATGCCTTCTTTCGCTGGCAAATATCGTCCGTTTATAATCGTTTAAATTGATCAAGTTTAGAAAAAGAGAAAAGGTGTGTAAGGCAACACCGCATCTCCTTGGATTTATTTAACCCCTAAGAGAACTAGAAGTCCTACCAGGATTTATTATTGAATGGCCCAAACTTAACAATATAAGGTACCCAGATGACACCAGTGCTGAACATCAATGCTCTAACATGGCATTATGTACTGGACAATTTCCTCACGGATGGATAGGAGACAAGGCAACAGAGATGTTTTTCTATGGAAGGATGCTGAGAATAATAGCACGTCACATGTGAACAAGATTTTTATGGAAAATAGGAACAAAAAAGACTTGTGCTTAGTATCAAAAACCGAGAATTGAAATGTCTATAACCTATAATGAGGAAAGTAACTCTTCGAGAATTTAATACTCAGATCCACAGATACTGCAGGTAAGAGACGTAGAAAGAAACAGGTAGTTACCTATCTAAGGTGATTGCGTAAATGAATGGAAGGATATGAACTAAGGTGTATTACTAACGGGATAAACGTTGCTCAGAGCTACAAAAGAAAGGATGTTATGGAGAGCTGTGACTCCCCACGCCTTGAAGGAAAATGGTACAAGAAACAAAAGCAGAAGGAGAAGAAAAGTAAGTAAATAGTATCCTGTCTACAAGTTAGGCGATTAGACACTGGAATCTGAAATGATGGGGTTAATATTTGCTTATTAAATGAAATGAAGAATTTACATATGCTAAAATACGAAGACAGTGTTTGAAAAGCAGTCGTTAATATTATTTAAACAATAGTTTTCTTACAAAACAGCCAGAAAATATAAAAAAGAGAAAAGAATAATATATAATAATAATGTATATTTTCAGTGTAGGGCCAATGATACAAGGCTTCAAGTATTTTGATGAACTATTTTGAGTAGGAAATAAAAACTAAGATAAAACAGATCGTAAGGCTATGTTCGATTTATTGTATTTTTAGAAAGGTATAGGTGTGATCAAGTTTCTCCATAAAAGGAATTCTCACCTTCAATGTATTTGAAAAGATTATTTTCGTGTCTGCATCATATATATATATATATATATATATATATATATATGACAATTTTAGGGAAACAAGTTTGACAAAGTGGAAAATCTTTCATGTGACGCGTTTTGTCCTTCAAGACATCACCGTACTAAGTTTACATATGCGAACGAGAGTCACTGATGATTGTAAATTAAAAAGAATATTTTTTTAATAAAGGAGAAAACAATTTACTGGGGGGAAAATGTTTAGAAAGTGCTTGAATCGCTGCATCATCTACAGGAAATTTGCTTCCAGTTTCATACAATACCTTTCATGACTGATCTTCTATTAACACAGTGTGGAATTTTTAAATTTAAATGTAATAGACTAGATAAATGAAAAATATATAAAACATATATATATTGTTATCCATATATATATATATATATATATATATATATATATATATATATATATATATAGATAACTAGACTCGTTTCGAAAAACCCTCGAATTTTTGATTTGCTAATCAAATCAATCTCGAGTGAAAAAAGGTTTTAAAAAAAGAAAGAGCTACAAACATGAACTTCTGCCGACAAAAAAATCGCACAGATGCAGGTCTGAAGCCCAAAGAAAAAACCCCGATACGAGTAACTTATATATATATATATATATATATATATATATATACACCTAGTAAGCCAGACAAACCTACCTAGGTTTCACCTAAACGGATCGTCAGGGAAAGTTTGGCTTATATCTATGCATGGATGGTCTTTCAATTCATCCATTGTTCTAATTAAATTAGTACTAAAAAAATGCAGGGTTATGTGAACCATGAAAAAAAGGATTAAGAAAATAAATATATAATAAATAAAAATAAATTACCGGATTATCCTACTTGTCTGTCAGGGAACTTCTGCTTGCGATCGCTAAATGGCGTTGCTAAAAAGCAGTATAAAAGAAAAGGGCACAAAGACTTCTCCTTTGTCGTTCTCCCTTTTCCCACAGGATGCCCTAAGGACAAGACATATGTCATTTCATCCCCTCTTGAACACTTATTAATCCCCAGTGAATCACGTGTCAAATTATACACAACACAGCAAATAAATGCCCTAACCTGAAAATTCAACCAAATCAAGAAATTCTTCTCCAATGTAAGTATCTCATCACCCTCAATAAGAGTTTACATACACTGTACGTATAAATAAGATTATATACACTCTTCCATTTATCTCTATATTCTTCCTGTTTCATCTTCTAATATGTGCCATGCCTCTTCAGTACGTTGGCGATCATGGCTTCCATGTCTATTTTTTTAGCTCTTCGCAAATTTCTTGATAAATTCTATCCTTTCGCTATTACTCCTAAACTCTGTTCTGTCATCCATTTACATATTATCGACACATTGGGTAAAAATCTTTGAAAAATCGGAATTTATTCAGTGTCATATCAGCAAACACTATGTGTTACTTCATACATATTCTCCTCTTTTCTGGTAGATATTTTATTGATTCTGTTTGGCATTAAGATGTAAGAAATCCTATCACAAGTATTTTTTTCCATATTGATATTTTAGTCCGTTTCTCGTCCGTTTCGTTTGTGCTTTGACGTCTAATGATAAATTAATCTTCAAAAATGTTTAAAATATTTCTTGTAAAAAAAAAAGCCTCCCAAGTTTAAGTTACTTCAAAGAACAGTTTCTTCCTGTCTGAATTCCCCAGACACTTTACGAGGGAATAGAATCAACTGAGATTCGTTTATCTTCTGCATATCTCGTTGAGCAGCGTTAAATAATATTTGGATTCAAACACAAAGGTAGCGGCCTGAACGCAAACAAGAAAATATTTGATGATTGTTAAAAGATTATACATATATATATCCTTTGCTCTCGAAGAAAAAAATATATGAAAATATTTTCCATGATTTATATTTTGTTCTTTCGAAAGCATCGGATAAAATGTTTATCTCTAGAAAGTTCATAATATTTACTAAGCTTAGTTTTGTCGACACAAATTCAAGAATAGGAGGAAAACGAGAGGTCTAGAGGATTCTCCTTTTCCCTTCAAGTGCTATGCCTCTTGAGGGCTTCAGCGAACATGGCTCTCCACATACACTTATGTCTTTTTTGCTCTCCGTGATAGTTACTCTTATATCACCCACTCTTTGTCTTCGCTTGACTTGTTTCTCCATCAATTTGCTCGAATTCATCAATATGTTTTCTCCTTCTTTCTGTGTGCCATATTACTTCAAGACATGAACAGTCATAGTTCTCCACAGCTTTCCATCTTTTGTTGCTGCTAGTAATACTTGATCTTTTATCACCCTTTCTTTCTATATGAGGTAGTTGTTCCTGTATGGGTACTCGTTTTTTTATCCTCTTTATTTCAATGTGTCTTTTGTTAATCTTCCAAGTAGGGATGGTCTGTTTGCTTAGAAAATCAGTATTCACAATGTTAGCTCTTCACTCGGGCTCGAATACCGATATCTACAACTGTATAGACATACAATTTTCTGCTCTTATATGCAATTTTCCATATATGTTTGTTATATAGCGTACCTATGAACACTAATAGGTATGTCTCAATCCTCATAAATACGTTGGACACTATTGTAAGTGGGTGTAATATGCTGGGACGTTGGATACTATTGTAAGTGGAGGTAGTCCTACACTATCAGTGGTTTATCTACTTCACGCCGCTGGCGAGTAATATATCTTGTTGATGTTATAAAGATTACCATTTTCATTTCCAACCTCCTTTTTGGTTATTCCTCATTCAGTAACCTTTTTCTGTTACAACAATTTTATTTCCGTTATCGGCAATCAATCCCAGAAATGCACAAGTTTTGCAAGTTTTTACAAGATTTGCATAATAAGCTTCTCCCCAAAAAACAAGAATAATGATGCTTTTAATTTGAAGATGCCAAAGAGAAACCGGACAATTCTTTCTTTAAGCAAAACGGGAAAATTCTCAATTTATGGAAATGGAAAAATTCGTAGTAGTTAAGATCTACAATAAGAAGATTCTACCCATTTTACAACATTTACTACAATATATTTTCATAATTGATCAATTTATAATTAGATATTTTTACTGACCGTTTACTGTGCTTAATTTATAAATTAAAATTAGTCTCAAAATAGTTTCTGTATAAGGTTCGTGGTGACTGGGAATATATCGTAGAAGACCAATCGGTTTGGATGTTGTTGAATTAGGAACACGTGTTGTTTATTTCCTGCTAGAAAAAGGTCTAACTACAAGAAAATGACGAACTCAAATTGAGTCCAACCGAAGATGTAAAGAAGACAAACAAGACTGATATTTATATATATATATATATATGTGTGTGTGTGTGTGTATTAAATAACACATTTGCGTGTGTGTGAACATTTGTGTTTGTTCTTTGGTGAATGCTCGTACGTACATATATGTGTGTATAATTTTCATGGCGTCTTCCCGCAAGCGGCAAACGCTATATTTTGAGAGAGCTCACATTGTAGAGGTGTTCGCTGAAATGAAGAAATGAAAAAGAGAACCCGTGGATAATAAAATACTATATGCAATTATTTTACTAATGAGGGTGAAACAAACTTAGAATATTTATTATTTATTCTCGTAAATATACATATGGACTTACATTTGATATGCAGAGAGAGAGAGAGAGTACCACATCTATTTTTTTATAAGGTCATAGATCCCAACATAAAATCCAAAAAATGGCCTGAATAAAAATGGATCAAAACGGTTTCAAGTTCTTAACCATTTGCTCGAATATTAATTTTGGGTTAACTTTTTTTCCTCTTCCCTAATTAAAATGCATCGCGTCCCAGAGAACCCTCTTTGCAGAGGGTTTTGTATTCGGATAACATCAAGAGTTTATGCATTGCTGACATATGGTTAAACATTCTTTTTTCTGTGAGTGAATATTGCATTAACAATTTCTAGAGATAATAATATTTTTCAGGTACAAATACAACTATTTAACTCATATATGGAGGAGAAGAGATAGTATTTGCTCGGAAGTGAATTCAGCAAACCCGACTGGAACTCGACTCTCTGATTTCTCATTCCGAGTCGCTATCCATTACACCTCCAAGCTTGCAGAACCTGGTAATCTCATCTAGATACTGACTAGGCACGACGTTGCTTAAATTTGGCCGTAAGACAAGACAGTTGGAAAACGAATATAAGTTTTAAGTAAATATTGTTTCCTTGGGGCACGTTTTTCTTTAGAAATATTTCCAAGTAAAAAAGTTCGCCCCACAATTATTGTTTGATTAAAATAAATACCAGATGAGTTTTCCTTAACCGTCTCTGTCTGAATGATGGCTAAACACTAAAAGTCCAAAGAAACTTTTAATATATTAAAATGTTTGGAAAGCACTTATGTAGGCGTCCGCTTTGAATTATGAGTCAGCTAACCTTTACAAAATTGGAGATATCAAAATCAAGCAAGTACAAAAATTAAAATATCTAGGTAGTATTTTAAATGCGACACCACAATCCGAAGACGCATTGTGATAGCGAAAGATGACTTCCAAAAGCTAAGCAACCGTATTAAGAAACAGGAAAATCTCGTTAGGGAAAAAAAGGAAAGTGTACTGAACTGTTACGTCATATCGGTCCTCCTCTATGGCAGTAAATGCTGGACAATTTTTTCGGAGATGAAGAAGAGACATGAGGCAATAGTGATGTGGTTCTACAGAAGGATGCTGGTAATACCATGGAAACGTCATCACTGCCCACATTGAACATGTGAGCAATAACGAATTTTTAGAGAAAATGTAAAAACAAAGAGGACACTTACGCTTAACATCAAAAAAGAGACAAAAAAAAATTTTAGGGTGCAAAATGAAGAAGGAGGGCATGGAAATTTCGATACTCACAGGACAGATTGCAGGCAAGAGAGACAGAGCTGAACAGAGATTAGGAGAGATAGCGATCACCCACTTGTTGAAGGGACACGAATAATAATAATAATAATAATAATCCGAGCCTGTGTCGCTGATTGTGCATTTCAAAGTTTAATCTCATGGACGATTATAACTTTGAAAGACAAAATATTCACCACTGGTTAATGTGTGTCTTCTAAAACGGTTGTATTATTACAGAGACATTCAAAAACATTGATGCAATGAAAGCTCGTACATCTTAGTTCTTGTTTAAAAGACAGAAAATGGCAACTGTGACAGACCTGACAAGCACTGCACCGGAAACAAAAACACCACCACAACAAACAAAGAACTTATGAAAGTGACTGTTGAATTGGATCCACGTCAAAGCATCAGAAATCTGGCGCAAGAAAAGACTTAATATTTAAATGGTCACCTGTCCCCGAACATCTCAAGCTATTTGGGAAAACTGTGGAAAAAGGGAATTTATGTTTCGTGTGTTTTCGTTTGTGAAGGGAATAACGTATTCCACCATCTGCAACGGTCTTTTATCCAAGAATGCCGAATTTTTATTTTTGTATTGTATTGTTAAAAGTGGTGAAAAATGGATTTTGCATGTCAACAGAAAATGAGAGAGTGCTTATCACCAAACGTGGAATCGGTACCAGGACCAAAACCAGGATTCTATTCCAAGAGGTCCTTGCTTTATGTCTGGTGGAATGTGAAAGATGTCGTCTCTTATCAGTAATGGTACATGTAACGACCCTCCCTGCAGGCGTTTATCAACAGACACTAAATCGAGTAAAGGGATTACTACGTCAAAAGTTTTCAGCTTTGGTAAAAAAAAAAAAGAATGACTTTATTCTCCAGCCTGACAATGTAAAGAGACACTCTGCAAGGCAAACCCAGGATAAATAAAATCTTTTGGATGAGTTCTCCATGCTCAATAAATCTAGCATCTACTGATTTACATTTATTTCGGTTGCTGGAACATTTCATCTGTGGTAAATCATTAATAAAAAAGGAAATTGAGAAGTCTTTCCAAACTTTTCGGTGAAAAAACAGAAAAAAAAAAGTTTCTTTAAACGTGGAATCGAAAATTTGCCTTCCCGTTGGTCTGCAGTATTTGAAAATGAAGGTGATTATATTATTATAAATAATATTTAAATGAATTTAATTTACACTTGTTTTATGGCCTTGAAAGACCCGTTCCTGCCTTCTGTCAGTATGGTTGATACTAACATCCATCAGAGTGACTCTTTGCGCCTTCTTGGGCTAACATTCTCGACTGACATGAAGTGGAACGATTATATTGAATCCATTAATGTGTATACAGCTAAGAAATTTGCTTCACTCTGCTAGACAATTTTCTCTCCTGATTCTATGCTACATATTTATAAGTCTACCATCCATCTATACTTTGAATATTGCTGCCACATATGGTTCGGTGTTCCTGCTATATATTTAGAGATTCTTGATAAAATCCAAGAAAGAATCAGCAATATTATTGGTCATGACCTAGCGTCTCGGCTTCAGTTACTTTCTCACTGCAATGATGTAGTTTCCCTGTGACTTTTCTATAAATACATTTATGGTAATATTTCGGATGAACTCTTCGTTATGTTACCTAAACTTTATGAGTTTAAGCTCAGTACTAGATTGGCGGTAAGGTCTCATCAATTTACAGTTGAATTGGTTAGATGTAACCTTAACAGTTTCTTTTCTTTTACGCGTGGAACTCTCTTCCGGCTCCATGCTTTCTAGCCAACTTTGATTTTCAGAAATATAAATGCAACGTCAATCGTTACTTACTGCTTTCTTGATTACTCTTCTATTATTTTCGCTGCTTTATAATAATTCTTTTTTCTTATTCTTTCACACTCAGTGCCCCCTCGTCTCTTAGTGACTTTGCTGCTTTGCATGGGGTGATATGATTAAATAATATTCTAGTTAAACACTTTCAGAACACCGGCATGCAAACATTTTTTTTATCTTAGCATGAAACAATAAGTCATGATAGTAAAAATGGAAAAATAATTACAAATGAAGAAAGAAAAGAAAAAGGTGAGTGAAAGAAAGAAAGAAAGAAAGAATGAATGAATGAATGAATGAATACTGAGCACAAGGGAGAAGGAAAGAGAGAAATAGAGATAGACATAGTAATAATGAAAACTAGGCAGAAACAGCTTAAAAAAGTAGGAGAAATAAAGGAAATTGTATTCGAGTGAAAATTCACTGGAAAAAAAAAAGTCTAAGTGAAAAGAATAAAGAAAAAATGTTGGTTATATGCTGAAGAAAATATTGGAAAACAAGAAAACTAGTTAAAGAAAGAAAGAAAGACTTCATAAAACGTGGGATCCACTGTTACAAAGCATTAAGAAGAGTGACATAGAACTTGAATATAACTTTTATACTGACTGTTCTGTTGTTTATAGCTTCGGTTTTCTTTAACTTTAGGTAATTTGTTGATTGGCATTTACTTTTACATTTTCTACTACAATTTAAAATAGCCTGCTTTTCTTTTTCATTAAAAACTCATTTCGAACAGAATGTTAGTGGTGTAATCGTGTTGGTATACAAAAAGCAAATAAGAGATATTAATTTGGTTTATCTATGCCCTTTTTGGCTCGAAACCAGACCGCAAGAAAATGAGAAAAATAAATAATTGCAGAAATATTTTGAAACCTGTCATGATTATACCGACAAGAACAGACAGAAAAAAAGAACTGAAAATGGTGCCAACAAAATAAGGAAAAAGAGATTTCAAGGTAAAAACTAAAAAGTAATAATAATAATAATAAACGATTAAATTGTAACGGACTTTCATTGCTCGTCTATCCTATTATTGTTGCTTTTGTTGTTAACACGTGTTTTTCTCTGAAATAAAAACAAACTAGAATTAAAAATTAAATTGTTTTGAATACGAGTGTAAATTTTAATAAGATTTTATGAGACGTTGCTAAAATTTCCTTCGAAAAGTGAAAGCAGCAAATAGATGAAAGAGAGGGACAAGAAAAAAGGTGGGGAAGACGAAGACAAAGAGTAGTAGTAGTACTAGAACAAGAAGAACTACTGCTATTACTACTACTACTAGAAGAAAAAGAAGGATGAGTACTTTTAAAACATTAATGAAGGAAACTAAACTAAGTTACCTCCCTTACATATCCTTAACGTAATTTGACTATAACATAGGGTGTTCATGCTCATTTTAAAAAAATGACAACTATCAATTACACTATTTTTTGTCTTAGCAATTCGCCCCTGAAGATGATCTTGGATGAGATTGAAAGTACTTGAGAAAATAAAAGAAATAAAACTACGGCGTCTTTATTACTCAGTTGTTTAAAAACATTAAGAAACTGATCCGTGAATTTGAGAGGAATAAAATAATATAAATAGACATAATATGTCGAGATTATTCAACCAAACATGCTTCAAGGAAGATATACTGCCTACATATTCATAAAGAAGAAATATAGTCTTAAGACGTGCTATATTTATGGGATAAAGTGCTCAATATCAGAGAGCGTATGTAAATATAAAAGTGAACATAGAAGTCAACGCTTAGAGGCGACAGTCTGTTTCATGTTATATGCAATCGTCAGGCCACCTGACGATTGTATTATAGCATGAAACAGACTGTCGCCTCTAAGTATTGACTTCTATGTTCACTTATATATATATATATATATATATATATATATATATATATATGCGCAGTAGTTAGTGAAAGTGCTCAATATCAGTGATAGAGCTAATATGTTCAGTTGTATGGATATTAGTTTGTGATCTTGGGTTTCACGCATTTGCAATCATCAGACAAACAAACTGATTAAGTGAGTGTGCGTCTGTCTGTTTCTGTGCGTGCTTGAATATTATTTATGGGTAGACATCTTTCTGTTAAACATGTTTCATTGAATGTGACAGACAAGAAAGTTTCTATCAGTTTTTCATTCAATTTTTCTAATGACCTTACAGTTTTCTATAATGCGACCGAGAGAATGTAGAAACTGTATGTAGTGATTGTTGTCCCAAGATCTTTTGGTCATTTCATTAACTATTCTAAGGGATTCGTTGTTAACATATTTTTCTTTGTGTCTATTCTAAATTCTATTACTCCCATCCAAAACGATTTAAATTACTGGTACTTCTATAAAATGATAAATATATACCTTAGTTTGTTAAGATTTATGAATTTAAATCAATTAAATATAAATATAATCTATATTCAGCTGCTAAAATAAATGGACAAATATAATTCTGTTTCGGAATTCACTTGTAAATGTTGTTGGGGTTGCCATTTTTCTTTCTGTAGCAAGAGTTTAGTGCTTTTGAAATTTCATGGCTTATATTTCGTTCAAATCGTGACAGTATGATGCTTTTAGATTAATATTTTAATCTCACCAGAAGCTGCTTCATGGGAAAGTATCTTTAACAAAGACTGGTTAAAAACGTACATTTTTCTTTATTTTCCCTTTGTATATCTCTTCCACCACCCCATACAATATGTGTGTGTGTGTGTGTGTGTGTGTGTGTACTCAAAGAAGTACTTAAAAATTCTCGACCTGACTAAAAATATAATAAAATGACCAAAATATCCATTTTGAAATCCATTATTGGTCGAGCTGAGAACTTTTCATCATCGCCACGTATACACACACATATACATACACTTATATATATGTGCGCGTGTGTGTATGTGTATAACCTACAGCAGAAAATGCTAAATGATGTTTCTATGATAAAAGAAATTCAACAAAATAATTATCAAAGCAGATAAGATGAGTAACCATTGAAAAATCCATGTGGATATGTACCACAACGCTATTAACAAGGAAGTTAATAAGTTTTATAAAAAGCACCCAACAACTGGGAAAATAACATCAATAGTGAAGCCAAGAAAATAGCAACTGAACTAAAAATTGATGGTAGGATTTGAAAATTCCACAAACAATGAATATTCACCACAGTTAAAGACCTGAATGCTAATATCTTAAATAAACCTCAAAACCGATTATTCAATCCAGCTAAAAATAATATCGGTAAAATCAGCAAAAACATCGTATTTTTTTCTAAAAACAAATGCAACTGCCGAAAAAATATGATATATGTATATGTGTGTGTATACGTGGCGATGATGAAAAGTTCTCAGCTCGACCAA
The DNA here is from genome assembly GCA_903632075.3 of Acanthosepion pharaonis. Taxonomy (NCBI): domain Eukaryota; kingdom Metazoa; phylum Mollusca; class Cephalopoda; order Sepiida; family Sepiidae; genus Acanthosepion; species Acanthosepion pharaonis. Next base: position 157,541 of record CAHIKZ030001992.1, read on the forward strand.
TAATGGATTCCAAAATGGATATATGTTTGGTCATTTCATTTTATAATTTTAGTCAGGTGGAGAATTTTTAAGTACCTCTTTAAGTACACACACACACACACACACACACACGGTCAATGTATGGCTGATAATGTTGCATACCGAGCGAGCATACATTCTGTTAAATTTTATTTTGGTTCCACTGAAAATGCTTATAAATTTCATTTCTACCGTCATCGAATGACTTTAGATAATATAAAATACGAAAACAGCACTGCTCTCTCCAAATATTTCTGCTAATTAAAGAATGATGGTAATTCACCTTCCATCTGCTGAGATATTATAGCAAGAGCCAAATCTTATAACAGAAAAGTAAATAGATGTGACGATGAAAAATTGGTTATCTTAAAACATTTAAATAACCCTAGGTTATTAAACGAATGAAATGAATTAATGGTTACATGTAGACATAAAAATAAATATCTCCTTAGATACGTTGATCCACATTAATTTTAAAAATAAATTAAGGTTTATTTTTTAAGTTAAATTAGTTTTTTTTTCTTTTCCTTTATAAAAATTAAAAAAAGAATAAGCAATCCCCTTTAATAAAAAATAATATTCACAACTCTAAAATATTTTTTACGTATGTATACAAATCGCATTTATTTAAGAAAAAAACAAATATAATTATTTTTAATTAAAAAAAAAACTGTAATCGCAGTAGAATCTATAACTGTGCCAACATTACGATGACCAGATATATTTATTTAAATTTATATCACGTAACAGTCTGTAGTGAGCACCTGAAGATTGCGTTATGCACGAAACTCCGAGTCATGCTATCGGTGACGGATATATATATATATATATATATATATATATATATATATATATATATATATATATCACGACGCACATATAAAGATATATTTGAAGTGCTATGGTGCAATAATTATAAAGTGGAAAAACGGAGCTCGGCGTGTTCCGGCTGAAACTGATTGTATCCCTTTCCCTTTAATGTAGAAGACATGCATCCAATAAACCCTTGACTATGTCTAATCGTAAGTTATGATGCACATGTTGTAGTAACTTGAAGAAAGGAAAGTGGATTGCTGCCATAAATTTACTTAGAATTATCTTTATAAATATCTGATATATTCATTGGTAGTGTTAACAGGGAAACTAGAAAGCACACTCGTGCACGCCCATATATATATATATATATATATATATATAACGTGCAGTTTTTTCGCAAGACATTGCATTTCTGATTATATTGTGATATAATATGTTTGGATATATGTTTTTATACTTGCATTGTTGAAACTACTGATTTGAAAAGAATCTTTTTATTGCTTCTCTCGTTTCGTTAAAATTAGATCAATTATCAACAAAGAAAATCGTGATGTCCTAACATTGTTGAAGGGAAAATTCACACACATAAACACGTAGGTGCATGAATACATACGTATATATATATATATATATATATATATATATATATATATATATATATATATATATGAGGTATTTTAATAGAAATGTAAATTGTTGTTTATTTGTGGTATTTTCTTTTTGAAAACTGCCAACTACAAATCCACCAGACAGATTGACAGACGAAACTCATACCATAAAATAAAAGATAAACTTAGACAAGTTTTATCGTAAAAATATATTTTTGCTTAGAAAACCATTGCCTGCGTAGACAATGCACAGCTAGATTTACTGAATATATTCCTTGATTTATTGCTTGTTGATTCATTTTAAACAATTTTTATATGGTTACGTTTTTAATACCATTGTCACAAAGGCTTCATTTAGAATGGTTAATATCAATGCGCTTTCTGAACGGCATAGATCATTCATTGTCTCCAATTTTGTCTTTCAGCTTTTTTGGAAAATTGAATTCGTGGTTCGTCCATCACCTAAGGTAGCCATATTACTAACTATTGTGATGGAGTAAGAAAAGAAAAGAAAAAACTCAATCAATTAGAGGGTGAAACACTTGATATGATCTACGTACGTATTTGCATTTACGTGACTCTACACATACAATGTGTGCATGTGCTTACGTGTAGATTAATGCATAAATGCCAATATAAAGTGTGAATGGGGAGGAATGGTGTGCGATGCCTCGTGATAGATTGATATTTCCCACAGTCTCATACACACAATAAAACAAGTAATTAAATACATCAATGAATGAATAGAAGTGCAGGACATTCGCGTGGAATCGTAGTTATCGACATTGAAATTGAGCTCAACGTTCCGAGTTCAAATTCCAGCATAGGTCATTGTGTTTATTCTTTTTAACAAAACCATTTCTTCTCTTCTCAGTGGATGTGCGAGTAGGGATATCAGAATAAGATATACAAATATTTCTTCATTTATTTACTTATATGTCACTCTCTATACAAACATAAGCCCAAATCGTATTTGTTCTCAGATACACACAGGAAAACACACGCAACATATATATATTCAAACAAATTTGTTGAGCAAGAACCGACAAGGTATATCTGTTTAATTTTTTATTTCCAATTTTCGAATAAGCTTGTGCTGATTTATATCGAACATACATACATATATACATACACAAATACAAATCACATACAACAAGAAGCCTTCATTGGTTAATAACTCACCACTACGTTATTATAGACAATTTACAAATCGCAGCAATTTAATCGCTCTATTTTCATGTAGTCAATTTGTGCACTTTTGGGAGAAACGGATCACTGAAGTTTTCTTAGGTCTCCTCAAAACTCGCTCGCTGATTGGTCAATGCCAACCAGTCAGATCGTCTGCACGTAAAGAGTAACTTTTCCCGCGCAGCGATCTGGAGCCTATAGTCACTTATATAAGCAAGAATTTTTCTTAGCAAATTAGTGAGAATTCAGCTGCCAAACGAATCCACGACAGTTGGAATCATGCGCCAACATTCTCACTCACACACCTCACTCACATGCTAAACATTCCTTATACACTCACATAATCTTTTCTTACACAGCAAAATCTTCTGAGAAGAGTCATTATAAGAAACACTCATAAACGTTCTTCCAGTGAAATGTGAAATACTAAAATTACAGATAAAGCGAGACAACTCTTGTTTTATTCAACCTTTTCTTGCTTAAATGCATGCTTTCTTTCACATCGTTGTTTGATATTGTACATCTTGTTAAATACATATTTTATGTGTAACGATGTCTTTTGCTTATCCTTTTCCATGTCAGTTTTGTTTCCTAATCTAAAGATAAATTAATGTAGTGAAGTCCACCACAAGCTTTTGAGTATTGTGCTTGGAATTGTGGATAAACTGTCCGAACTATATGTTATGTTATTGTTTTGTTCAATTATTTTTCGACCATTTCAATCATTTTGAAGAACCAGTACAGTTTCTGTGTAATATATTTTTCTATATCCTGGTTATCATTGAAAAGTTGAAAGTCGTGTATAAAGCTTATTAGCTTATTATTTATAAAGCTCATTATATATATATATATATATATATATATATATATATATATATATATATATATATTAGGTACTTCCAAAATAGTGATAACTAAGGTTTACAGGAAATTATGCAATTTCCAGTCAAGAATAGTCCGAGAAAAATGGGATCAATTTTGACGCAATTCTATATTTAAACAAAAACAAAAAACACCTATGCACGTTTTCTAAAAAAAAATAAAATAAAACATTCGACATTTTTGACCAATCGGGTGTAGAAAAAAAATACCCGGCCGCTTCGTAAGAAATATGTGGAACTAACGCGCGTGTGCGTGGTCCCATCAGAACATCTAAAAATATCCGAATATTGTCCAACCGCTTCAGAACAGTTTCTGTCCAGCCGTGGCCAGCGATATATCGGTGGCCACGGTCCAGCACGATAAACAAAACTGTATCTCACCGTATCTCGATCCTTTGACCGCTACATGAACGGTATCAAATTACAATTCTCAACTTGGTGATAATGCTTTTAATGCCATGCGGCTGCTGATATTTCTCTATAACTCGCAGAAACTTTAAAGAAAAACAAAACACGAACGATTGATTTTTGTTATCAGATATTTCCGCAAGTTCTTGTGTTGCAAAAAGAAAAGGAAATAAAAAATTCTTTATTTTGTAGCACTCATGTTAATCGTTTTCTATTAACAATTAACATTAGTACAGGTTTAAAATGCACTTTAAGAGTGAAAAAAAATCATTCTTTAGTGTTAATTCCAAGATAACAGATTAAATGTAATATTTCCAATAAGCAAACTACTTTGCTGTATTTCAAACCGAATTTAAATTGTTTACACTTTTTTTTTGAAATCGCTAAAATCGACCATATTGACAAATCTTTCAACACAAAATAATTCTCTTTATTAAAAAACATCTTTAAAAAATGAAATATGCTTTTCTGAAACATTATTGGGGAAAGATTAACCGAGTTAATGTTGAATTAACCTGAATTCAAACAAATATTACTTACTTTTAGTTTAAAATATCACAGAAAAGCATTATTTAACACAGAAGAATGTGTTTACATGAGGTGCTGACTGATTTATTGATAGCTTAATGTTTTTAAGCAAAGGGTTTATAGATGTAAAAAATTAATTGACGAATACAACGTAAATGTCTTTGTATATACCTTTTAACTACCCAGTAATCTTTACAAATTAGGAAAATATTATAAGTAATCTAATATGTAATTGAATTTTCGGTACTTCGGCTTTATAGTGATACGAAGACACTTTTGAAGGAAATGTTTGAAAATTACCAATAAATTTCGAATTAGTTTCCGCTCTTATTTTCTGTTAATGTCGCCTATGGACGACCGTATTTACAAAAATCGACACGTTTATATGGAAGATCGTTGCGTCTACTTTTGCACGCTCCTGGGATAGACAGGAATATAGCTCTTCTTCCTCGTCACACACTATGGTGTTAGCTAGCCGTTTAGACTAGCCCCTTGTTTGTCGGCAAAAGCAATATTCTGAATTCAAAACCGTGAAAAAGCCAATGGAAAAGCATCTTACTATCTTTTCTTGGCCGCATGGGAATACCAGGGGTTGTAAGCTTGAATATGCGGGTGGTGTGATGGATAATGGTACGGAATTATTCATCAGAGAGCCAAATTCCAATTCAAGTTGCCTTCATTATATTTACTTATTCGCACAGTAACATTGCGAAAGGTATGAATCCATCTCTGGTCCCCCAGCTGTGGGTTAATTAGTAAGACATCTCTCATTAAATCATTATCATCTAAAAACATTCTTACAATCTAAAAATGGCTTTAAATAACCAGCAAAGGGTAGAAAAGCCGTAAAAAAAAAACGAATCAATTTATCACCAGGATAATGAGATTGTGTACCGGTTAAAAATCACCTTTTTATAACCTGTGATGAATTTAAGATCATCCAGTTTGATATATTTAACCTGATTTATAGCAGTAAAATACAAATTCAGTATACCAAATGTTCGGGTAGAGTTGTTGAGATGACACCCGATAGAATGCATCCCCAATCACTATAATCTTGCCCTCTTTAAGTCGAGGGTCAGCCGTTGTCTATCCTACATGTTTTCATAATATACACCTCTTCCCCACCCCCCATGCACCCTTGGATCCTCATTTAGTAATAATCTACCTTATCAATATTTAAAAGGTGTTTCGAAACATCATAACCGATTTTAATACATTTATTTGAAGAAAATATAGTCTTATATTTCCTGATTGAAGCCTAGCTTTTTCCAAGAAACACTTTAAGCATTAGAACAGTGATTCTCATCGTGGAAACTTGAGTCCAAAAGTGGGCCTGAGAAATATTTTAAATGAGCCCGGAGGTGTAGATTGATGAGAAATGTCCAAAACTGAACCAAGGCTTGGAAGTTCAACTTGATAGATAGACACCAGGAGCACTGTAGTTATTAGTCAGGATTTATATGTTCTACTACATTTTGCTCTTGTAATTAAAATGTATTTCCTGCTACATGGAATTTCTATTCGTGCTTATGTGAACCTGACATTTCTTGACACCAAAAATGGGTCACAAAGAAGAAAAAGTTGAGAAATACTGCAACAGAACATGAAATTAACGATGCACTGAAATCATTGTCTGTCTTTCACTGAGAGAAATGTTAGTTCATTTAGAACTTCACTGACTTCTTCAGCCTCAATCATTCTAGTCAACCTGCCATTCATAATTATATGTTATGTATCTTTATTCGTCAACTCCACAATATACCAGGCAGCGAGCCGTAAATTTCGACTTATTTTAATGTATATCAATGCAAGTCATCAAGTAAGGACTTCCATCAAATTTGATTCTCAACACAAACTTTTACCATTACTTGCAGTCATAACTTTAGCCAATAATAAAAGTTCTTCCTCTTGCTACTTTCTCTTTTCTACCATGCCTTGATACCATGTAAATTCCATCAAAATTCGAATTCGTCCATAGACTCGTTGGTTCCAAAGAAATTCAATCCGGTAACTTTGCCGCTTTTAGGAGGTTGTAATTCATGGAGACGGTTCGCAATTCATATCGCATTTCCACTTCCCTGTCGGCCATTGACAGTTGCACATACTGCGTTTTATAATCGCCTAAAGAAATGATTTATCCATTTCTCGGGATTCATAAAGTTATCACTGAAACGGATGCTCAGCTATCAATCAGAACGAAGGGCTAGCACTATTTAAATTTCTCCGGACATATTAAATCAGAACGTTTCTCTGAGGCAAGTTTCATTCAAAATTTTAGTAGGAGTAGCAATATTAGCTAACTTTCAAGATGAATTTATTGAGCAGCAATCAAAACAACGCCTTTAAAGGCGTTTTTTTCCCGACAAATTCATAACATTCATTTACTTGAAACTTACAAAAGAACAAAACGGCATAAATTAATTGAACTCTCACCAGTCAGTCGAATACAACTGTATTGTTAGAGGAAATCCATGCAGTTAAACTGTGAAAATTATTATTCGCAATAAATTCTGTCATTTGTAGATGCGGCTCATATGATTAAGATAAGTATAAGTACAGCAAATCTTAAACAAGACGATCATTCATGAGACCCTATAAACTCGTACAACAAAATCAGAAATTTATCAAATAGCAAACACCATAACAATTGACCGTTTTCAACAACAGCAACAACAAAAACTGTAGCACATAAAACTAGAAGAGAAAATAATTATATAATTATGATGCTACCTTTCCACATTACCAAAAACAAAACGTTTAGAATTAATTTCCCAGCTGTATTAGAAAGAGTGATAACAGTTAGTGAAGTTAAGAAATTTAATTTCCTGAAAATTTTTAAGACAAAGATTTTATATATTTTAACCAACAGTAATGTTAACTGTTCGGTTAATGAATTCCGAACGTTTCCTCATAAGGAAACAAATAATTGCTGTTGATTTTAGTCAGTGTTTTTTTTTTTTTTAGCAAAACTGTTCGGCTGCGTATGAACCTTGCAAAACAGCTTCAGGAAAGCAAAAATGGGAGAAATGTACAATTTATGGAACAACACACACACACACACATATATATATATATATATATATATATATATATATATATATATATATATATATATCCTACTACTTCAAACGTTATATTTGGTGTATACACGTGTTTGAGTAGACGCCCTGTTTTTTTTATATTTTGATTAATTACGTCCACCAGCCTATGCATTAGAGTCATAATAAAAAATTTGTTCCTCTAGCAGGATACAAACCTGGGTCTCCTTGTAGGGTAAACCATATATATATATATATATATATATATATATATATATATATATATATAAATACACACACATATATATAGAGAGAGAGAGAGAAAGACGTAATCGTCAGGCCTGACGATTGTGTCCTGCATGAAACAGCATGTCGCCTCTGAGTGTTGACTTCAATGTTAGCTTTTATATTTATATTTACATACGCTCTCTCTCTCTCTGTTTCTCAGCACTTTATCCCATAAATATAGCACACCTTAAAACTATATTTCTTCATATATATATATATATATATATATAAATATATATATATATATATATAATAATTTCTTGATAATCTCCAATGTAATAAAACAAGTGTTACATTAGATAAGGAATAACTATAATTTTATTTATCTTAAAATTATGTTTTGTGACATATTCACCATTTCGTAGTAGACATTTAAACTTTCTATCAAATTTTCATTCTGTTCCTCAATTAAGTTTTTCTTTTAAAAGAATACAAGAGAAAAAAAAGAAATTGACGTTTCTCTTTCCTTTCAAACTGGGGCTGCTCTGAGGATATTCAACACCTGTGATTTACCTTCCTTTCCTTCATATTTCAAATAAAAGGTGAAAAGTTCCACTCAAACAACATTTTCCAAGAACTGCTACTTGTGAAACAAACTCTTGTGTGATGCTTCCTTGAACTCTACAATTTGACCAATCCAAAGTCAGGATCTGTCTTCATTATCATCATCATCTTCACGTCCTACCTACTCGTCTATCATTCATACTGCTCACCTCATACCTTATAACCGTTTTTATAGTATCTCTCTACCTTGAGTGCCTCTTGAGACATAGATTGGATGAACTATAGCATCAAAAAATCTTTCATAAATTTGATAATTTTGATTAGTGAGCAACATTCTAGCGTTAAAATTCTGTCCCTGATTGTTGCTTCATATTTAATCACTTCTCAGCCTTCAGGCTGGGATGAAAGCAAAGCATTAGATTTCCCCATTTTAGATGGGAGGTGTCTGGTCCTAAGGATTCCAATCCTGAAACAGCACCTTCTTCATTAACTGTAAGTAAGTAGGGTTGGTGTAATATCGGCACTAGCATGACAATGGTCATGTTGTGAGGACTGGGTAATATGTTTTTTATGACTTATCAGCCATTTAATAGTTATCTAAAGCCAGAAAATATTTTTACATTGTAAGAATTTCAAGCGAAAATTAATTAGTTACTGATACCAGTACTACTAATTAAGCCATAACTGGAGGAGAAATGTGGACTCATACCATTCCCAAAGGTATTTATGCATATTATGAACCCAACAGAATTGGAATTTGGCTCTCCAATTGCCAGTTTCAAGCCATTATCCATTATATCAACTGCAGTTCCAAGCTTATAGCACCTGGTATTCATGTAGGGTTACAGGATGACTGATCACCACCAACTCAATGCTGCAGATTCATCTCCATGAAAACTCACCATCAGCCTACTCAGCACAAGGACAACCCAATGACATGTAAACTCTGACATTTTCATCAACTTTTAAAAGCAAATAAAATTAATTTATTAAGGAACAATTTTTTGATAGATGACTTTATTTTTAATTTAAACTTTATTGAAAATTGTATGCAATTCCCCTCAAATATTCATTGTGAAAAAGAAGAAAAAATCTGTAAAATTCTTTCATCTTCCTTCATAGTTCTCTTCAATTTAGAAGAAAGGGGATGACCTCCAATTAATTACCCCCAAAAAATTATCTTGGTTTCTTTGCACCTTTTGAAGCCCTGTAATGAATCTCCATATTGTAGTACTCCATCCCAAGATCTGTGTGTAGTTTTCTATTTGTTTCAGCATGGTTATTTGTCCAATCTTCAAAACTAAACACCAGTCAAACAAATAATAGGCTAGTGAAACAAATAAATCCCTAAGACAAACAGCCAAATTTTCAAAATCTCTACAACTCAAAGCCAATCAAGAGATGTGCACACGAGAACAGCCAACACTAGTCTGAAGCTATAAAAGCATTGAGTTGCCCTTGTAATAAGTAAGTTGAAGGTGAGTTTTACTTAAGTTGAGTTGTACATTATTGAGTCCATATGAAGGATCTATATATCAGGCAGTAGAGATTGCATCAGTAGAGATTGCATGTGTGCATTCTACAGCAATCAATTTTATTCCGATTCCTTGGTTTGCACATTAGTAATCCTAACTTCTGGATGCTTATTGGTTTTGTACAAGATTAGTTCTTTCAGAAAATTTGGTATCAGATTACTTTCAAATGTTTTCATGTCAACCATTATTAACAGTTGGTACTCTGAAATCATCCTAGTTAAGAAAAACTGTTTTGATAGTAATACTGAAAACTGGTATGAACTGGATGCCATGGTAGCATATAATTTAGACTAGGCTATTTTATGCCCCAAGGTATGAATTTAGATAACCTCAGTCATATGTTGGGGTTATTCAAGTATATACTAGGTGGGGGGGTTGAATCTGGAATGCTACACTATCATTGTCAACGTGACTGACACCTGGTCTTAGTATGCAGTCACTTGTTATGCTGTGCTGAGACCACAATTGTGGCAGAGTGCATTTTTCTTCTGTTTTTTTTTATGCTTTCCTGTTTTTCTAACTTAAACATGTGCATCTTTTTTATTTTACAAATATGCTGATTTTTTTCTACTGAATATTTTCAGTTAGAGACACACGCACATACATACATACAAACATATATATATATGTGTGTGTGTGTGTGTGTGTTTAAAAACTTAAAAGCTGTACATGTTATCTCTTATTTTTTACTTTTTAATACTACTGTTCCCTGGTCTGATTCATCTCTGAACATTAACCTTTATATATATATATATATATATATATATATATATAATATTTTTTTGTTTAAAAAAATATGATTCCTTTGCTACATATGATTTCTCATGAGAACTCGTATGTAGTGAAGGAATCATATTTTTAAACAAAAAAATATTATTATAATAAAGCTCTACTTCTGTATGGAGCACTGTCTTCTTAAAAATAAAAACAAAAATACTAAGGAACTCCGGATTATGCACCCAACATGTTCTTTTCTATTTTCTGCATATCTGCATACTATATATATATATATATATATATATATATATATATATATATATATATATATATATATATATATATATATATATATATATATATATATATATAAATTTTTCTGCATATGTCATGGTTATTTAGGGCATTTTTAGTGTGGTGTAATGGTTAGCAAGCTTGTCTCACTAAAACAATTATGACTGAATATTGAGTTCGATCCTCACTAGGTGCCTCATACTTTCAGCCTTGTGTCACCTCTAAGCTACGCTTAGAAAATCAATATATGTCAGGATATTGAAATCATTCATATTACTCACTTGATTATGTTTATAATATATATATTCCATTTTGAGGTGAACTGAAGAAAGTTATTTCTTCATAATTTCCTTCTACTGTTAGCAGTAACAACTAATATGCTTGTAACCATTTACCATTCATGTCCAATCACTGCACTGTGTATGTTTTTTTTTTTACTGAGCCAATGTATTTTCAAGAGGAGTTGGTTTAAGTAGCAAATTTCTGAGTCAATGTAAATTGTACTGGATGAACTTGTACTTAGCATTTTTTAAAGCTTTTGAACCACTTCATTATAACTTTCTATAATATATCTACTTTTTTTTTCATATTCTTTTTATTATATTTCCAAAACTGCTTCTTTTTGTGGAGGGAGAGAATGGCGGTTAGGTTAGAAATGTTCTCAATATAATCACTTGATATGATGTTGCATTACCTTTCAGCTAAAATTAATATTATGTCAAAGGTTTTTTATTGATGTCATTGTTTTCAATTCTATATTCACTTCATTACATTGTTTTACATTATTTGTTTTTGTAATTTTTATAACATTTGCCTCTAACTTTATTATATTAGTTTGATTTGATATCATTTTCTTTATTTTGCATCTACAAAAATTTGAGGTTTGTGCCAGATAAAGGAAGGGAGATAACTTATGAAATGGTTTTCTAATCCTTATCAATATATTATGAACGAATAATAATAATAATATCATTTTTATTGCCAGATGATTCTTCTGTGTTTCTGGAGAAGCCATATGAATATTTCTCAATAAGATATTTGAGCAGACCGGATTTATCTTCTATATCACTTTTCAAACAGGTGTCATGGGTTTTTCTCAACATCAGGAATGTGAGCTGGAGAAGAAATGAAAAACAGCACTATAGGTTTGTAAGCTGATCCTTTGGCAGCTCGCTCGGACAAGGTATATTTAGCCTCAGCTCAGGTGGGCTTGATTTAGACTTGTCCAGTGCTAAAAAAAAAGAAGCTTCATTTGACTCCTAGAAGCTTAGTGCCAGACTGCCACTTTCATCAATCTATGAAGTGACATTACTAAGTGGCCATCACATGACCCATATGATTACACTTCAAATATAGGCAATTATCTCCTTTTTTATCCTTACAATATTTATGGGTACATTTCACATCTTGTGTAGATTTCTGTCCATGCAATGACTACAATTATATTTCTTTTTCTGATTGCATGACACTTTCAATTTCATTTTATTTTTGATGCAAAAATAAATTTGATGCAATCTGTACTACACAAAACAATGGCAAAATTTAATAATAATGATAATAATAAATGACTTGGTTCTACAGTGGGCATGGCTCTAATGGATTCTGATTTTAACTGACTTTATATTAGTGATTCATGCCAGGAAATACCATAATTTTTAATCAAATTTAGTGTCAATCAGAAAGTTTGATCTGAGAAGAGTTGACCTCTGGTGACCATAATATGTACTGAGTTCATATTAAGAAATACTAAAGTAAGTTTTCTACTTGGTGTCACCTCAGAATATCAAGTTTTCTACTTGGTGTCACCTCAGAATATCAAAAGACCTAGGATCCCTGATGGTTGACTTAGAAGCTGATCTTAAAGCTACCAATGCAGAAAAAGGATGATGATGGGTTGGAGGCATCAGAATAATCTGAAAATAATACTAATATAAACTTTTTCATTTGATGTTATATATTAATAATTATATAATACTAATTCAGTACCTGCCACTTTGCTGATGACAAGATATCAAATTCTAAATCTAAATTGTTTGTTTATTTAAAATACTACATTTATAAGAAAATACATTCAGTTTAAATATGGAAGTCATAAACATGACTTGAAATGGTAATAGTAATGATTATATTGGCTGTTTCTTTATAAGGAAACATCCAGCATTCATTGACCCAGCAACTGGTGTGACTCAAGTTAGGGTTTACTTCCTGGTCACTGGGCTGGAATCAAAGCTTAGTATTTTTTTCTCCTCATCACTAATGGTAATCTTATCCATTTCCTTATAAGGAAATTTTTGACATTCATTGACCAAGCAACTAGTGCTACTTTCACTTGAGATTTATAAAATCTTTAAAACAATTTTTCAGGAAAATAGGTTTCTCAGGTCCGTTAACTGTTATTGCTCTTTCCAGTATTGATGGGGGTTTCCTTTCTAACATTTTGTTTGAAGTAGTGTGGAACATCAACATCTTGCTTGTGTCTTTATTTACTCATGTGCTATACATTTAAGTTGTCACTGCTGTTGAAAGTGAAGGGGTTTCTGTTATTTAGTACAGTTCTTTGTTTGTAAGGCTCAAAGAGAGATGGTCCTCATTAAATGCTACAAACTTCATTCACTCAAACCCATTTTTAACAATGTCTTATTCTAATTTCCTGTTACACTCAGGTTAGTCCTTATGAGGTAGATACCCATTTTGATGTCAATGAAATTGTATGCATGTATATTTTAATTTTATGACAGTCCAAAAATATTTGTACATTTTTTAAAAAATCTTTAAACAATAATTGCTTTATTATGGAATAATTTCCAAAATGCTCAATAAAATTTTATAATTATCTGTTTTTTTAGGTTTCAAAAAAAGTAAGGTTGTTTTTTCTCTTGTTTCCAAATTTATGACTTGATTGTTCAGGCCAGGATATGTGTTGCCTAAACTGAGTGAGATGGTACTGTATTATTCCAAACTGTGTGCATGTGTGCAGGTGTGCATGTGCTTGTATGTACATTAAATATAACAAGCACATATAAGTCATACATATACAATAGAGATATATGTATATACATTACATATGGACATGTGAAGTCACACAGCCAGTGTGTGTGGTAGAATTACTTTTATATGATATATGTATATTATGGTGTTAGACTATACATATTTTTTTTTAGATTGACTGTCTTTTTATATATCTATATTTATATATATATATATATATATATATATATATATATATATATATATATATATCAAGCTTTGGTCCTCAGATTAGATATAAGCAACTCTTATCATATTTGTATCTCCCAAGAGCAAATGGTTAACCTGTTTATGTTTTGGTCCCTTGTTTTTGTTCTTTCATTCCTTAAAGACAAGAGGTTCTCAACAACTTAAACCTCCTCTTGTTTCCAATTTGCTATTTACATATTTCATTGACTTGTTTATAAAACAAAAAAAAACTCTTTCTTTACATTGCTTCATTCAGGGAAACTTTTAGCAAAGATTCTTGTCAAACATACAAGAGAATAGCAGAAATAGCGTTCATAACTACTTTGAATTGAGTTAATAATATGACTGCATCTGGCATGATATATAATAAAATTAAACCTCAAACCTATTTTCACTGTTGCCAAATCTTGATAATCGCTACCTGTGTAGAAGATACAATTGGTCTTTGATTTTGTTACATATTTCCATTTCACAGTCAGCTTGAAGGCAGACATTTGGCATTTTTGGAACATTTCTCAATTGATATGTACTACATCTAGTCTCAAAGTAGATGGTCTCAGGATTTCTCAAGTGAACTAACTTTGTCCTGACTCCAAATATTTGTCATGTTATTTTTGTTTCAAGTGAATCAAAACTTTCTTATGTCGAATCATTTGTTTTTAGATGATCATTTCTGAATAGTCCCTTTTTACTATGAAATTTATTGGAATTTTGTTGAAATGAATGTTCCAAGTGACAGACAGTTTTAAATTGACACTCTTTTTTAAAAAAAATGACCTATATTAATTAGATTTGGGGACCTAAAATACAATATTCAGTCAACGCAATTTTTTGCATATTTTTGTCACTGACTCCACAAAAATGGCCCAAGACAAATTCTTTCTCCTTTTTAGTGTAATATCCCAGTTATTAAAACAATTTAAATTTGTAGAATATAAGAAAATTATATTTGTGAAAATATTTAAAATATACTTTTGCATATTAAATTGTTCATTACCCGTTTTTGGCACCAGATTCTAGGCTCCAAATCTCAGTTTTTAACTTTCCTTGTATTTATCAAAAAATCAAGATTTAGCCTTTATTCCTCTGTGTTTGTCAGCGCTAAATCCATTTTTAGCAGGCAAAATCTCCTAAAATAAGTTTAAACGAGATAAATTCAATGTTTAAACTCTTTCAGAAAATTTAGATCTTTGATAAAGATCAGTTTTCTAGACTATTTTTATTAGAAATGTCAAAGTTTTGTCTTGATCTTCTTAAGTGCAAATAACATTAATAAAGTTCCATAATTGTGCTGAAGATCATTCACTTGGTTCAAAAACCAGAAATGTCTGTGCAGTAGAATTGTTCTAAACAATACATATTACTTATCAGAAAGCTTTAATAGACTTTGCATATCAGCAGAGTTCTCCTGAATATATGTTTTCAGGACAGATCCATTAATGGGGAAGATTGATCATACCACAGTCTGCTTGGCGCTATTGTACAAACCCATTGTGCAATGTTTGTGTTCAGAGGTATAGTTTTACTACACATGTTATTAGACATAATAGCCTTATTCTGTCAATAACTGCTGTAATTTTGTGATCACAGACTTCCCGTTTTTTATCACTTATTCAATTTACAGAGTGCTGAAATCTGCTCAAATAACTTCTAAATAGAAAATGTTAAAACTCAATGTTTAGTTATCCAATTCCCCAACCCCCAGAAATATCGCATTTAATAACCAAAGAGAGGCTAAGGAGAGTTTGGAATGAGCGGGAAAAATCAATGGAAAGAGAAACTTTGCTGAGTTCAAATGCTAATGTTATTTAAAAATGTAATGTTATATACTTCAGACTAATAAAAACACAAGACTAAATATCTCATATGTAACATTACTTTTTATTTAACTTCATCAATTATTGTCAGTAAGCGAGTATGTGGTTTTGGAGGCTTCTCAAAACATGGATTATACATTCTTATGAGGATGTAATTGACTCTCTTCCCTTCCCCCTTGGATGGGTGCTTATATATCTACCTGTCATCCAGCTTATCTAATTTTGGCAACTGTAATGATAGTATCAGCCTGGGGAGATGATCTCAACTAGTGACACTGGTGGAAATTGCCTAAAGACCATGCCGCAAGTTGACCCACGCATTGTGATTGAATTTTAAAAAAAACAAAATTATTCAGAAAACATTAATAATTATGCTAGCATGTAATCATTTTAACCTAGGGCTCCAGTTTACTGGTTTTTCTTCCAGTGCTAATCACACCAGATTATGCATTCTTTCACATAAAGTCCACTCAGCATAGTTATGGCATAAACCAAAGTTTAATACTGTGGAAGTTAAAAAGACACAAATGTGCTTGAGCAAGCATCTGCAACAGGGATTAAGTAGCCACCCTAGTAGATGGGTATACTCAGAAACAAGCAACTAGTTATTATAATAAAACTACCTGAAAATAAGAAGCTTAAACCTTGAAAGAATCCCATCTTTGGAATTCAGAGGGACAGTAAAAGATGGTGATATATACAGGGTGGTCCAAAAGTCTTGTCGTCCTTACAAAATATAATTTTATATTTCAGAGCTCAGTGGGGTATTATCAAGGAGAGAGTATCACATGACTGATACCAGAATAACCATCAACTGAAGGACGTCATTTGGAGAACCTTTCCAACAATCATCAAAGCACAGTTTCATAAAATATCACACAGGACATGGAGCTGAATCATTTCATGTCATGAAAATGATAGTGTTCATACAAACCTTCTCGATGTGTGACAGCTTCAATGAAAATAAATAAACTGAATCCAGTACATGTGTATGTATTACTGTATTGTTCTTCTATTGTTCTCATTACTTTTTGGTAGCAGGGGACAAGTGTTTAGAACTACTCTGTACCATGACAGTCTTGTTTCTGATTGCATGTTACATCAGTTTGACAAAGGAACATCACAGTTAATGAGATGCCGCAACCTTCAGTAGGAAATACAATTGCTCGTTGAAACAAAGTTCACTTGGATTGTGACTGAAAAACATTATTAGAGATGCTGACGTTCTGGTGCAGGCATTGATGGTCGAGGTTTGTCGTTGCAGATGATCGCTGCTAGTCGCGCAGGTGGTCGCTGTAGATGATCGCTGCTGGTCGTCGTAGGGATGCCAACTTGACGTGTCGGGAAGGAAAAAGGAGCTGGCATTGCGATGTTGTTCGGGCATGTCAAAAATCCAGTGCTGGCGTTGTGTGTCTGCCGGTCGAATCCAATATAGAAACCTCCCGTAGTTATTACAAACGTAGTGTACGGGAAAGGTTGCGGACGACGTGCAGGCAGCCAGTAGGGACGGAATGCCGAGAGTCGAGCATGTGCAAGGAGCCAGAAGTAAGAGGAGAAGTAGAGAGAGAAGGCAAAGTTTCCAACTATTGTCAAGTTGGCAGACAAAAAGAAATTGGGAGCGTAACTTAATACGCAGCCCGGTGGTCGACGTCATGGCCAGGAGCCCGCGTACTGACCGTTTCAGTCGCCGACCCTGAATTTGGCGAGAAGTCACTGTATTGAGGTAAGGGAGACTAGCAAGAGAATTGGTAAGCTATTACAGTAAAGTCTATCTAAAAAAATGAGTCTAGATTAGCTAAAAGGAAACCAAGGCCTAAAAATGCTTAGAAGTATATTACGACTAGGTTCATAATACAACTAAACTAAAAAGGTAATTACCTAGTCTCTACCACGTAATTAACAGCATGTAGGGAGAGTAACCGTCAAGGTTGAAATGACCTGTTCTCTTCCGGTTTAGGGAGTGGCCAAATGCGGCCGCGATAGATTATCCTATCATAAACAATAAATGAGGGTCAGCATTGGATGGTAACTTTCATTTTACAATTATGCATGCTAGCAGGGGCTATTGTGGAGAAAATCTGGTAAGTGAAAGATATATTTCATTTGTGCTTTCTTAAGTGTGATACTAACCCAGCCTTGCTGCGAGTGACAAAGCCACACTGACAGATGAAATTTGTTAAAGCAGGATTTTGATGGTGTCTCTGTTTCAGAGCTTGACGAAGCTGATCACGGTGCCTCAGTCTACTGTCTTCAAAACCCTTTAACTTAATGAAATATGTCTTACACCACTCCTTTCGGTTTGATGCTTGGGCTTCCCAGGTTTTCAGATCAAAGTTGAGACATTTTAAGCTGTATTTCAATTTGTCTTTTTAGCGTAAGAGTGGATGTCCAACTGAACAATTGGAGTTTGGTATTTGTTCTTACAGCTCCTTTTTTGGAAGCCTATGCTCATCCATTCTCATAATATGACCAGCCCACCTAAGCTGTATCTTTGCTTGAATGGTTTCATTGCCTGTGAAAATTTGATGGTCTCATTTCTTTTTTTACTCATTTCTTCACTATTGCACTATTCTTGACCCTGTCATTCCATATATATATATATATATATATGTGTGTGTGTGTGTGTGAAGAAATATAGTCTTAAGATCTGCTATATTTATGGGATAAAGTGCTCAATATCAAAGATAGAGCGTGTGTAAATATAAAAATGAACATAGAAGTCAACACTTAGAGGTAACAGTCTGTTTCATGCTAGATGCGATCGTCAGGCCACGAGTGATTCGTGGTCTGACGATTGCATCTAACATGAAACAGACTGTCACCCTAAGTGTTGACTTATAAGAATTTATATATATATATATATATATATATATATATATATATATATATATGTATGTTTGCTTAAAGTAGTGGTATATTTCTGATGCACTTCCTCAAATCAGTATTTTAATGTCCAAATTTTAGATTACTTAAAATTTTAGAAGTAGATCAGGTGTGACCTTTGTAGTAATAGTTCAAGAGCATGGCCTCGTGGATGACAAATTTTTCCCATCCAACACCCACTTTCCGCACAGATGAAAAGTTGCTTGTCTCTCGCTACTCTTTGCCTATTTTCATGGCAGATGCTTCGACCAGCTTCATTTCTTAGTTCTACCTGTTCAGACCTTCACAGCTAGGATTCCAAATGCTATGTGCATGATGTCAAACCATCCTCAATCCTAATGCATTCCTTGAGTAAGGAGGAAATTCCACACAGACAGCTTCTTTCCCAGAACTGTTGCTTTGTGGTACACACTTCCAAAAGGATGCTTCCCCAACCACTACAATTTTAATTTCTTCAAAACTAATGCCAAGCATTATCTATCCTACATATCCTCATGATACACACATCTTCCTCCTCCCTTTTCACGCTTACAACAATCTCATTCAGTAACCAACTATATTGAGTGGCTCTTGGGCTTTTTATTAAGTGGACAATAGTATAAAAATCCTCTTAAATTATCATTTATTGTTCACATCTGAAGTACACTTCAAACAAACCACACAAAGATCAAGAGGAAGACTTAATTTTATCTTAACAAATCGTTTTGTTGAATCTTCTTGTTATTATTAAAAAATAAAATGAATCTTTAAGTTTACTGGAAACTGACGATAATCTGAACGGCCTTACTAATTCCAATCTCTTTAATACCGGAAAATTTTATCAAAATCAACTGGCTTTCTATTGAGATCAGAGAAGATAACATCCTGAGGATTCTATTCAACGGCCTGACACTGGTTGTTCACGACAGAGCGAGGAAGAAAGACACTTTCTTTGATCTTATCAGATCCTCAAGTCTCAAGAGTTTACAGATGAATTCTGTTCTGCTATAGCTTATGGTTTCTGACAAAATTCTCATGGTTGCAGGAAAAATATCAATCGTAATCTTCATCTCAAATCTCTGAACGGGACTTTTCAGTATCGTCATGGGATAAATCTTTTGAAAGCCTTTGGGCAGCAAATCTTCTGTAGAACGCCATTTAAAATACACATGTCACTAAAAATTTGTCATTTTTACTGAATTAATATTATTATTAATTTTGACTGTGATTTATTTTCAGCTTATTTACGGCAGAGTGAATGCTGGGCAATCTTCTCACAGATGAAGAAGAGACTTGAAACAATGTACTTCTACAGACAATAACATGGACCGAACACGTTAGCAACGACGAGGTTTTAGAGAAAATGGAAGCAAAAAGGATACGTATAATTAACATCATGAAGAGACAGTTGAAATTTATATTGCACATAATGAGGAAAGAAGGCTTTGAAAATTTGATACTCACAGGACAGATGGAAGGTAATAAGGAAGAGGAAAACAATGCATAACCTACCGAGAGAACTTGTGGAAATTGATGGCGGTGCAAGGTTTAGGAGATATAACAAAAAGACAAAATTTATTAAGAGTTACAAAGAACAGGGAAAATGTGGAGATCCATGATCGCCAAGGTCATGAAGGGACACGGAGCATAGTAGAAGAAGAGGAGATAGCGAAAGACTGGAAATGAATTTTTGCCTCAAGGACAAACATTTTATTCAAAATATAAGTATCTCTTGCAAGATTTACTTTTTAGCTGAAACTTTGAATGTAACTCCATAAACTAGATTAAAATAAAGCCACGTGACCATCATGCCTGAAAGTGATGTTACTGTTTTCCATACTTTAATATTGCAATAGTAATTGTGGAAGACAGGTTTTAAGAGAAAGGGAGCAAAAGACAATTCATACAATTTTGGATACAATAAATAAAACCAAACCATACGTGTGTGTGTACTGTGTGTGTTAAACAGAAAACAATTTTAAAACAAGCACATGAGAAATGTACAAGTGTGGTTGATGAAACAGATATCCGTAACTGAAATATACAATATTTTTAGTCTTATTTCAAGACAATGAAATATATTCTGGTTGTAAAAGTTGCATTTACTAGCAAGACTGAGGAACCGATAAAAAAAAGTGAGACCCTCGTGACGAAAATCCGAAGAGAGAAGAAAGAAGATTTCTGCTTCTTTTCCTACGTTCCCGCGGTCGATTCTCATTGGTCCTGCGGTAGCTTCATGTCATGTCTGTTTTGAGCCATGGAAATAAGCATGACATACAGATATTAACTTCCACAAAACTCTACACATCTTTATACAAGATAAAGCTAATTTCTAAAACTATCTATCAAGAGATAAGCGATACAATAAAAGTGAATAGATGAAGTGAATTACAAACCCGATGAAATGCTCACCCATTTTTTTACTTAAATTAGGTCAGCTTTTATTTATTCAAAATAAGTTTCTTAGGGTGGCGTTTTTTTTTAACGACTTTTTTTTGCCTTTTATGGAGCTTATCGCTTGTATATATATGACGATGGACACCCCCGTCGTTTTCGACATATGAGTATCTTTCAGTTCAGTTTTTATGTTTATGTTTCGTATGAGACAACAATCCTGCACGGGATTTGCAACCAAATCTACACGAATGGCATGCTGAAGGGTTGTCCGTCATATGGGCTGATGTATTAGTCGAGATTTATATATAT
The DNA here is from genome assembly GCA_903632075.3 of Acanthosepion pharaonis. Classification (NCBI taxonomy): domain Eukaryota; kingdom Metazoa; phylum Mollusca; class Cephalopoda; order Sepiida; family Sepiidae; genus Acanthosepion; species Acanthosepion pharaonis. Next base: position 178,968 of record CAHIKZ030001992.1, read on the forward strand.
ATATATATATATATATATATATATATATATATATATATATATATTTGTTCCTTATCACGAAACTACCCAGTTTCGTGCTCATTTTTTAATAATCAGGCATAAGTTTATGCAGTAAAAACACATTTTGGATCCGGTGGGTTTTGAAGAAACACAATTATGGTTTAGCAGGCATCTGCTAAAAAGATAAACGAGCCACACTTTTGATGGGCATACTTGTAAAATTAGTAGCTCGCCATATAGAAGGTATATATGAACCCTGATTGATATTTATATATGTTAGAAATTAATCTAAGCACAGGATGAAAAATTTTCGCGGATTTTGGCGTCATTCTGTTTTTGTTTGTTTTTTTTTGGGGGGGGTCCGTCCAAATCCATGAATTTGCTTATACTAAGTCGAAATAAAACATGATATAAAATTTACTACTTTTTATCAATGATGTTGGATGTTAACAAGAAAAAATATCAAGTTGATGTCAAAAACTGCCACAAATTATTGTCGATTTATTTAAGATGGAATGATCTATTTCTATTATGATGTGTCTCTAATTTGTATTTAGATATATTTATTTTTCTGTGGAGTGGCCGGAACCTACTAATATATTTTCTTTTTTATTTTGAATATTTGATTGGACTTTATTTTCGTTATTGCTTTCATCCCCGGCTCCTCATTTCATGCCATATATTTTTATATAATTTTTAAAAAAAAAAAAGACACTTTATATATTATCAAATTTTTATGTAATGGGTATTTTAGTAGAATCCCTGTGAATATGCGATATTGTGCTATATGTTGGATCGAATGGCGATAGATGAGTTGTGGTGATAGAGTAAAGAGTAACTTGTAATGAATGAATGGATCACCAATCAGATTAGCTCGGTTTAGGATAGTCAGTGTTTATAATTATATATTGTAATAAATAATCATTGTATTCATTTTCAGTTTTTCTAGTTGAATTGTTCACCTATATTGCATATGATCCATTATTGTACATAATTAGGTTACAATAAAATGTGTATTTTATATAAATACTACCTTATGAAAACTGATATGCAATAGTGTGTGTTGAGAGTGCAGGGACGGCGCTAGAGTCTCTCACCGCGAAAACTTTGATACGAGTCCCTCTTCTCTATTACATGTTGATTTCAAAATTTCCCATCCTGGAGGCCACAAACAAAATTCTAGATTTCTCCGACATAGAGAAGGAAATATTATTCATTTGTGATATATGTGCATACCCCCCACCCCCCGCGAACATCCCGACAGAGGGTGAAAGATTGATTTGGGGCCTCGGCCAGTGCTTTGTTACCCTCGCTATGTTAGCAACATTTGCTATTTACCTACCTACATTTACATACATTACAAATTAAACTAAGCACAACTGACTATTAAAGGATGGAAAACTTTCACAGAGTTTGACGTCATTTTGCGAACTGTTTTCGTCTAAATCCATGAATTTCCACATGATATGTCTCAAAAAAACACTGTATAAAATTCATTATTTTTTTATCCATCATGTTGAAAGTGTTAAAATTATTCAACATTTTAACAAAAAAAAAATCAATGGTTGATGTTAAAAATTGCCGTAAAATATATGTTGATTTATTTAAGCTGAAATGATCTATTATGACGTGTCTCTGAATTTGTGGTATTGTGGTATATGTTGAATCGAATGGTGATGGATGAGTTCTTGTGATGATAGAGTAAATTGTAATGAATGAATGTATCGCAAATCAGATTAGCTAGATTTAGGATAGTCAGTGTTGACCAGCCTCACCCCGACTTCTCCTTTGGACTTGTGCCAAAATTGTAATTATATTGTAATAAATAATCACTGCATTCATTTTCAATTTCACTAGTTGAATTTTTCACCTATATTGCATATGATCCATTATTGTACATAATTAGGTTATAATAAAATGTGTATTTTATATGGATGCTACCTTATGAAAATTGAGATGTAATAGAGTGGAAGGCATATCATAAATTCGGGCTGCATTAGGCATTTGCACTGACCATGCATATCTGCTGAATAAAGGTGTTCATATTTTGGAGTGACTCTGAAATGCACTTGCAAGTGTGTAAATGTTTAATGATTAGGAAAAATCTTTTTTCTGCAAATATTATTTTAGAGTTATATTCCTGTTTTTCTTTTTTTTTCTTTTGTTTTCCTTTTCCTAATGATTTAAAATGCAAATATTTAGTTGATTGGAGAAAAACGGATAAAGTGTCAGAATCTAATCTGCCATCAATTACTAGAGTTATTTTTTAGCAATTTTCTTCAGTCAATTTTTATTGCTAGTTGCTGTCTGGTTTCATTTCTTTTTTTTTGTTTTTGTTTTTTTGCAGCATGCCTTCATTTTATGTCGGAAATTCACTTCTTGAGCAATGATTCCCAATAGAATGAGCAACAGATCTTCTGATTACATAAGTTATCATAAAAAGCGTGACTATGAGAGAAGGATCCCAAAAGAAAGAAATGAACCAGAGAGACACAGCAGTGAGCAATTAGCGCCTTTCTACAGGCATTTTAATCGTGAAAGGCTTTACATTACAAACAAAAGCTGTTGTGTTTCCAAGCATTATACGTAATGAAAATTGCTTTTACTTTGATCACTAAATTTATGTAGTTAAAAATTTATATAGTGAAAAAGAACTCCATATAATGGCACAATTCCATGTGCGTATCATTAGGAATAAAGAAAAGAATATGGAAGTAGTACCATATACCTTATGGTAAGATAGACCGTTTTTATAAGGAAATATTCATTGACTAAACAGTATAACTGTCGATCGAAATTTATAGAATCTTTCTCTTCAGGAAAATTGATTTTCTGTTATCACTCTGTTAACGACGAGTGTTTCCTTCCTAATCTCTTGTTTAAGGTACTGTGGAAAATCAGCGTCTTTATTATGTCATTATTTCTTTTCTTCATTGTGCTATTTGTGAGATTACGGCGAGGGAAAAATTATTACGCGTGTGGCCACTTCAAGTGACGGTTAGCAACTGTATTTATTTCAGGTATATACAAATGTATTAGCTCTGTATTAACCAGTCAACATCATCTTTACAGATAGTGTCTTGACTGTGTTTCAGTCAATCAGCATTGTCTTTACAACATATTGTACAAACACGATCCATTTTAATTATTGCCGCTTTTGGAAGTCTCCAAGTGATTTGATCTTATTTGGTAAAGTTCTTTATTTTGTATCGCCCGTTTGCGGAATCTGATGAAGTGTATTCCTTCCCAAGATCTACAAGACTTATTCGCTCGAAGTCATTTTTATTCATTGATCTGAGAAAACGGCGATATGTAGCTGATAGATTAGATATTTTTGAACGTGTCGGACGCCATGCATGACATTTGTACGTGAGTTTAGATCTGACGAGGCTATTTCAGAACATGACCCGAGGTCTTGAGATAATATTTTATTTTTGTAGCATCTTGTAGCATTGAACAATCTTCAGCGCAGCTTATTCTATGTTCAATTTCCTTATCTCCTTTACTAAATTCCTTTTAACTGATCCATACACCCTGATATATGCAGTGTTTAGTATTTATTAATTCCACATTCTAAATTGTTTTTGATGGATTCAGCGTGGGTGCAATCACTGTTTTCATTTCAGTTCCAGATCACAGTTTCTGTTTTGGAAAGGTTTATTGTCCTATTTTTCGAATACTTAGTAAAGAGTTTTGCTCAAGACCATATGGCAGTGAATGCTAGACAAGTTCCTCAACAGAAAGATGCTGAGAATTCTATTGACGGAGAATGTAAGCAACGATTAAGCTTTATGGAAAATAGAAACAAAAATCATTCGGACGATTGTACTCATTTTTGTTGCCATATTTATCGCAACATTTCGGCCGTTGTACGCTCCGGCCTTCTTCAGGTGGTTGGAATGTCGAACTGAACCTTTTATTTCGCTGGGGTAGACTGTTCTAGTTGTCATGTCTAATGAATGTCAGTTAATTCACCTCTGCAATTTCTCCACTGCCTTAACCAGATATTAAACTCACAACTCTTTGGGTCCTGTCACTGGATCTAACCAACGCTTTTATCCACTGTGCCATGTGTCCTTAAGGACATCTGTGTATAAATTTCTGGGACTTATAAACCTAGTGTCTTCAGCAACCTTTTTTTACCAGAGCTCATATTGCAATTTTTGCCGTTATGATTTATGATTTTTTGTATTTTTTTTTTTTTTTTACCAGAGCTCATATTGCAATTTTTGTTATTATTATTGCACTCCTTATTACTGTTTCCTATATTGTATTCGTTTCTATGCTTGGTCGACTCAGAAAATTTTTCTGGCTTAGCATATGTGCTGATTCCTTAAGTTTACGAATTTTCCAATGATGTTCTTTGTCTATGATTTCAACCTGATCCTACAGAGGGCTGTGATCTCCCTTTTCTCTCCATATCTGGTCAGCCACGCCTGATTTTTCCACTTCCCCTCGTGTTACAGCTTTTTGGTGTTCTTGAAGCCTTACCTTAAGGGGGCGGCCAATCTCCCCTTTATATAGACAGAAACCAAAAATGTCACTTCTATTTAGAATCAGAAAAAAAGCCGACATTTCTAGATCACATAATGAGGAAAGAATGTTAGAAAAATTAACACTCACAAGACATACTGAAGGCAAGAGACAGTGGGAAACGACGAGTCACCTACTTAATGAGTTTCTATAAATGGACGGCAGAACAAAGAATGGAAGGAATTGTAGAAATACATTCTTACATTGTTAACATTTACAAATGATAAGAAGTTGTGGAGAGTATTGATCGCCCACTTCCTGAATAGATACGGCACATAGAAGAAAATTGAAGAACTGCTATTGATATTAAATTTGGAAGTCGAGCTTTCTTAGTGTAGAGTAATGGCCCTTGGTTATACGTAATAAAGCCTACATTGGTATTGATATTAGCCAATGAGAATTTATGATCGTCGGTGGATGCGGGACGAGAACGGACATTTTCAGTAAGTGTATGATTAAACTCTAGAGGACAATTTGGCTGCTTTTCAAATAACTATGACGCTTTCACAGCAGATTTACACTAACCATTGATCCACGGTGAAGCATTTTCAGGTACTAGTGTTGCATTATTATTACTAATTAATTTTGTGATGCAAGAAAGCAAGATGGTGTCTAAAATTGCCAAACCAGTCAGATTTTTCACCTGTTAGGTATGGAAAATTCAACATTTACATTTTCTTTCTTTTAGCAAGAAAACTAGAATTGTTTAGTGTTGTTTGAAGTTTTGAAATGAATTATTATTATTACTAAGCAAAATATTTAGAGACGTATACTTTTTTTAATGTTTAATTTGATGTTTTAGTTTAGGTGCTTTACTGCCTTCGTGTTATTGTCTGAAGTAGACGATGAACTATCGTCAACTCAGTCGCTAAAGTTGGGGACCCCCCCACGAAAAATCCTTTGTTTCCCTCCTTGAAAATTATGTGAACTAATTTTAGTGTGCAAATTCTTATTTGCGCTACAGTGACTTAAAGGCCACCTCCTACTCAAAACGACAGGCTTGACTATTGTTATTATTCCATAAATTTTCTATATATGGATAGATCTTAATGTTGATCTCTGTGCTTTTGTTCCCAGACACATCTATTTAAAGTTTTGCGATCAAATACTTCAGATTAATTTCTATATATTATTCCGTTGTCGCAATCTGTATCATTTTTTTTAGCTATATGTCACATCCAGTTAGGTTCTGTGAACAGTCCTAATTGGAATGATGGAAGTCTTCAGAAAAATCGTACTGAATGTTTGATTTTGCCTACGACATAAAATCAAAATCATTTGTGGAAAAAGAAATGAGTGCTTTTCCGTTAATAGCTCCCACCAAAAATATTTCAATTTTCTGTTCAATGACTTTTTAATTTCTGCGTTGAATACGGAATATTTGTCTCTATTATCGTGTATGGATACCTCAGGTACCCTATACACTTTTTGTGTTGTTTCTGTTGAAATAATGGACTTTATTGTTATCATGTAGGTGAATGGATTGAAATCTAATAGTAGTAGTCGTATTAAGAATAAGATGAATATAAGCTAAGTAATCTGATATTTCTCTCTAGTTCTTATCAATTTTTGTTCTTTGACCAATCGAAATGAACGGTGGAATGAATACTCTGTTTTGTTTCCTTTGCCATTGACTTCTTGAGTCAAGGCGATCACGAGAAGTAAGTTGGGATCTTTTCTGTTAATTCTCACAAAATAAAAGCAAATTAATGTCTACATAAATTCACACTAAAATTAAAAAATATCCTTTAACATTTGTTCAAAAATGCATTCATTGTCATTATTTGCCTTCCATCTCCAAAGGAACTCACACAAAATAAGTGTATCCGTGTTGCGATGAGTCCCGAACATGGACTTATTCTACATTTTGGTGCTACGCCAGGTATTTTCGATTGTTTGTTGATGTTTTGGGCTCAAGGAAATACATAGTGCGATTTACAGTCGTATAAATATAATTGGAATCCTCCTTCAAATATGTATATCTTTTCCAGCGTTCTTTTGTGCATTTCATCGACGTAGGAAGATTCACTCTCTGTAAGAAGCGAACATCGCTAACCTTGTCGTTGCATTCTTGTATTGACTCCAGGAACTTCGTGTCAAGCTAAAAGGAAATTTGATTTATAATTTCGAAAGAATGCAAAAAAAAAAAAAAAATTAATAAAAAAAAACGAACTTTGATTTAAAATATATAATTTCTTGGAAGGAATTAACATTAATAATTTCTTGGGGTGAGAGGTACCTCCACGAAATCGCTAAAAAAACGAGCATAGCTTGATGAAAAAGACGCCAACCTTGCCGAAAACAAAATTTTATCGTCTAAATGCTTTTGCTATTATTAAGAGGAAAGACCAAAGTTTTTTTCAATTATTTTTTAAAATTTTTCTTTTTTTTTCTTTCTTTTTTTTTTTTTTTAAACATTCTAAATTTTGATTTAAACAAAAAACCTTGTTTCACTTTGTATCACCGGAACTAGTAAAATAACATAGACAATTTTTAGCACTTTTTTTTTTTGGTATGACGCGCATTAATTTGGAAAATTTTGCAAAAATAAAAATAATTGTCGGATGTTAATGAAACTTTCAGGAACTATTCACAAATGATCGAAATTATTATAAATGTTTTTTTTTATTAAAGTCATGGCAGAAATATTTTTTTATATTTATTACCCCCCCCCCCTAGCTAATTTTATGAAAACGCTAGAAATTCGATCGCATCTGGTTTAGGGATTACAATAGTTAAAAGCACAAGGCTTTGAGGAATGCAAATCATGTTGTTTTTTTTTTTAACTGGACCCCTCCCCCACTACCTGAAAACCGGCTCTGAATTGTAACATGCAAAACTCAATAAAACAAAGGTATTATTTAATTTCAAATGCTTTTATTTGCTTTTAAACATTATAATATCTGATTTTCTTAGAATAAGTTTTGAAAAAATGATAATTGATATTTAAAAGAATTTCAAAGTGAGATTTCCAGTTTTTTTTATAAAATGGAAAAAAATGGTCAATTTTGCTGACACACAAAAAAAATAAGATTTTTAACGAAAATGTCGGACGTACGAGGAACGATTTTTGTTTTCGTCAAGTTTGTCGTCTTTTTCGTCATGCTATGCTCTTTTTTTAGCGATCTCGTGGAGGTACCTTAATTAACATTAATAATTTCTTGGGATGAATTAAAATTAGCCATACGTAACTTTACATTATTTGGGATAAATTAACAGAAAAGATCCCCAAGCTGTTTTGAAAGAATCTTTAAGTTGAAAAGAATAAAGAAACACACTTTTTATAGTGTTTTTATTGAATGTCTACTTTGAGGATTAATAAATGACTAAATAAATCCAAGAGCGGCATCCCCAATTTCAAAACACCATATATCTATTTACACTATTTACCTGCGGATTAGTGTCCTCGTGTTTATCACAACGTTTCAGTCATTATGTCTTCCGGCCTTCATCAGGTGTATGTCAGTCCGTGTAACCCACAGGAATGATAGCCTTGTACATTAAAGCATTTGTTCGTGAATTTGGTGATATAGTAATTTTGAGTTCAATCCCTAGACCGGGCAGCGTGTACTTTGACTCGGTATAAACAGGACGAACAATAACTGAACAGTACTAAAAAATAAAAACTAGACGAGATATCCATAGATATGGGCAGTGGAACGAGAACGGGTTTTAGTTCGGAATCCCCTGTAGTGCATATATCTGATGACGGTCGGAGGGCACAACGGCCGAAACGTTGTGATAATACCAACAAAGATAGAGACAATAGTCCGCATGTAAATAGCGTAAATAATGCTGTCTCCTCATCCCAGAAATTAAGACAGAAATTGCTATTTATTTACTTCCCACGCTTTAAAAATTGTATTCTGGAATTTAAATTGAACGCTTGGAAATTGTTTTCAGCCAAGAAAATCAACATCAATAAAGATTTTTTTTTCAATTTAATACAAATTCAATAACTAGTAATATTAAACAAGAAATCCGTGACAATTTGATATAAAGAATAAAATTTTGAGTTTTTGAATGTTGATTCCATATAAACTCTGCAAGGTAATAATCCATCATGATGCCATTTCTTTGTCCATATATTCCTTTGTTTGTTATTTTTGTTTTGGTGATGGGCGGAGCAAAGTATAATTGCACTTTCAAGTGCAATCTCTTTCCATAACTCAACATTTAATTAAAAAACAAAAGGACACTGTTTAAAGTAATTCATTTTTATTAGTCATAATTGACTAGGTGAGATGCCACTAGCGTTTAACTCTGATGACCCGCTGTCGAACCGCCGCCGCCGTGTTCGTCTCGGCAATGTTATCACTTGCGGACCACTAGTGGTCCACCGTTGGCCCTCCTGTGTCCTGCTGGTGGCTGCCACCTGAAGACCGGTGGCATTGCCAACGGGCCACCAGCGTCTTGCTTGTAGGGTGATAAATACGAGTTATTGTCCTTGGTAAATTTAAAGAAGTAAATCCGGACCTGAGAAAGGATTGGTACAAGACGTGCCACAACCAACATCCCTAGATAGTAACCCACGACTTCATCTTAACGATAGTGATCTTTAAGAGTACAACCGTCACATATTGTAATTACAACGTTTGTGTTTTCATTTCTTTTAGTAACTCGTATCTATATGTTTAGGAGATTATTAGGGTAGAGACCCTTTATAAAATAACAACCCAACAATATTTTCAAACATAACATTTGAATTTCTATTCTTCATTCATTATTATTTCAATCCATATAAATCTGGGTTGATTTTTATGATTTGAATGAATGAACAGCATCAACAACTTGTTAGCCAATTGGCAGATGTATTCACTGTTTTTCACGTTGTTACTCGTTTTTGCAATACAAATAAAGAGGACAAAAATTAAATTTATATTTCCTTCAATATCTGTCTATATTTCTGAGATGAGGTATTATGTACATTATTTACATTATTCGGACTATTGTCCTCATCTTTATTACAAAACGTTGTTTTATATTTATATTTCCTTTCTTCTACGTTTTTGAATAATTGTCTCCTGCCAATGTACAGAGAGATATGGGGGATATGCCGATGATATATTTGAAATAAGAAGGTTCATGAACAAAAACATCTATATCCTCAAGGGTTTCAAGAAAAAACTGAAGATAAACCTATATATATGGAAAATAATGACATGATCATGATGTTCTGTATTATTTTTTTTAAAAGGTTAGGATAATCTATACTGCAAAGAGCGATAACAGCTACTGTGTCAGAAACCTTTTTTTTCCTGAAAAAACATTTTTGATAGAATGATTTTATTAATTTCAACCTGGCTCAACGGCGAGTGAATATCAAATGTTTCCTTATAAGGAAACTACTAATATAACCATTACGATACCGCAAATTACGCAACTCGATGTTCCCATTACTAATATTTATATTCACGGAATGTAATTTACAAAGATTCGAAAAAAGGTTTTGTGTTGCGGGTGATTAACGAAAAATTCCAAAATTGACATTTGAAGCGATATTTTCTTCTCAGAAAACGGATCCTATATCCGAATTTAATGTATTTGATATATTTTAACCAGACGACTTGTACCTCGCCTAAATTTATAATAAATATACATCATCACGATGCGCCCTGACTGGGTTTATGTTGTAGGTCCGCTGAATAACCGACCATGTTCTTTTACATGTCTCTGTTTCGTGTCAATGTCTAAAGCTCCGCTGAGGATCTTCCATTTCACCTCATGACGTTGTCAGCTGATTTTTTGGAGAGGTTTTATTTCATGCGTACCAAAGTAGACCTGGTGGAATTCAAAATATATTTGGAAGGTCTTAATAGTCATAAATACGGTACGGTTTGTTCTTTTATTCGTCAAAGTGTTATTTGATCACGACTCTCCGCAACTTCATGCCATTTCTATTTCGAGGTCCTGTTTGTCTCCGAACTGTTCCTCTAAATCCCTGTTTTGTTATTCAATTGCATAAACTCAAGTCGGTTAATCGATACTTCCCTCTGCTCCTCTTGCATTGTATTCAGGGTGCGATAGATAAATTGTCATCTAAATTAAGCAAAAATGAAAATAACACCGACATCTCATTTTAACAGATATATTTACCAAAATGACACAAAAATATTTTTTAAATACTGAAGAGTAAATTTATTCAATAAAATCGCCATTGGCTTCAACCCCGGCCTCCAGACGACTTCGGAATCTCCTGCAATTCTTCTAGACGTTCTCATTGTTTAAGTTGGTGAATGCTGCCATAATCTTTCTCTTAAAAAGGAGTTTTTTTGGTTTCTTGCTCAAGTGCGTCACACATGGTATTTGAAGGCTGAGAGTTAAGTGGCCAGATGTAAGGGGTAATATGGTCGCAGACGTTGTCTGATATCCATGACTGGTTTCTCTCGCTTGTGTGCAGAGTCCTGTTGCCGAACATAAGGTCTTCCAGCAGCCATCCTTTTGACCTATGGCAGCACTACCTCCTCCGTGTTGAGTCTGAGGTCCTGTGGGAATATGAACGGAGGCATAACTTCGCCATTACCCGTGATCACTCCAAACACCATGATGTTTACTGGATGTATCATCCAACTCTCCAAATCCTCTGCACTTTCCTCAGATTGACAACAAACACTCTGAAAGGTTCGTATTGGAATTTCCGGCACGAATTCCAAGCAGTACAGCATGCCGTTTCTAAATTTCTGGCGGGGTGAATTGTGTCATAGGGCTCTTTTTCTCAAAGACGTTGTCCAACTGACAGTACTATACTGTGCAGTCGATAAAATGAAAAACAACGCGCATGCGCTAAATTAAAAATATAAAAGGGTAACAAATTACACATCGTACCCTGTATGTTCTGTGAGTGCCAAATTTTACAAACCTTCATTTTTTATTATATCCCCCAAATTATAACAATATCTTTGCTTCTAAGTCCAAGAGTCTTTTCCCCGTTTTCCTTAAAACGTCCTGGTTTCTCACATGTTCCATCTTTAGTACTCTTAGTATCCTTCTATAAAATAATTTCTATTGTCTTAAGTCTTCTCTTCATCTGCAAAGAATTTTGTCCAGCATTTACTGCCTTATGGAAAGGTGGATATTACATAACAAATAAGCACTTTTCCTTTGGTTCTAATGAAATTGTGTCAGATCTTTAATGAGCTAAAAACTAATTGGTATGAATTCGAAAACTCTTAAAAAATGTTAAGATTTGATATTGTATTATTAAACAGACGGAATTTTCTCCCTGGAGGAGATAATATCTATTTAATGTAGACGTCGATGGAAAGTATTGAAGCCCAACTTCTGTTCTCCCCAATGCTATTAATTTCTTACTTCAACCCCTCCCCCAACTTGTTTCATTTCGAATGTGTTTACGTTAGAGTATTGGGTAGGTGTCCCTGTATTTCTGGTTGGCAACCCAGAGGCCACATTATACTCTGCTCTCAGCCGCGCATTGGCCGGTCCATATTGCCATTGACGACAGATAGTGATAGTTATGTTAGTCATTTTTTTCTCTTTGATCAAAATATATTTGATGGAAATCACAACAAAAAGCAATAAAACTAAGCCAGCTAGCAAAAAATCACCTATCCCACTCAATCTTTCCTTCTCCAATATTCGTTGTATCGGTTCCACTGTGTGCAGTGTAGAATCTTTTCTCCTGGGACTGTCGGCAGATGTATTTGCCCTCTATGAAACCAACTTGAATTCTTTCATTGCTGCCAAAGAATTCTTGGTTCTAGGATGTCTTCCCCTTTACCGAAAAGATTCACATGCATGGTCTTGGTCTTTACATTCGAAATAATCGTCCAATGGCCAGAGAACTGTCTCTCGAGGCCGCTGACTACTCTTTCATGTGCTTCCGTGGTTTTGCTACTAAACTCTGTCAGCTATCTCTTTTTCGTTTATTGTTCCCCCCTCTTCCCAGGATTGCAGTATATTAGACGCGATAGCTGACAGTATAGAAAAGACACTTTATCTCCATCCATTTCCGAACATCTTTGTCATCGCTGACTTTAATGCTCACCACAACACATGACTGAAAGTTTCCACAGGTACTGATGTTACCTGTATACAGACATTAAATTTTCCATTGTTCAATCCCTCATTGAAATAGTAGTTTTAGTACATTGTTTTTAATCTTCATTCGCGACCTTTCTGTTGATATCAGCTCTCCATTTGTCATCTACGCTGACAACACTACGATTTACTCCTGCCTCAATACTAAGCCTGATCAGCACAACATGGTCAGAATGGCAGCAGATGTACAAAACAACCTCAAGACTGGGGCAAAAGATAGCTTGTCAATTTTAATGCCTCCAAAACTAAGCTTCTCTCTATTAATCATCTGAGAGACTCCTCTCTGTCTTCCAACAGCATGTCTGATGCTATCCTCCAGGAACGTGAGTCATTGCATCTTCATGGGCTAACGTCCTCAGCTGATATGAAATAGACAGACTATATTGAATCCACTAATTGGTCAGCTGGTAAGAAAGTTAGTTCATTGTGTCTGATGAAACACTTCTCTCCTGAATCTATCTTGCATATCTATAAGTCTACCATTCTCCCATGCTTAGAATATTGCTGCCATATGTGGTCTGGTGCCCCTGCGATTTACCTGGAGTTCTTTGATAAGATCCAAAAAAGAATCAGCAGTATTATTGGTCCTGATATGGAGGCTCAGTTTCAGTCACTTGCCTACCAGCTTAAGGTTGTTTCTCTGTGGCTTTTTTTTTATAAATACTTTCATGGTAATTGTTCGAAGGAGCTCTTTGTTATAAACTGTATGAATTTGAGTGCAATACTAGACTAGTGGCGAGATTGTATCAATTTACAGTTGAGCTAACTAGATGTAGCAGTTACTTCTACGTTAAGTTTCTTTTCTTGCACTTCTCACTTGTGGAACTCCCTTCCAGGTCCCTGATTTCCAGCCAACCTTAATTTGCAAAAATTTAAATGCAATACCAATCACTATCTACTGTCCTTCTGAATGTTCTTTTCGCTTTCTACTCATTACTCATGTTTCTGTTTCTAATTCCTCCATGCCCTGTAACCCCTTGCATGTTAGTGACTGTACTGCCTTGCTTTGGGTGACATAGATTAAAAAAAAAAATGGTACAAAAATTTCAAATACGGATTTTCAAAGCTGCAATGCTTTGTAGATTTAAGTACAGTACAGTCTGGTACTCTCATCCTTCCTTATGCCTTTGCTGTACGCTTCTTTTATATGATTATGGCCATATCACTGGTTCTCGTATGAGCACTGACATTAAACAATGTTGAGCCACATCAGCACCTCGATGGGTGACCACTTGGGAATACCAGGTGCTCTAATCTTGGATGTGTGTATGGTGTAATGAATAATGGCTCGAAATTGTTAATTAGAGAGCTGAGTTCCAATTGGGTTCATTATATTCACTTACGTGCAAATGGAAAGGTTTGAATTCACCTCTTCTCCTCCAGCTATGGGTTAATTAGTAAGACTTGTATTGAGAAACTATTATCACCCCCACCCCTGAAAAAAATCTTAAAATCTAAAAATATTCTCTGTTTTTTAAATAACCTGCAAAGAGTTGATAAGCCATAAAAACAAATCTATCAGTCTTTTTTATGTGCTGTGTTCCATCAGGGCATAGATGATCATGACTCTCCTACTCTTTCTACACTTTTATAGGTTGCCTTTTTGTTATTTCTCCCAATCTCTGTCCTGTCATCATTAGGTAGGTTACTTTCTGCTTTCCACTGTTCTTCTTGCCTTCTTTATGTCCTGTGAGTGTAGATTGTCTAGGCCCTCTTTCTTAATTATGTGCCCTAGAAATTTCAGTTGTCTCTTTCTGATTTATCTATAAGTGTCATGTTGTTCCCATTTTCCCGAAAACGTCCTTGTTACTCACATGCTCCATCAGTGGGATTTCCCGCATCCTTCTGTAGGACCACATTTTTTGCTTCAAGTCTCTTCTTCATCTGTGAGGAGATTGTCTAATATCTGCTGGCAATATATAGAGGAGGACTGATATTGCTACAACACTCTTTTCTTTGTTTCTCACAAGATTTTCCCATTTCATAATACTTTGCTGAGCTTTTGGAAGGCATTTATTGCTATTTGAATTCACCTTCAAATTTTGGTGTCACATTTTCTTTCCTCTGTTAGAATACTTGCTATATATTTTCCAGCATGTGTACCCAGTACAAGTGCTGGCAGGATTCTACTATCTCCTTCAATTCCTCTCCCCTTGTCACATAACATGCTTATCATTTTGTTCAAACATTTCTCAGCACTCTTCTCAAAGCCAATATGTTTATTAAACTTCCATAAACATTTCCAGCAGAATGTTGACCAAAATTACACATTGATGCTTTGTTGCATTATAACAACATTAATCACCAGAAGTCAGCCGTGTTTGGAAATGCTTGCAGCAAATTTTGGACTTTGGATTGCAGGATACTCATCTGGCTATTGCAGTCAAATGTTTAAGTTATATATAAAAATGTAAATATATAGATAAAAAGATCAACAAATGCATGCCAAAAATATTGTGAGTTCCAGTCAGTTCAAAGGGTTAAATATCTTACTGACCTGTTAAAATTAAACTACCATCCCAATGACCTTGATGAACATTTACTGCCCATATATATATATATATATATATATATATATATATATAATAAAACTAACAATGGAACTTATATTAACACAATCCTCATCATCATTTATTCTATTTGCACATTTTGTGCCACTGTGGTCACCATTCCCTTCCATTGAATAATTGTAGTTCATGGTAGAATAATTCAGTGGTTTGCTGATTCCTGCAGTGTTAATAACTTCACTAAAATGTATATTTTCCTTCATTTTTATACCTTTTTCTAGCGTATTGCTTGATGTCCTCAGCTAGCATCAAGAATATTTGTTTTATTTCCACATGCCAGATGCAGTTTAGTAATACTTCTTTTTAAACTGACGATCATTTTTATTTTTGTTATATGTATTCCGATCATTAGATTGTCAAAATTTCAATCAGGATCAAAGTCAAAAGGATAAAAAATCTTTTGGTAAAATCAAGAAAAACCAGGATTCTGGTCAGAATGGCTTGTAGTATCATTTTTAACTCCATTAAAAATTTAAAACACCAAGAATTTTGTGGAAACAGAAATTCAGAAGGATTTTATTAATAACTATGATGGAGAAAATACTCGTAAAAATGATTTTATAACTTGTTTGATGCTGAAGAAAAATCATTTATCATGAAATTGAAAACGTTTTATAGATTTAAAACAATTTTAATATATGATGACCCACAGTAAAGTTTTGGAAATGAATAATTCATTTACAATCAAGAAAAACAGTTTTTGACAAATGCATTCACAATATCCTTCAGATATAAATCAGTTTGTAAAAATATCTTGAAAAATCAAAGACGTTAAATATTTTCCTCTCCATAAAAGAAGTCAGTTTCAATAAATAAATAAATAAAATGTCCGTCTTGAAGGGTAAAATTTCTCAACTTGTTTCATTTTTAGAATAACATTCTTTTTCTAAAGAATTATAATTTTAAGTTCTGTTCGGAAATATTTCAAAATAACAAAGATTTAAAAGAAAGTATTTTTTCCTCCTTTTTCTCTCAGATATTTTCTTTTTATATCTTAATGTTGACAGAATTTTATTTGGCTCCCAAACAACACTGTTTCAATTACAAAGAAGAAAAAAAAGACATTTCAATCTGCAGCAAATTTGCAGATTGAAAGGGCTTTTATTCTTCTTTGCAACTGAAACAGTGTTGTCTGATAGCTTTATTCTCATTTCAGAGGAGTTGGAAATATCTTGTTAAAGACTGTTAGTTGAATATAATTGTATTTGATAATTTTTATATCAATTGACACACCTTCTGGCCTTCATTGAACTCGATTGCAATTTTCTTTCTTTTTTTTTTTTTTTTTTTTGACAATAACAGAATAAGAATATTTCACTCATATTTACCATCTCCTCATAAAGCAATTTTTAAATAAATAAATCAAAACAAAAATAAGCACTGTGCTCATAATGCATTTATTATTCTTTTATAAGGGATCATGGCTCTCTGCTATTTCCTATCCTTCATAGCACTAAGCGATGTTTGTCAAATTTCTGTCTTTCCAAATTCTTGTTCTTCTATCCATTTAAACATTCTTATCATGGTAGGTTGCTTGATGTTTCTCTCTACTCCACTAACCTTTGATATGCCTTGTGAGTGACAAAGTCACCAAACCCTCTTTTGTCATTATGTCCTAGAAATTTTAACTCTTTATGTTTCTAAGTATACAAGCCCTTTTTGTTCCCATTTTCCTTAAAAATTAATCCTTGCTCTCACAGTCTGTTCATCAAAATTTCAACATCCTTCTGTAGAACATCTCTGCTTGCTCTTCATCTGTGAGGAAATTATCCAGTAAAATTACATAGCAGTTCTGACCTCTTTTCTTTGTTTCTAATGAAATTTTCCTGTTTCTTCATACTTTGTTTAGCTTTTGGAAGGCACCTTTCACTGTTTCAATACACTTTTGGATTTAAAGAGTTAAATTTCTTTATTAGTTTGATTTTGACATCACAAATTCAAAATTCAAATCTTGACCTGACCTGCTTGCTAACAGCCATAAATTTTACCATTTCTTTCAATTTGTTTTCTTTATTTTTTAGAAAATTTACATAGTTTAGTTTGGCTGGGTCTCTATTGGAATTCACATAATGCATGCCATAAGGAAATATCAAAATGAAAAATGATTTTTTTATACAATTTTCATATAGATTTCACCCCCAATATTAAAATTATGGTATGTTAAAAAAAAAAAAAATCAAGAGTTGACTGGCTTAGAAGTATGGAGTTGTTCAAAATGATGCTGGTATGGAATAACCCAGGCAAACCTAATGTCAAGTATTTAGCTTTCTATTAGACAATCATTAGTTTTAGTGCAATGGAAATAGCTTATAATAAAGAATGTTATTTTTAATAAACTGCTATCAAACAACAATGATCCATTGAACTCATTGAAAAAAAAGAAAGATAGGCTTATGTTACATAGAGATGAAAGTTGTGCTAATACAATAGCTTGTGCTAAGTAAAGGTTAAATTTACCCTCAATAGTACCATTTTTCTTATTGACTCCATGTGGTTAAAGTGGGTGGCTATCATCTTAGTCCTTTTTGTGATTTGAGAGTTCATACAGGGTCATTGTTTTTTTTGACTGACAGAAATTAATTTGTTGAATTCATCCTTCCTTCTTCTTTTTCTTGTGGAGTTGCATGTCCATTCAAACTCACATCCGATGAATCTCCAACCCTTGCGTCTTGATCTGCTACATCAAAACAGTTTCCCACTTCTTCTGCTGCACACATTTTTTTTCCTTCTTTTTATTGGGCCTGGCACATCCATGTTTTCCGTTTGATATGTTGTCATTGGTTGATTTTTTTTTTTTTTTTTTTTATTTGTTTATGACATTCACTGACCCACATAAGCTATGTCTGGGTACTGTCAGTTACCAAGGATAGGAACAATAGAAGGAAGAAAAGAAAGTATGTGTACTAGAGAAGAGAAAGAGAGTTTTCTTTGTCATTCTCTTAGTGAAAAGGAAAGTGTATATTTCCATATGGTGTTACTACTACCTAATCCTACTACAGGCTTTTAAAAAGATATGTAGTGGTTTCTTTTGTGAGCTATATAAAAATGGTAGTTTAGTGGCAGAGTGAAAAATGCAGAATTTTTATTGAAGTGAGACCAATATTAAATAGAATTCCTATTAAAAAAATTGTTGATTGAATGTTGAATAGAACTATGTATATCAAGAACATTTTCAAACCATTCTGCTGGTATTGGAAAACCAATGTCCTGCTCTGTTAGGCAAATAATTACCTACATCATAGGTATTCAATTTAATGTTCTCTGCAAGATGTTTAAAACTTGCATGACTGGCACAATCATTATATCTGCACCCCAGGGAATATATATTGAACATGATGTGATAACATCTGACTAATTCATTTACCTTAAATACTACTCTTGTAGTATTTTATTAATAGGTTTTAGAACCATGGAATAACATATTGTAAGCTGGTCTTTGTGATATATTTCATTATATACACATAAGAGTACAGGTATGTGTTAACATCAAAGTATGAAATATATATAATTGCCCACCATAAAATCTGGTATTAATTATAATTTTCTAGAAAAAAACATTCTGGTATTATAAAGAAAACATTGATATATTGTAGTTGACTAAAAAAAAAAATTGTTTTTATATTATACTAGAAAAAATTCTGCTGTAAAAAAAAAATGAACTGGTATTCATTGTAATTTTGTTAGAAAACCAAAATCCATTATTTTAGTTTTCTAATTTTAATCCAGTCTTAAAGTTTTCTTTAAAAAAAATCCATTGTTTTTGGAATGGTGGATATTAATTGGGTAATATAAAGTCTGAATACTGTTGATTTACCCATAGCTTGTGGCCATATCACGTTGAGAAACTAATTCCCATGCAATCACCAGAGTTAAGTAATGCCAAGCCTGGTCAGTGCCTTGATAGGTGATTATTTGGGAATATCAGGTGCTATAATCTTGGATGTGCAGTTGTATATAATGGATAATTGGCTCGGAATTCTTAACAGAGTTCTAATTCCATATGTGCTTGTTATATTCACTTATGTATAAATACCACCTCATCTCCCCCAGCTATGGCTTAAGTCGTTTGACTTGTATCACTAAAAAGAAACATTATATTAAAAAAAAAAGTAAAAATAAATAAAAAAAAATTGTGTACAAAATATTTAGATTTTGGCATTAAATAATTTGTAAATATGCTGCAATACTAAAACAACAATCAATATACCCTTTATTTTAGAACATGTGACCATATTGAGCTGCGTATGTAATGAATCTTTTCCTTTAATCCAGCTGTATTACCAGTACATCAAATCTTGAGTAAATGGAAACATATTCAGGATATTGCAATTTTTCCCATCCATATGTATGTATAATATATATATATATATATATACACATATATATATATATATTTTCCCCCCTAGAAGATAGAATAAAGTCAGAGCAAGAATATGATATAAAAGGCCCAAACACTGATATTTGTAGGTCTGATGAATTGGATCGTGATTATGATTCCAATGTGATAAATTATAGCCATGGAATATTAATGTTTGAGCCTTATATATATATATATATATATATATATATATATATATATATTTAAAAGTTACAAAAAAAATTCGCTTGAGGATGAAATGGAACTAATGTCTTTAATTTAATTGCAAAATTAAATTTGTGGCTTTTAGCTTCCATTTTTGAAACATGGTTAGAACTGTGTAGCAGAAAAAAAACGTATTTTAAATCAATTAATTTATAATATATATATATATATATATATGTATATGTATATATAAAAGAGATATTGAGAGCCGTAATATAGTTTCATAGTGATTAGCCCAGAAATGAAATTTATGAACTGAGTTTAAATTCTGAGTGAAGTTGTCTGTGTGACACTTGGGAGAGGTATAAATTTTTCTCTCCTTACAATTTGCTGTATAAACTGTTGTTTTGATGAAAGTTTTGTCAGTGACATTACCAAATAGTTGAATGAAAAGAATTATAATCAGTTTCTTCTTTACTCATAACATGTAACCCAATAATATTTGTTGCTTAGGGTTTATTAACTAATCCTCTAACCCACTTTATAAATAACCAACCTCACTAATTTCCTAGATTATGAAACCAATCCTCCGATATAATTATATTTGTGTAAATGTATATGTGTATGTACACATACACACACACACACACACACACATATATATATATATATATATATATATATATATATATATATATATATATAGCAAAGTCAGTGCTCAGAGGTGGCAGACTGTTTCATGCTAAACACAATCATCAGGTGACCTGATGATTGTTCATCATGAAACAGTCTGTCACCTCTGAGTTTTGATTTCAATGTTCACTTTTATATTTATATACACTCTATCTCTGATATTGAGCAGTTTATCCCATAAATGTCATCCTTAAAAATATATTTCTTCGTATATATATATATATATATATATATATATATATATAATATTGCATATTGAGTACTCGCATTAATAAAATAGTGCTCAATACAATATAACAAAGCTACCAAATCATGTTACTGGATAAGAACTGCCTCACTATTGCAGTAACCAGATATTTAACAAAATTTAAATTATATAATGGTCAGTCTCAGATATTATGCTTGAGTTGTGCTACTGGTGATGAAAAAGATTGTGTGTGAAAGTGTATGTATGTATATATATATATACACAAGTACATTATAGTAGATAATTCATACTTGAACTAGGCTACCCAATTTTAATTTATATTAAACAGTATGTATTACGTCTATCAACCTCGGCATTCAAAAATATATCCTTAAAGCAAACGCATTCAAAAATAGTGGCTGAATCTACATCATCCTTTGTAGGGGAAAGTGTCACTTGATCCAGTGTTATATATATATATATATATATATATATATATATATATATATATATATATATATATATATATATATATATATAATTTTTAATCTGACTTATTTTCATAACTTAAATGTTATTTTTAGTGGATACCCATATTTAAATACATGCTCATTTTATTTTGGTCAGTATTTACTTGGTCAAATCAAATTTAGTAAACAGAAGAGGCATGTTTTTCTTTATTTGTTTTCTGCTATAGCTTTTGGGTGAGCATTGTTTATCCCTGATACTATGGGACATATTTGGGTGTCTGGTTTGTTTGCTTGTTACATATATAAAATAGCCAGTGGTCTCTCTTGGATTTTAAATCAGCCCACTGAGTAGATTATTTTTTCTCTACTAGCTCATATACCACATTGGGATATCAGTGATATTACATATGATTCTGGTCTTAAGATTATTATTGAGAATTGTGTAATTGGCACATTTTTGCAATGCATTTCGTCATAGTTCATCTTTTTCTCTCCTGTTCAGAGTGATATTTCTTCTGCTAAATTTGTGATCAAATATATTATGGTGAACCACAAGTATGTTTAAATTGTTGCTATGTAACATATCTCTACAATGTTCATATAATCTTTTTTTGAAGTTTCTGGATGTTTCAGCTTCAAACAATTTGAAAAATATTTGGCTGTTTTTTGCCAGTATACATCATTAGGCACTTTGTATCTATTCATACAACCAAATTTGCAGCAAACTTTCCTAACGTTTTGCATAAAATTTAAATGACATTTGTCCATGAAAACTATTTGAAGGATTTGTATTTTGAGGATGATTCAGTAAGTGAAACCCAGAAATGACCTTGGTGTTTCAGATTTGGCTCAGAATCTATTAAATGATTGAAATCTAGGAAAGGCTTTCCACACTTGAAAATGTTGAATTCCTGTGAGCTGCACGGAAAGAAATCGGCTAACTGACAGTGGAAGAATTGAAAGATCTGGGGATACCATGAGCTATCCAGAAAAAATATGCAACCTTTCTGATTCTGTTGATTGCTTGTTTTTCAATTTTTTTCTTTTTTGTCAAGATATTTGTATCACCACAGCATCTGCTACTTTTTAGATCTAACTCCTTGCAAGATCTGTCTTTCCTCAAATTAAAATCAGTTTGGAAAGGAAGACATTTTAGACAGTGGACATTATTAAGGAGAAAGTGATAAGGCAACTGATAGCCTTGATTGTCCTCTTTTGAGATTACTCTTTTAAAAGGTGTAAGAAACTATGAAATTAGTAAGGTTCAAAGAAAAATATTTGGAAGGGAGTAAAGTGCCATTTCTTTTCCTTATAAGTAAATGTTTGGTATTTATTGACTGAGCAATCAGTGCTACTTTCAGTTGAAATTTATAAAAATCTTTTTGTTAAAACAATTTTCATGGAAAATCAGTTTCTCAAGGTCAGTAACCATTATCACTATTTCCAGTATTGGTGGGGGTTTCTTTCCTAACTATTTGTTTAATGTAGTGTGGAAGGTCTATATCTTGATTATGCCATTATTTTTCTCTTTGAGTTATATGCACTACCCATTTCAGTAGCTGCTGCTGCTGAATGTTCTCAAGTGATGTGGTTTCTCTTATTTGGTACTATTTTTTGTTTGGGATTCTATTCCTTGTGAATAAAGTCCTTTAACACCAGTTCATGATGTTCAAAGTGGTATGGTCCTCACTAAGACCTACAGGTTTCATTCATTCGAATCCATCTTTAATGATTGATCTGAGAAAACAGTTATATATAGCAAACCATTT
Organism: Acanthosepion pharaonis; assembly: GCA_903632075.3. Taxonomy (NCBI): domain Eukaryota; kingdom Metazoa; phylum Mollusca; class Cephalopoda; order Sepiida; family Sepiidae; genus Acanthosepion; species Acanthosepion pharaonis. Next base: position 201,767 of record CAHIKZ030001992.1, read on the forward strand.
AGATATTTCTGAATGAGTTTGGCACCATGCATGACATCCATATAAAAGAATTGATCTGACAAGGCTATTTAAGAAACACTGCTTGAGTTTTCAGATTAAAAAGACTAGAACATTTCTATCATAAGTAACCTTCTAGTTGACTCTGGATTAAAACTCCATTTTAACTATTCAATCTTAAGTAGATCAGAATAATTATAAATTTACCACTTACTTGTAAAACCTGAATATTTTAATTTTTAAAATATCAAAATATCAGTTATTTGAAAACAGCCATTTCAAATATTATTGAACAGACAAACCTTTAGTTTTAACAAAGAAGAAAGCGAATTTTAAGAAGTAATACAACTCCTGAGACATAATTACTTCCAAAGAGTATTTTGTATACTATAGAATTCTGTTTAAAAGCTAATATTTAAAAAAAAAAACAAATGCAAAAACCACCTAAATTTAATTTAAAGAGAAATGCCCAATTTTGTTTCCATGTGAAAAAGAATTAATTTATTGCTTCTCTTTCTGAAATAGGCTAAATTGAATGTTTATCTTTAGGAGTGCAGTCAGAATCAAAATCTAGCTTGATGTCATAGGATCCCTTGGGCTGCAGTACATTTGGTATCCCATTAACTCTGCAATGTTATATAATTTTATAATAAATTCAAAGGAAATATGAACTAAGCTGGAATGTGAAATAGCTGAAAATTTAGCATATCAAATAGTTAGCAATAGCCTTAGTCTTAGATTTAACATTTTATAGTTAATCTGAGAAAAAGAAAGTATATACTGGGAATGAAGTAATTTGCTGCAGCCAAAATTGATTTAAATTTGGATGAGAATCCAACAGAATAATAAATATCAGACAATTTGGAAAATTCTTATTTTGGCATGTTTCACTGATAAGAGTAATTAGAAAAATGGATTTTATTTCAACCAAATATTCCTTGTGAATAATGTTCTGTTTGACCTATGTAGATTTGGTTCAAATAAAAACCATTTTTCTGATGTACAATCAGTGAAATCTGTCAAAATCAAAGTTTTTCAAACTGTCTGAAGCTGAAATTACCATTATTATTTTAATATGTCTATATTTTTGAGATGATGTATTGAAACTATTTACACTATACAGAGGGTTGTTCCCCTCTTTATTGTCATATCCACAATGTTTCGGTCATTGTATGCTTTAGTTTTCTGTAGGTGAAATACATTGGAATTTTGAACATTTATTTAGTCCATGGGCCCAGTGAAAAGAAGTGTTGGTTGAAGTAATTGAAAAGTGACTTGACCCAAACAGTTGTGAGTTCAATATCTGGCTACAGAAGAGATGAACAAAAACTTGGAGAGTTGAGTTACTAAAGGGAATTAACTGAAACTTCAAGAAAAGGCATGGCAACTAGGACAATCTACCCTTGTGGACTAAATAAAGGGTTCAATCCAAAATTCCAATGTATATCACCTGAAGAAGACCAGATTGTACAACGTCTGAAACATCATGGATATAACAATAAAGATGAGGACAACAATCCAAACAATGTAAAAAGTGAAAATATTATTTTAATTTTAAAATTCCACAAAGGCTTATTTAACTGGAATAATAAGATGTACAATTTTCTAAGTTTGATGATGCTAACATTAGACTAAAAAATCATCAGAGTTTTTAATGGTTTGCTAACAAATGAAATATGGGCACATGACCGAATGGTTATAATATTCATATTCTGAACATGAGACATTGGTTCGAATCTCGGCATGCAGCACCTTTGGAAATTGCCTGAAAACCATACCATGAGTTAACCCAAGCTTGTGAGTGAAATTGGGTAGACAGAACCCTTGGGTGCTGTTGACAGCTGTGCTAGCATGAAGTCACAAGTCGTCATGGCCAAGGGCTTGAGCGTGCTGGCTTTGTTCAAATTGTTGATCACGCTAGATAACACACTCTTTCCCAGAAACTGTAACTAAGGTCTGCTCAGCATAGTTGCAGTATAAACCACAGGTAGGCTCTGTGAGTGTTGAATAAATGCAAATGCACCTGAGTGAGCATCTGCAATAGGGATTGGCTAGCCACCCTAATAAATGGTTATCCTCGAATACAATTGGCCAGCTATACAACAAATGAAGTGTTCATCAGGTACTTTAAGGGAATTTTTGTGTTGTTACTGATAGTTATTTGATTTTTTTTTGTTTAACACTAGGTAAGCACTTACCTTTGTCTCAAGTCAAAGAATTCCAAGTTCCTCGATAAACACTGAAATAAAAGTTAGTAGATAATTAAGAAAACAATTTTTTTTGCATTTATCGAAATAAGGTTGTGTACATTTTTGTAGATTCTTTTTCTTCAGGCAAATTGCAAGCAGAAATTGAGGTCAATTTAAAAAACTAATGGTATCACAGAAAGCCCAGTAGAATTTCATAAGATGTAATCTTTGAGCAATTTATGTTGCTGTTTTTGCTTGCAGAGTTTCTCTAAAGAGGATTATAGGTAGAAGTAATTTTCCTGATAGAATATATAAGAATATGATTTTTTTTTCCTCAGTGAAATTATAGTGACATAATAATGACAGAATATACTTCAGTTCACACAATATTACACATACAGGTAATATAAATGGATTGCTGAAATTAATCGTGTATACAAATCAATACATGTATATATTCCACAATAAGGATATTTATCAGTTGTATTCAGATCTCATAGTAATATATTCTAAATGAGCATTAACACTCTAGCTTCATATCTACATGATGGTACAAGTGTTAGTGGCAAATATCATCTTGAAATATTCCTCTTGCACTCATTGACACAGTATGGCAAAAGTTGTAGGTGGGTTAACTGAATAAATCGGGCATCATGTCACATATATGTTCAGTTGAGAACAAATGTCTGCGATGAAGTTGTCAAACCTCTTGTAGATCATACTGTGTAGCACAGGCATTATGCTGGCAGGATTTATCCTGCTGGATCTGCTCAGTACCTTTCTGTTGCAGAAATGGCAGCAGAATAAGTTGAATGATGTTTTGAGTGTGTATAGGGCTTTTCAGTGTTCCCTATCCAAAAAGCAAAAGCATCCCCATATCCAGAGCATGTCTTTTGTGGGTGAAGACTTTTTATAAGGTGTCCATTTCCAGGTCTATCATACACATGCGAATGAAAACCACTAGCATGAAAGAAGAACCTAATCTCATCAGTGTACACTATAAAGTACCATTCAGATACCGAGAGGATCCTTTCACAACACCACTGGACACATGTATAATGGTTTTTGTGGAGTAAATAGAAGTTTTGGCTAGATGAATGTATTTGTATTGTTCTCTCAGATATCAATAAGATCATAAATATTTCTTGTTTTCACTGTCCTTGACAAAGCCATGCTTTTATTGTCCTATTTCTGGTCTAATTCTACTTTGTGCACTATTCATCAGAATTGAGAATATTAGCATATGACTCATTGAGCTGATTGACTGATAAAGACAACAAATCAAAATATATAACTTATTCAATATACATGGCCATTATATTTGTAGTCATGGAAGTTGTCACATTAAAATCTGCAAAAGATCTGATGCTCTTTGTTGGCCATTCATCAGCCAATGCAAAGCTTAGAATTTTTTAAAGTTTATTTTTTCACAAATATCACACAGAAAAAAAGCTGTTAAAAATTAAAAGGCATCATAGGTTTCATCATTTAACATGAATTAAATCTCTAAAAAATGTTAGGTTTTCAAGAATCTATTTCTACAGCCAAATAAAACTTTTGAGATGGTGTTGGGTATAAGTGTATGTTTATATATTCTTGTATGAGTATGAGGTGCATGTATGTGAAGTCTTGCTAAATGAATTCCTGCAATAGACCTCCTGCAAGTAAATGATTCTCAATGTTTTTGTGCCAACACACCTGGCACCACACTTGTTCTGGTCTGTGAAAACCATGCAGTCTTAAGGACATATGGCACAGTGGATAAAGGTGTTGGTTAGATCCAGTGACAGGACCCAAAGTGTCTTTAATACCTGGTTAAAGTAGAACTTTGAAAGGGGAATTAACAGGAGATAACTGACATCCATTAGATATGGCACGTGAAACTAGAACAGTCTACCCCTGCAAGTGAAATAAAAGGGTTCAGTTCGACATTCCAACCACCTGAAGAAGGCCGGAGCATACAGCAGCTGAAACATTGTGATAAATATGGCAACAAAGATGAGGACAATAGTCCAAATAATGTAAATAGTGTACATCTCATCTCAGAAATATAGACAGATACCATGCAGTCTGTTACTGTTTTCTATACAGTCCTGATGAGCATCTGTAGCATATTGCCATCCAGAACCTGATCTATGAATGTAGGAATGGAAATTTAACTTTAATTGATAACATTGAAGCATTACTGATCTGGCACATCCAACATGTGCAGTAGTTATCTAAAACTGTGTTTCTCAAGTGGTGTTTCCTGGAACCCTTGGCTTCAGCAAAGAGATGTTCTGTGAGAAACTGTGATAATTAGACTAATGAATTTTGGAGTCATTTTTTCTTTAATTTTATATTCATAATTTTACTATATACATACATACAGGATATTGTTGGAAAACCTTTGGTTATTATAATAAAAAAGATAGACATTAATAATGGAGTATAATAATTTTTACATAGGGTTTTCCTAAGACATGAAAGCTATTTCAAGGGGTCCACAAGGGTAAAAAGGTTGAGAAACACAGATCTAAAAGATAATCCAAACTTTCAAAAGCCCTAGTCCAACACCTCTTAAATGGTTCTAATTGAACAAAATGAAAACATGTATCTTTGTGATGTGGACACATTGAATATTATTGTATGTATTACCATTGAAGGCTCATACACAAAGTGCACTGGTATGTTATGACATCACAAGTTGGCAAAAAGCTTTGGAAATTTGAACCGAATATCTATTAATCCATTATAATATCCATACTCCTATCCAAGTCCAACTTGGTGCCATTTTTCAGAGGCTTATAATTTTTTTTTCTGTCAGTGTATATTTACAGTTTCATTTTTCATACGTTTAAAAAAAAATACAGTAAAAATGTTAGAAACAAAAAAATATGCATGATCAAGCTGTTAACATCAAGCTTTGATTGAATGCAAGCAGCCTTCATTACAGAGGAATCAGACAAGATGGCTACCTTTTTTGAATCTTAATTATTCAATACCTGAAATAAATGGATAAAAAAATATTTCAATGAAACAGACATTAAATTCAAAAACTCACTTTGAAGAAAGAGTCCTTTTTCTATGGAGATCAGTTTTCTACTAATTTGTGAAAATTGGATAACAGAACTTGAAAATTCAAATATCAGCTTTCGCTTATCAAAAAACAAAAAGTCTGTCAATCCTCACAACAGGAATCCTTTCAGTGTACTTTCTTTAGTACTGTCTTTCAATCTCTGTATTGATCTTCAAATCCCTGTGAATGTCTTTGGTCTCTCAGAATTAACCTTAGCCAATTGCCTGAGCAAATTACTTATCTAAAAGTTACAAGAAGAATAACACATTGACTTACTGATAACTTACTATCAATACCCAGCAAGAAGAACTTCAGTAAGTGAATCAAGTTAAATTTGATGATGTATTGAAAAAAATGTTTACTTGTAATTTCTTATCTTTTTTATCACCAAAAAGAAATAAACAAATTTTGTATCCAAAAATCTTCTAGTCTTGTCTACAATCTTCCGAAATGCAAGAAGTGTTCAGATTACAGATTGTCATTTAAAATTCATATCCTTTTGTGAAGCTACAACCAACAGTATTTTCATTTAAAGTGGGTTTATTCATCAATCCCACTCTGAACTCAGACACCTTTTAGTATATTAACATCACACATTCATTATTCACTCTACATCAACAAAGTGAATCTAAATCCTTCAGCTATTACCAATCTACGTACCTGCTTGTAAAAAAATTCAAACGGCTAAATTATGATGTTTACAGAAAAGAAACGGAAACTTAAGCAAATCTTTGTCACAGCATTAAAAAAAATATTTTTAACAAGCTTTTAATTAAATAAATGAAATATCTTTTTGTTTATTTATAACTATTCTAAATATTTAAAAGAAAGTTTTACACATGCTTTTGATTTTTATGAGACATATTTATAAATTATGCTGTTTGCTAAGCCATTACAATCAAGGGCTTTCAACAGCATCAACAAGTAGAATTGATAGTGCATTGTAACTCAAAGAAAATAATGACATAATCAAGATGTTGATGTTCCATACTACTTCAAAGAAAAGGTTAGGAAGAAAACCCCAATCAATCTTGGAAAGAACAATAAAACTGACTTGACTTGAGAAATCTATTTTCATGAAAAAGTCTCTTAAGCAGAAAGATTTTATAAATTTCAGTTGAAAGTAGCACTGGTTGTTTGGTCAATGAATGTGGAATGTTTCCATATACAGATATGGCTAATATTACTATTATCATTCACATTGTACCAATATTTATTTTTCAAAATAAATGAGAAATTCTCTTTTTGAAATGTCAAGCAGTTTTACTTCTTGCTGGACCAACACTATTCTATTTGTTTTAGTAGATTTCACTATTTACAAAGTTATCTGGTGGATAAGAATTTTAACCTGTCCTCAAAAAAAAAAATCAAACTAATGAATTTAACTTCTCAAGCTCCATATAAAATTGAAATGCTCTCAAGAAATTTGTTAAACTTCTCTGTAGTCCTCTCTTGCAACTTCTCTAACACTTGGTGCTCATGAAACCACAAAAGCAGCATTCCCCTACAGGGATTTATTTTGTCAACTATTAGATTCAAGTGCTGCACAAGAGCATTTCTGAGTTTTCTCTGGCATGAAGGTGGTACCCGTTCCTACTTGAAATGGTAATATTACTGCCTGCCAATTGACATCAGAGTCATTTTCTTGCCGTGCTGCTCTCAGAACAAAATCAATAGAAAAGGTCAGACATAAAAGCTTTGGCTCTGAAATTAGCCTGAACAGAGTTTCAAGAAAGAGAATTAAAATCATTCTAAGATGGTGAGTGTTGACCACTGACATAGGCAAAATTAAATTTAACTTCTAACTATACTCAGAGTTTACTGGGAACTTTCTATAAAACAAAACCATAACTCTTTAACATTTTAATACCATTCTAAAATTTTTGAAAACATTGTCACAAACTTTCAAATCTATTTCTACATTTTTGCATGAGGTGAACATGCTTGAAGTTTTTTTTTAAATAAATATTACTTGATATGAGGAATGAGAATCACATAAAGTAGAGGATTGCAGTAAAAATGGTAATGATGAATGAAGATGTGATATGAATATAAAAGAAGCAAGTGTGGGGATAAGGAGGATAGATAATTTATACTTGAAGAAGTCAAAATGTACAGGAATAGTCTCACATGGAAATTGTTCCATAAAGTGATAGTTATTGGGAGAGAATCTGTCAAAGTAGAACTTCTTTCTTACACTTAGAACACAGAGGAAAAGATGTTTCCATAGATGTAGCATGCCATGTACATACATACATATATATATATATATATATATATATATATATATATATATATATATATATATAATGGGGCATGTGCCAGCAGTAAAGGTCTGAAATAGTTGAACAGAGCTCTTCTACTCATTTGCTATGGAAATAGCAATAGTATTGACAGTTTTGAAAGGTTCTGACTGTTGAGGAAAGAGGCTGCAGAGTAGAAAATAAGTCATCCTCCCCACAAAACCATGTAAACTACTTTTAATAATATCAAAGGCTGCAGAAGGAGGATTGTGCAGCTCCAGCCCAAATATGGCAACATAACTCCATTTTGTGCCTAATCTTAACTCTTATACAGATATATGGTAGATGTTGGATTCTTTTTTTGAGTTCAAAAGTTACATGGACATATTCCAGCTTCTTTATATTGTTTTTTAATGGCATATCAACTCTTCATGGGTCATTTAATGCTGAAATTTAACTTTCTTAGGAACATTAGTAATTTCTTTTGCCAAAATGTATTGCTGGCAATATAATTTTTTACTATGAAAATGCATTTCTATTATATCCATTTCCTAGTGTTTTGACCCCAGTTTGGGGGTTCACTATTTTCCCATAGCTGGGACCCTAACAGGTGCTACCACTCTGTGTTAGAGTGGACCTGGGAACAACAGTAAGAGGTGGTTCCACGCTCCTCAAAACCTCCCAATCAGAGGCCTTGTTGCTGGATGTAGTTTATTATCATACCCAGGATGTAGCTTTTTTAGCACTGGATTGTATATACAGAGTTCCACTTGAGGTCTGGAGTGAACTTTACACTCATCCCAATCATGTATTTGACAGTATTTGAAATTATCTTCTTTAAAGTTGCAAAAATAACTTAGAAAGATAGCAACCCACAATGACTACATTTATACAGAGTGAGTTAAATGTAAGTAGGTATTAAAAAGTGGTAATAAAATCCATATTTCTATTACAAATTTATTGAAACAAATTATACATGTTCTTTATTACATGAGAAAATGGAAGTAAATCTTCATATTATGACGTAAGCACTGGTAGCATCAACCAGTTTCCTCAAATGGCCAAAGATGGAATGAACAACTTGATGAAGGACGTCATCTAGAGTATCATGGAGAACCTCCTGACTCTAAGTCCTAAGTGTATAAGGTTTTGTCTTGTACACCTCCTCTTTTATGTAACCCCACAGGTAAAATTCCTATGGAGTGAGATCTGGACTTATTGTGGGGTATTCATAAGGTCTGCATTGTCCCATCCAACATCCTGGAAAATGTTGGTTTAACCATGCACAGTAAGAGTAAAATGGGGTGGTACACCATCCTGCAGGAATATCAGGTTATCATTGTTATCCCAGGCAGATACCGTGAGCCACACATATTTTTTGAGCATCTGAAGATAATGGTCCATATTCATGGTATCACACATTTGATGTGGGATGACTACTCTTGTTGCTGCCATTCCACACCACATGGTCACTATTTGTCAAGCTTACATCCTGTCAGCCATCATGTTCAGATAGTTATCACATGGTTCCCAGTAATGGCAATTGTAACAACTAATCTAGCCACCAACCTGGAATACAGACTTATGTCACTCCAGAGGATATTTTCAAACAATTCAGGCCAATCTTCATGCCAAACTAGAATTAACTTTCCATATTCAATTCTGCAGTTACAATCTTCAGGTTTTAGCTCTTGCATGTAAATAAGAAATCCTTATTAATGTTGTCTGTTTAAAAAATGTTTTCATCATGGCTTTAGTGGCATTAAATATTCTTTATGCAATTTCTAATGCTTAGTTACTTTCCATCTACTCTGTAGAACAAGGAGTAATAATCAGTTAGCTTTTTTTCTTGTGTCTGTATTTTTAGATTATATTTTTTATACTTGCACTTACTGCTCTTTTGTTTTATATATTTTGTATATATTTATATATACTTTGAAAATATCCTTTCTTTAAAAAAAAAAGTCCTTGTTTATCAGTACAGTAAGAAACCGTATCTATTTCATACTCCTTACCAGTGTTATATGACAGCTTGGTAGCTGAGCTGCTTGTGCATTGTCTTTAACTTTGTGAAGTGTCATAAACAATCAAGATTTTCTTATCTATGCCCATGAGAAAAGAAGAAAGCATGTCTTGCTTCAGTTGGATGAAGAAATAAACATTTTTTCTGTTGATACAAAATGGTCACTATCATGTGGATGAGTTATCCACTGATGAAATCATACCCCCAACTGGGTACCCAGGTGATTCCAACTCATGCTTTGGAATATCCTTCAGCACTTTTGATTAGCATGTGGGGTTTGGGTAAACTCTTGTATATTATTGACCATTTTACTGTAAGGATTTTTCAAGAAAATGGTGGATTTTCCCCTTTTCTTGGAGATCATTTGCCAAGAATTTAATGAATGGTTCCTTCAAAGATATTTTCAAACAACTGAAATAATTTATTTTACATGTTTGTGAAATTTTTCATTGTTTCCATATGAATTTTGTTTTTATTACATATTATTGGCAACACTGGACAAAAGGATTCCTAGAATGAAGTCACTGGCCAAGGGTAGATGATTTCCCTGATAGAATCAACAATTACAGGACCAAAATGAGCCTTCAAACTAGAGGACATTGGCTGTGGTTTGATCTGAAGAGGTATAGACTCCAGCAGGACTATGTGCTCAAGACATATGCTATACATGAATAAATAGGTCTCTGGATTTCAAAATGTATATGTGTAGAGAACTTGTCAGGGGCTCAGTTGTGCAATGACCCTATGACCACACCCAGTCAGATGATTTTTGATGATTGTTCTTTACAACAATCCATTCTACAGGCTTCTTGGGTTAGTATAAACAAAGAATCCTGTAGAATGAAATTGTGCAAATCATAAACACCATAGCAAACTAAAATTCTCAACATTGTCATTTTATTCAGCCTTGCTACCATTCTATAAAATAAATATCTAGTTTCTATAATTTGTGGAGATGTTCTTCAGTCCTTAAGATCAGATAACAAGGAGATTTTTTTTCTTCTTCATATGAATTAGACATGTGGACAATGACATGGAAACAAAAAATGGACTCAAGTACTTATCATCAGGAGGTTATACTGAAGGCAAGAAAGACAGCAGTGCATAACCCCTACCAAGCGAGCGCTTGTGTAGATGGTTGGCAGAACAGGGACTAGGAGAGATAGCAAAAAGACAAACTTTATTAATAAAAACAAAGGACAAGAAATTGGGGAGAACCATGATCTCCAACATCTCTAAGTTATATAGACAAAGAAGGACTTTTTCTGATGATTTAAAATTTTATTTTATCTTAAATGCATTGTTGTTAATAATTGAAATTTCTGTTTATTACCTTTTTTGCCTTAATGAAAAAATGACTGCTCATACAGTACACCTGAAGATAAAAGAATGGATTGTCTGAACAGCAAAAATCACAAGAGTTCAGTTTTCTGAAAATGTCTTTGAATAATAAGGACTACACTCAAAATTTAAGACAATAGCTGTGAAATAGATTGGGCAAAATATTATAGCAAAAACATCAAGAACAGAGAGGCTAAATATATAGAGCTGGTGTTCAATTTCAAGTAAAAGTCAATATTTTGAATGCAGATTTACAAGGCTTGGAACATAGGTGCAACACACTCTTCTTCCTCATTGGGCCTTCTTACTTTCCAGTCATGTTTGACCTTCAAAACTTTAAATGTAATGTCAGTCATTATGTCCTATCTTCTTAGTTCCTGTTCTTTTGTTGTTTTCACTCCTTCATAATGTTTTCTTTTTCTTATATTCTTTCACACTCAGTTACCCCTTACATCTTAGGGACTTTATTGCCTTTCTTGGGCTGAAATGATTAATAAAAACCCAAGGATATGCTTAGTAAATAACCATATGAATTGACATATTTTAATATACTAGTCAAAGATTTTGCAATAAAATTGGTATAAAACAATTCATGTTGGTAAAGTTTTTAACATTTTTGTGATAAATATACCATATGAATTCCAGCCTGTAATATTTCTTTTATTAGAAGAACGTACATCTCATGCCACCAAATAAGTTATTGTCAAGGCAGCTCTAGATTTGTTCATCCTATTGTGTGAGATATATATAAAATAGTACAGTTATTGATATTCATTTTGTAATTGCAGATTTCTTAAGGTTGTCAAAGGTCATAAGAAAGATGCAATGTAAAAAGAGAAACAAGGTATCAACTGATGAGAATAGAACATTAGCAATTGCAATAATATTGAGCCAATATTACAGAACAATCAAAAAAGAAATTGAAAATATTGACGAGAAAAAATGGCTTTAAGAATGTATCAGGAATGGATATGGAAAAAAATAAGCAAGAAAAGTGGATTGACTAGTCAGAAAATATTTGAAGAAGTTGTTTCAAATGTAAACAGAGAGAAAAGATGCAAAATATTAAGATAATTGGCTAGACATGAAAACAACAAAACAGCCATTTTTTTTTTTTTTTTTAAGTAAACATTGCAAAGAAAAAGGATTAAGGTGAAGTAGATGAAAACTGATTTCTCAACTCTGAATTTAGCAAAGATTGTAGAGCTGCACTGAATGGGCTTAATATATAGACTTAAGGTTAGATTATCTGCAGAAATATTCTACAAACATGACTAAAAAAACAAATGTTAGTAATGTAAGCAGTAAAATTTAAAGGTTCTCCGAATAGAATAATTATTTTCCCTTCCCTTTATACTAAGTTGCTCGAGAAGTTTTTGAATTGTACAGGTCAGAAACAGAAATGTTCTCTCTAAAGAAGTCTATTCATGAATTTATTCATAAATTCCTTAATTAAATAGAAAACTTGTCATCCATCATTACAAAAGTTGTAACATATAATGAAAACTATATTCAAACAAACAAAATTCCTGGGAAACAAAGAATTTTACTGAAGAGAATGCTGACATCCTAACATTAGTAAAGTTAGGAAAAACAACAAATAAGATTTAAGGTTATAGAATACAAGGAGTAAATGCTGAATAATTTATTCAAGTATCTTATATATAAAGTACAGTGTATTTATGTGTGTGTTTGTGCATGTGTGTCCAAGCCACTCCTCCACTTACACTGGTCTAATTTCAATGATTCATAGCTCAATCAAAAGCCCTAGTAAAGTTAGGTGCAGGGAATTAATTATACATTCAACATTTGAAAAGTTAGAGAAACATAATAGCTAATTAAGTAAAACCTATATTATGGAATCTATATGAATGAATGCGAAATTAGAGCTCAGTTCTCCTACAAATTCTGAGATTAAAAAGCCCCAGTTCTATTTTATAGTAATTTATATTTACTTGACCAAAGAGTTCTGTTTAGGAATATTGTCTAATATAGTGCAGAAAAGTGTTTGAAATTTGCATTTTATTTGGCCTTCAACAAGTTGGCATTTCTTTGTAAAACTTTCCTTAACTATAACAAGCCAATTTATGAATGAAATGTTCATTTAAAAATTTTGCTTCAAAGATTTCAAATAGTGAATATATCTTACTTTGCAAAGCAATAGCAAGTGGGCAAAACCTGCTAGTATGGATTAAAGAAAAGGTTGCAAAGGTCAAAAAAGACATTAAAATTGATGTAGTATTCATGTTGAAATACAGGGGAAATAGTATAATTAATAACTCCATAACTTTGTTATTTTGCTTAGTCAGGTCAAGAACTGTTTAATATTCTCTCCTACATGTGTTAGTAATTGGCATTAAAGGGTGAATTGCATTTTTCTTTTTTTTTCTTTTTTTTTTTTCATCAAGACATCCTGATAGATAACAATGGTGGAAGTCAAAAAGGCAGGGCAAGTGTCATTGGTATAATTCACCCTCGGCCCCCACCCCATGACTAAGGCAATAAATCTGCTCTGTTTAGTATCTATCTATTCAGCAATAGTGAGTAATTTGATAACAAATGGGAAAACTGATATGATGCATTTTGTCATGAGCAAGAACTTTTTTGGGCTAATAATGGTTTTATTAATGGAGTCATTCTTAAATCGGTGGTAGTGGGAGAATTGCAACAAACACTGCAGAGAATCTTACATTGAAAATTTTAGAGATACAAGAACATTTAGATTTAAATTAAGTTTATTTTTTGACATTTAGTGTATCTAGATGCATAACCTAACTGATCTCATTCAACTTTCTTTTTCTTTTGATTTTATTTTCAATATTATTACATCTTTTTTGTCACTCAGTTATCTTCCAGCATTCTGCTCTATAGATATTTGCATGTGTATATATATATATATATATATATATATATATATATTCACTATTGTCTATCTATCTATCTATATCTATTTCTCTTCTTTGAGCAGAATCATAGGCTTTTATTTAAGAACCTATAGAATCTGTAACTCCCAATATATATATATATATATATATATATATATTTCAGCTGGCTCCTGCAGAGGGCCCTTGCTTGGACCTTCATCACAATAGGTAGGGAGGAGAATAGGCAACAATAAACTACAGAAGAACTCCAAACTGATCACTGTATTTAAGTATTGCATTAATATTTAAGCTTAGTTTTTAAAAGTTCAACAATAATTATTCTGCTGCCACTTAATTTAAAGAATGTTTGATGCACATAAGTCCTTATAAACAATTTTTTTCATTTCATGGGTGACTTTCACTGGATTTTGAAATTAATTTCAATTATTCTCTAATTTATTCCCAAGTCATAAAAACTGTTATTGTACAAAAACATTTGTCAAATCACATACAAAAATTGCTGTAAACAATTGGAGTAATGAAAACTTTGGAATCCAAAATTCCAGAATTGTCCATCTGGATCTGCTCCAGAATGTTTTTAATTTGCTCATAGAGTCAGCTTGATTCCAAAAAAGGTATAATATATTGGGCTACGGCCTCTCGGATTAAAGTTGGAAAAGTGTGACACAGCAACATTTGAATTCATTATATAAAAGAAGATGAACTATTGAAAGTTAGAGAGTCATGTTCCTTTAATTGAAAAAGTGTGACACAGTGATATTTGCATTTAGCATAAATATATATATATATATATATATACACACACACTCAGGGAGTGTGGCAGAACAAGAACTGCTGCAAGTGATCTTAGTGGACTGAATTGTGTATGTAGAGTGTTAACCATGATGCTTTCAAAATAGCTGATTCTGCAAGTACAAAGGAGAAGACTTGTAGTGTTGGCATGTTTTCAACAAGACAGAGCATTTTACCTTCTATGCAATAGAATTTCTGAATTAAACATTCAATAGAAAATGGATTTGGTAGTCATGGATTAGATATCCTTTTTGATGTCCAGACTTTATCACTTGTAAGAATTTGCTTTGGGCTGTAAAGAAAGATGAAATTTTGCAACTTCCCTCATGAATGGCTGTGGAAGTGAAAACAATAATAAAAGCAAAGCTAAAAGAAAGCCAAGAACAAAAGACTATACACAGGACCTTTTGAATTAAACTCACATGTTCTGTGTGTACATGCTTTTGCATGTAATAGAAATATATGCGTGTTTGACATAGTTTAAATTATTAAGACATATATGATGAGGAAAGAATATAACACAAAACATACTGAAGGTAAGAGGAACCAATGGAAAATGCGAGGAACCTCTCTAATGAGCTTATGTAAATGGATGGCAGAACAGTGACTGGGTGTGCTAGGAAGGGAATAAACACTGCTTAAAGCTAGAAAAGGATAGGAATTTGTGAAGAGACATGCTCACCCATGTCTTGAAAGAACATGCGATGTAAAAGTCATATGTTCCTGGGTATATGTGTGCTTGTAAGAGCAAAGTTGTTTCATCCATATTTACTGTATCCACAAAATGTGCATACTGTATTCTTTAGAGATCTTTCAGGAGACTTTGTCTTCATCCTCAAGATATTTACTGAAAAAAAGTATTGGTTACATGTATTTGATGAAGCAGACAAGATATATAGAAGGTCTGGTCAAAAGGTATTGAGACTGTTGCTAAAGTATACACAGTGAAGTCACTTGGTAAAGATTGATCTTGAACTTAATGTTCTTACTCACTTCTGTTGTTTATAGCAATGCTTTCAAGGAAAGTGTTTCCATCCATGATCATGGCTTGTGCAGCAGTTTTTGGTCAAGACCAACATTACCCAGGTCTGACAACCTCCATATTCCTCAGATCTTGCCACTTGTGACTTTTCCTCTTCCAAAAATCAAATCTCACTTGAAAGGAACAAGATTTCAAGACGTCAAAGAAATCCAAGGGAATGTGGCAAAGCAGATACTCCCTATCCTAAACAATGGAAACAATACTGTATCAAGAGTATGGCTTCAGAAGAGTACTACTTTGATGAAGATTAAATGCTGAAATGATATGTGTTGCAGTTTTCTCTTTATAGCACCAGTCCCAATGCTTTTTAATCAGACATTGTGTAATGAGACTGCTAAATAATGACCTAGCATTGTTATTAATGCTAGAAAAACTTGCTGTCATGCAGTACCAGTTAGAAAACAGTACTCAGTTTCAAACAGATCTTCTATAATCTGTGTTGTGTATCTTCAGAACATGGACAAACATCACTCTCAACAACTTCCTAACATTTGTACCTGTTAGTAAGGTTTGTCCTTTTCTAATTCCTTTCGCTCAGCTATTAATTCATATAAGCTCATCAGGTATGTAGCCTTCTCCTCCTCTTCTCCCTTTTTCCTTCAATATGTCCTGTGAATATCATATTTTCCAAGCCCTCCTTCCATACTGAGCTGCAGAAATTTCAGCTCTCTCATACTGATTCTAAGTGATCTTTTTTTCTTTTTTCCTTAAAACTCTTTGCTTATACACTGTCTATGAAATTTCCAACACCTTTCTCTTAAACCACATCTCTGTTACCTCAAGTCTCTTCTTTATCTGTGAAGAGATTGTCAGTATTCACTGCCATATAGAAGGACCGATATTACATAAGAGTTAAACTGTTTCTAATAAAATTATCCTTTTAATACTTTGCTTGTTTTTTTTTTAAAAAGCACTAAGAAGGAATACATGTGCCATTAGGAGTTTCAATCTTAGGTGTTAATCAGTTAAATAAGTCAGTTACCTAGATTTTACTAAGCTGTGTTTTAATTGGCAAAAGTCCACTAGCTTTTCAGTGCTTAGCATATGTCTGCTAAGTTCAGATGAGACTTTTATATATTTGTTATTGAATGGGGGGAAAAATCAGGAAAATAACTTACATCAACATATAACAATAAATATCTTTATCTACATACATAATACTCTATAGAATTTTAAACATTTGGAATAAAGAAAATTGTATGATAACATTGTGCTTATCGGAAGAAGACTACAGAGTGGAGAATAAGACTTTCCTTACAAGAACGTGTAAATAATTTTGATTTTTATCAAGGAAAGTGAGGATTTTTCAGCTCCAGCCTAGATATCACTACATAGTCCATTTTTTCTTTTTACCATAGTAAATTTTCAATTAAAATTTTTTCTCAATATCATGTATAAATATAATTTAAAAATATATATCAGAATATACAACAACAAATTTCAAGAGGAAATTTTTTGTTTTACCAAATTTTTTTCTAAATTTTTAAAATAATGATTTTCTTTCAATTTTAAATACATTTAAAATTCTTGCATTTATATCTCTGATTGGACAAATGTTGTTTTGTGAAAATTCCCCGCCAGCAAATTAGCTTTCCTCGCCAGAAATATTAAATCTCTAAAATATTCTTATTTCTCAGTATTTCTTTCTGATGAATCAACTACTTATTGCTGCAATAAGTTTTGTACATAATTTGGTTCTTTCAGTAGAGGCAGCTTTTTTATTTTAAAACTGATGTTTTTCTGACAATTGTTTACGTTTTTTATTGTTTTGAAATCAAAACACTCTACACTAATATCCCACAGAAATTTAGATCTCAATTTCTATGCTGAACAATCGATTTTATAATCTCTGCATATACATATATATATATATATATATATATATATATATAAATAAAATGTATGATTAACAAATAATCATACATTCAATCTATGTACACATATATCTGTTTTTATAAAAATATTCTAATCATGAATTTGATTTAATGATATATAAGATTTATGTATTCATTTGTTTTATATGCTGTGTCTATCTGATGCATTATCTACCTATCTCTGTGTTTATATATATATATATATATATATATATATATATATATATATATATATATATATATATATATAAATAATATAGTGAGAGAGAGACAATGGATAACAAATTTTAGATTTTTTGCTAAAGGCAATCTTCAAGTATTTTTATATGCATGAAGCCAATTTTTAACATTTCATTCGAGAGAATACATTGTCATAAATTAGGTATGACTTTATTATATTTTTTTTTCACATGTCTTCATTTTTTTCCAACTGAAATCATTGAGAACATTCAATAAATCTTCTTTAACAATTCCAATTTGTATTCTTTCGCTATTGATTTTGGACAGTGTCATTCAGAGGTGAATTTATTAATAAGAATTCGTTTGTTTATAGTTGGAAACATTGTCTTTCCTCATAAATCTAGGATTTGGTAAAAGTTATTTTCATCCGCCTAATAGCAACTCAGATTATTTTACTTGAATGTGATCATGATAGAGCAAATATAATTTTAGATTCCTTGAGATATACTATTTAAACAGAAAGATAAGCTGACCAAAAAAACACCCCAAAAAGATAAAATTATGTGAGCTAAAATATATATAACTTCTTCTATATGCCATGTTGCTTCAGGACATGGGCAATGATGACTCTCCACAATTGTATATACATTGTTGCTCTTAGATCTGTTTATCATCTTGCTATAACCTCCTGTTCTCCATTCTGCCATCATCAGTTAAGTGGCCACTGCTTCCCTTGTGCTTCTGATATGCCCTGTGAGTGTTACATTTTCCAAGTTCTCTTTCCTCTTTATGTGTCTAAGAAATTTCAACTCTTTCTGATTCTAAGTGTCATTTTTGTTTCTATTTTTCTTAAAAATGTTATGTTGATTACACAGTTCATCCATGTTATTCTCAGCATCATTCTGTAGAACCATATTTCTGTTATATCAAGTCTCTTCATCACTGAAGAGATTGTTCAGCATTCACTGCTATTCAAAAGGATTAATATTATATAGCATGCTTTTCTTCTGAATGAAATTTTCCTGTTTCCTAGTACCTTGGTTAGTTTTTTGAAGATGTCTTTCACTGTTCCAATGCATCTTTGTCCCATTCTCTATACTTTCCAGATATTTAAACTAATAAAAATACTAGTAGATAATATAAACCAGGATATAATTACAAAATCCTATAAAAAATTAATTAAAAACAATGAAATATGGTCATCATATGTAGAATATTACCCCCACTATATAAACATTATATGGCGTAACAAAAACACAAAATTGATATTCTAATATGACCACTAGTTTTGGAGGGGGCCTGGTGGAGTGATGGATAGTGGCTTGGATTGAGGAATTGGGGAGCTGAGTTTGAATTCCAGTTGAATCCATTACATTCACTTATGTGCTAATAGCATTTGGAAAGGTATGAATCCTCTTCTTCTCCTGACTAGCTATGGGTAAATACCAAAGCAGATTGGGTTCTATAACCTTGGATAGCAACTAGTCTAATGCAGAAAAAAATGGCAACCTATTGTGAGAAAAAATCTGCTTTGTCAATCATGCATCAAAAGATACATGATCGCCTAAGCCTGTATCACGTATGGCACATAACTGACTGACCTTCTCAGTTGAATTGTTTGAATAACAGTAAAATTTAACAAAAAATATTTTTGAATGAATTCTTGCTATATTTCTGAGTATATTGGAGAGAACATTTGTAAATATAGTGTTAACATAGTTATCAACACTACATGGTGACTGTCTGTTTCACACTTTAAGCAGGTATCAGAAAAATGTTTCACTACTCCATAGTAGGTTTCCATGTATAGACTGCCTGGAGCCTATGCGAAGTTGGAGGATCAGCACAAACAATAAAAAAATAATTAAGATAAATTCAAGGTCAGGGCTATAAACAAAGTAAAAAAAAAATAGGAAAAGTCAATATCTTCCTTCCTTAACTATATATGGAGCCTATTGTGATATTAAAATAAAAACATCCCATCTCTCATCTCACATGTAACTATCCATGACAATAAATATGTTTCATTGCTAAAAATAAATTAGTCTAATAAAGCTTTGTAAACTTCTACTTGGTATTCTTACTATATTACAATTTATTAGACTAATTCTCTTTCTAGTGATGGAATGTATACTGTTCCCAGACAAATACAGGCACAAATTTTCTGGATGAAGTGAGTACCATCAAGAGTGAAAAAATATTGAAAACTTCTTGGAGGAATCTTGCAACAGAACATGTTACTTAAAAAGTTTATATATATCAGCTAACATTTACATGTATTTCTCAGATGCAGCCATATATGAGGAAGCCCAAGAAATTCTGGACAAACTGTAAGTCAGAAAGAAAAATGTTACATTTATTGTAATGGATAGTCAAAAGTTAGAGAGGAAATGAAATATACTTATTTTATTACCACACCTCCATTGCTCTATTTTGCTTTATATTAATAATCTGCCAAAGAACGTTCTCAAATCATTAGTAAATATCTTACTACAGTTTATGGATGCATCACCAAATCTGAGATAATCAGAGTGTAGCAGTTGACTTAGCTTTAACAGATCAATGGTGAACAAAACTGCCTTGTAACATTCAATACCTCCAGAACCTAGCTAATAAATTTCCATCATCACCAAGCAGATCCTGAACTTTGTCCAGTCATAATTTACGGTTGTACTTTTAAGTTCAAAACATTTATGCTGCCTTGGGGGCAATAATTTGTTTTCAACCATACAGCTCCTTTTTTCACAGATGTAATCTCACAAACCTATCATTACTCTATTGCTATTTCCATGGCATATGTTCAGACAAACTAGTCTCTTAGTTTCACTAGTTTAAACCTTTACAACTATGGCCAGCCATTCCATGTAAACAGTCAAATCATCCTCATTCCTTTCATATTCCATTGGTAATAAAGAAGTTGTACTTGGACAGCTTCTTCCCAAGAATCACTAATTTGTGGGACAAATCCCTCAAAGGTTGCTTCTCTGATAACAATCTCTTCAAGACTTGAGACAACTGTTATCCATCCTACATATCCTTATAATGTGCATATAGTTCCTCACATTCATATAACCACATTCAGTAAGCCTCTAAATTGAGTGGGTCTGGATGAACATTTATTTTTAAAAAATATGCATATATAATTTAATAATTGAACACCTGATTTTTGGCAGAAATATGTTTAATTTCTGTAAAATCAATCTTAACAGTCAATGAGAAAGAATGAAGTGCCTTACAGGAATAAAATATATAATAAATTTGAAGATTTGACATATTTAACATTTCTCTCCTTAGATTTGCAATTGATTCACAACAAATTTAGAAAAATACAATATTACTGTAAAAAAAAAAAAGAAAAAAAACATGGCCACCAAAGGAGAGTGTAATTCCAATGAAAAAAATTTTATTTCAACTTCTGTTTCCTTGTTTTCTCTCGCTGTCTTGACTTTTCACCTTTTGAAACATTTTTCTTCCCGTATTTTAATTTAACAATTTCTAAACTTACACATTTTTCTTTTTCTAGCATAAAAACATTGTAGCATATATCCCTTTTTTGTTTGTATTCCAAAGTGAAAACGTTTGAATGAATAAAGATGAAGAAAAAAAAAACAAGAATAAATCAAATTCTCTATTTTCATGATAGATTGTTCTGTTTTACCAAAATAACATGCTGGGAATTCTTCACTATCAGAATCAATGCCTTTCAAACACATTTTTTTTATCTAGTTTCGGTTTATGCATTTTTTTTTTTTTTGTTTATTTAAGAATGTTTACTTTGTACATTCGGTCACTCTTTTCTAAAAACAAGAAACATTTTTGCATTGATCAGAATGTGACAAAAAATAACACTGTGCTTTTGAAATACTGAGAACATTTTTTAAATTCCCACTTTGGCATGTTCATAAACATAGGTAATGATGTCCTTTCCTTCTGATTGGTCCCCCATAAAAAAGAACAACTGCACGATATCTTCCAGAGAAAAATAATTATTGCTTTAAAAAAAATTACAGTATAATATCTATATAAGTGAAAAACTGTGTAAAGAAATTAAAGACGTGTTAACACATTTTTTTTTTCCATTTCTGCATTGATTTTAGGGAAGAGGTACTGGAGATTTCCATGCTTAATATCTCAGACTAGCAGTATGGCCCGGCGTTGCCCGTGCTTGATTCAAAAATCGTACGACTCATGCAGCAATCACTATCACTTGATTTAAAATATTTTTGCCGTGCTGATGTTGCTACATGCCTTACTTCTTGCCTATCTCACACTGTGAATTTTTTCTAAGCTCTATACTAAACATTAAATCTGTTACGAAAAAAGAACTAAACAAAATGAACACAAAACGATCAGCTTTAAAAAATGGACTCATAACTGGAAAAACCGAATGAAAAAAGAATGTTAGCAACAAATACTTTTTCACACCCAACCCAGTTCTGTGGAATCAGAATCAACGTTGAGTTTAAGCAAGCGAATGAGCCAATTGGAGTAAAGTGCCATGCAGATTTAAATTTTTCCCACTTGTGACAAATGCAGCTATCGATTTTTTTGCATGCTAGCATACTAGTTAACATTCGTGTCAGTCAGTTGTTGGCTCTCACACTGGCCAATAGAAAATGGCCGCAAACTACATGAAAACTGCCATAGAAACAGGAAAAAAATCGATTATTTCCACTATCGATGGGAGTTGGGAAATGCAAAGTTGGTCTTGGCCTTCCATCTAATTAGGAGCCTGTGCATGTAAATTTTGGTGCAAATCCACTGAAAATTGTGGCCGTGCATTCGTTACACACACACACACACACACACACACATCCTGCCTTTTATAGATAGAGATCATCTGTTTTTCTTGAAACATATCTTTGATCTCAGTTATTTTTATTTATAGAAATTAATTTATTTTTAATAATAGTGCTGCTATGCCAGAAAGAATATTTCTAATTTGCCTTTATAGTACATATAAAGTCTATATTTCATGATAGGCATTATTATACCTCTGGTATAGTGACACCTTAATACACAGCTGGAGCAGAGTAGCTGAAAGAAAGGAATGACAAATGTGCATTATTTTCAAAGAGTTTTCATGACTATCTATCTATCTATCTATCTATCTATCTATCTATCTATCTATATATATATATATATATATATATATATATCACATTTGACTGGCTTGGTATTTTTATTTTTCTCAACCAATCCATCTCACAGGCTGACAATTACAAAATGAGTGAATTATATTTCACTGATTTTTGTCCTTTTTCTAATATTGCCAAAAGCACATTTTATATTTTTGCTGCATGTTTGTATTAAACTAAATATTTTGAAAGTAAGCTTTGCTATCACTTATCTTTTCTAATACTTTTGTGGTCTTTTTGTGTGACAAAATGAAATTTAATTGTATTAGGTATTTTAACAAAACAATATTTATATTTATGTAAATTTTGTCTTTTTTGCTCATTTTTCTTTATTGATAAAATTTTGCATTAAATAGAGGATAAAATATAATCTGTCTTGCACAGAAACTATAACATACACACAAATACATATATAAGTGGTGAAGGGTGATTTATTCAGGATAATCCCCAAGGTTGAGAGGGAAAAGTACCGCTTCACAAAAAAGGTGTTTTTTTTTCTGTATTTTAAGAAAAAAAGTAATTTTGGTTTCATCTTGTTCACAATTCATCAAATTAAGTTTCTGTTTGAATTTTTTAATATCTGTTTTCTTTTTAAAAAATGTTTAAATATATTTATTACTTAATGACAGATGTCAGAAAATGGTGTTGATTGATAACTGGAAAACTAAAAAAATTGATGTAAACTAAATTGTTTTAACTTAAATTGTTTTTTAATCATTCAAATGTTCTTTTTAAAATAATGTTCAACCTTTCTTCTTTAAAACACCAACATTAATATATCAAATTTGAGTTTAAATACTTTAAATTTAACTTTAAAATTAGGTATTGCAGTGAACTTTTTAAAAATGTTCTTTAACAAAATTTAACATGTTTAATGAAATAATATACAATATTATCAAGAAATGTTTTTACATAACTTTTAAAAAATAATTTTGAACATTTAAAATTAAATTTTAACTTTTAAAACTTAACTTTTAATCACAAAAAATAGACATCGCTGGTTGCTCCTTTTTGCTCCATGTATGAACTGGTCAAAAATTTTCTGTGTAATGGTCACATGACTGAATCCAGGTCTTAAGAAGAGGTCAAGAATACTTTCCATGGGTTAAAACCTTTTAAAAGTCAGTAAAAAAAAAAAAAAAAACCTTTGATGTGGCATTAAACTCATCAGACATTCTCCATATACTCGTCAGAACCAAATAATACAAATTTTTTGTCTCAATCTGTCTGACTAGAAGTCCTTTGAATAGACAAGTCTTTGATTTCATCCGCACACAATAAAAAACATCATCACTTCAGTTGAGAGTATCTCTTTTTCATACACCTAGCTTGAAGGAATAATGAAATAGGGAAGACTAAAGCCACAGCCTTTTCCAACACAAGCAAAAGAATTTCTGCTTTTCAGTGTCTGTCATTCTTTCACCCACTCACTATTATGTTCTGGTTCTCATGCTCCAACTAAAACCGCTACTAAATTCATTGCTTTTAATTGCATCTCTTCTTGCTAAACAACAAGCATTTTCTCTACATACACACTCTAAATAATATCATTTATAACAATTATCCTAAGAAATGGGAAATAAAAAAATGCAAATACAAAGGGGATAGTGAAAAATTATCAATAATTAATCATATATTACACAAAATTATTTATCTTGGAAAAAATGTGAGACATGCTGCGCCAAAATGTCTTAAAGGGTATTTGTATGAAAGTTAATGCAAAATACTTGACTCTGGTTACTCATTCATAATTACACCACTTGCACATCTGATGAATTGCACATTGATTCATAAAATGTCAGAAGAAATTATCAGGCCTGAAGAAATTGCTTGTCTTGATATCATGGCCATTCTAGAGAGAAACATAAATACCATATTTTCACAACTCAATGACTGCTGGAATAATTGATTCCTGATAACTAAACAAATAAATATAAAAGCACCCTGAGAAAACACTTTGCAGTGTTGACATTCAGATTAATTTACTGAAAAAGTTTATTATCTTTATACATTGTTGGCTTCTCTTAAGATATGCCTGGTCAGTATTGGACTATCAATTATTCAACAATGATTTCTCAAGAAGGACATGCAGTTTTTTGGCATCTGCTTTCTATTTTTTTACTTTGATATTAGGAAAGAAATAATTGCATCTGATACTGAAAGGATAAACAAACTTTCCTTGTAGTTCTTCAGACCAGTTCTTTTATTTTTTATTTTTTTTTTGTGTTATTCATGTTTTGCAACACATACTTCAATTCATTCTTTTTTAGCAAAATTGATTTTAAATTCTCAGTGATTACAAAACAATGATTTATTACAAAATGGAACATAACAGAATGACTTAAAATGAAGTTATTACGCAAATCTCATAAATCTCAATGACTTGAATTTGCCTTGAAAAATATTCAAATTTTAAAAGATTAATTTAGACATTAAAAAAATGGTTGTGTTAAATATTTTAGGCAGTTTTAACATGTTTTATTAGCGTGATTGGATTTATTATAAAAAAAACTGTTGTCTGATGTTAGGTAAAAGCAGAAAATCAATGACAAGTTAATAGAAGCATCAACAATTTTTCAACACCTATAATAGAATAAAAATATATGGTAAGTATTTATATCTTAATATTGTGATCCTTCTTCTCAATAACAGCCAGCAATCTATTATCTATTGAGGTTTAATTTTTTTTTTTACTTTAGCAGGTCCAATTTCATAGTGGTTTTAATTGCTTCCTATATGCCTGCTTTACTGTCATATTGTGTGCCACCTTCATATGATTTCATTTTCACAAATGAACTATAGATTTTCAGATCAGGAATTGATGGTTGGCATACCATTATCTTCTTCACTATAAAACTTTTATGCTCAAAAATTCACTGGTAACGTTAGATACATAAGGAGTATTCTTATGTATAAACAGACACTCCATTTTTAAACTGTGAGGCTGGGACATGAACTATTCAAAGGAAGTCTTGTCCATGAAATTGCAGCCCAGTTTAACTCCTTTGACTTTAAACAGTGTAATAATGGTTTGATCAACAATTCCAGCTCATATCATCATACTGCTGCCTCCTTGCATCCTTATTTCAGCCACAGGCTCATCTGCATCAGATAAAATTCATCCTTTGGCCTATCTATCAGGTCTATCAAGTAGCACCAGAGATTTATCCTTGAAAATTACTTGAGAAAAATAATTTTTTTATGTATTTCTTGGTTCAAATTTGATGCTTTAAAATACTTGTTTTACTAAGAAGTTCATCAAGAAGATTTCTTGACAACAGATTCCAATTTGCAAAGTATTCTACAACTTTTGTCCTTTTTGAGTCTCTCAATACCAGCCTGCATTCTGGGTAAGACAATAAACTATGTTCAGCAGCAAGGCCTCTGATCTGGAGGTTTTCAGGAGTGTGGAACCACCTCTTAATTGCTGCTGTTTCCAAGTCCACCTTGACCCGGGGTGGTAGAACCTTTTAGGGTCCTAGCTATGAGCAAATAGTTAACCCTCAAACTGGGGTCAAAATACTATGAAAATGTAAAAATAAGTTTTAATAACAGAAAGACTTTCTAAAAATTATTGCCAGCAATACATTTAAAATTATATATATATATATATATATATATATATATATATATAATTTTAAATTATTTATTTCATCTTCAACATCATCACTTGATAAGACACCAAGGGTGTTGAAACAAAATGGCTATTTTTGTAGTGATTTTATAACATACTTATGTTATAATTTTTTTATAAATAATTATATATATATATATATATATATAACCAACTGTACATGTCTGAAAAAGAAAATATTACCAAATACAAAAATTTTGTTGGCATTATATAACCCATTGAGGTTGATATCCTGTCAAACAAAACAAAACAAACCGAACACAGCCTGTTAAAAGATCTGATCACTGGTTAAATGTGTTTGTTTTCCTATAACTTGCTTTAGTTTACATTTCTCTCTAGAAGAAATATTCTTGAACTTTTTCCTTTGCTTCATAGTTATATTTTCAACAGCCTTCTTTATCATACAATAATCTCTGTGAAGTTCCTTGGACATCTCCAGTGCAGACATTCACTCATTCAATAACTTTGTTATTCTATTTTTCAGAATTTGTTAGATCCTTTCTATTAAGGTTTTAACATATAGAAGAAATAATGAAAAAAAATAGTTCTTATTAGATTTCAGAGGCCTTAAACTAATATTAATATAATCTCCATAATAACTACAGACTGTAGATTGTAATAATAAATACAATAACTTTAATAAAACATCTTGGAATAACAAAAAAAATTTAACTCAAACTTTGTTTTGACATCTCAATTAATCTTTTAAAATTTGATAAATTGTTCACAGTAAATTAAGATTTATGTGATTTGCATTATATATATATATATATATATATATATATATATCTAGCAGTAGAGCCCGGTGTTGCCCGGGGATGTAACAGTAAGAGATACATCAAGTATCGACCATCATAAAAGACTGAAAAATAAAACTGACAAAGATTATTGTTTAAGGTTGATGGACATGCATGTCTTAATTGTTTTTTTTTTGTTTTTTTTACGAATTGGTCAAACTCAGACAAAAACATTGTTTTCAATCGTTATGAGTCTACCGATTGAATAGAATTTTATTATAAACCATTGCCTTGTAAATGGAATTTTTAAAGCATTCTGAATGTAAAAATAAAGAAAAAAGTGTGCAAGACAATAAGAAACACTACCTGCCAAAAAAAAAGTGAAGTTTTGTTGAAATCAGTTGAAAAATGTAGGAAATCCGATCCCATATATAAACGAACACGGACACACACACCGAACAACCTGGGTTTTATAATAAGTATAAATTGATATGAGTTGTCCCCCCTTTCATTCTCGTGATGCCTCTTAATTGTGTTTTCAAATTGATTTCGTGCAAAAACAATTGTTTTTCCAATTTTTTGCACTGTCAGAACCACCGCAAGGTAATTTTACGTAGTCCTGTGAAGTTTTGTTGAAATCTGTTGAAAAATGTAGGAAATCCGATCCAATATATAAATGAACAGACAGACACACACACACACACACACACACACACACACACAACCTGTGTTTCATAATAAGTATGAGATATATATATATAAATGACAATAGGAAAACTGTTGTAGTTGCTGATGCGTTTTGTCCAATGTGGACTTTCTCAGGGCAAAAAATGAAATGAATTTATTTAAACAAAGTAATTATTAATAAAAAAAAACAAAATGTCCTTAGCAACTGGAAGAATTTAGAGAACACTATTTTCATACTGTTAACTGAAAATTACATCAATTACTGTCGCGTGTTGGGGATATTGTTATTATTGCTGTGTTGTTTAAATAAATTCATTTTGTTTTTTGCCTTGAGAAAGTCGACATTGGATGAAACGCATCGGCAATAACTACAGTTTTCCTATTGTCATTTATATTTGTAAATATTGTCTTTTCTACAGGTTAACTCTGAGAAATTTATATATATATATATATATATATTATATATGCATTCACATGTTTCTGTGTGTGTATATGGAATTGATTTAAATGTCATTATTTCTCAGTAAATAAAAAAACTGATATTTTTGTTTTTTACTGTGAAATGTAAATTCAGAATGGAGCATATAAAATAACTTACAATGTGTACCATTCTAATTAAAGATTTTAATTAAATAAAATGCATATGTATATACAGATGTGTTTCATAAATGAATACACATATATATAATCAATAAATTTTTATAAATTGGCATTTTATGCTAAATTGCTTGCATTCTGGAATTAATCAGAAATGGCAGTAACTTTACAAGAAATTAGAAAAAAGATGTTCAGTTAATGCTCAATATATACAATTATAAAACTGAGCCACCATCTTAAACTTAAAGAAAACAAAAATAGTCACAATTTGCAAACAAGATTCTTTGCAGCTACTTTTATTTTCTTATAGGCATAGTATACAGTTCATAAAAATTTGACAATATTTATTTCGTGAACTCCTGACAATGTTACAAAAAATGTCCAAACTTAGAATTTGCTTTTACTTCTGAATTAATGCATTTAAACAGTGTTGAAATCAGTCAAAATAGGGTCCCTGAACATCAAAACATTTTGTTATAAAGTTATTTGTTCCTTTATGTTAAACCTCTGAATGTTTGGGCACTAAGAAATCTTTGAATGCTGTGGAATGTCTTGTGGCTTAAAAGAAATTGTCAAGATACATGAAAAGGTAGTCAGTGGGTATAAGATCAGAGGAATATGGTGGATGTGACAATGTTTTGTGTCTCAAGTTGATGAGCTTCAGCAGTGTCATCTTGGCAGCATATGGTTCAGTGATATTCCTGAAGCAGAATTGAACCTTGTCAATTAACCAGTGATGGTCACATTTTGCTTAACTGAATGTGCATTTTCATCTAGTTGCTGGTAGTAAACTATGACAGTGATACTCTGGTTAGATTCCAGAAAGCTATAATGTATAACACCAATGGTGGACCATTAGACAGTCATTGTAATCTCCTGTTGCTGAAATCTCACATTGGGAAAGTGTTTGGATGCTTTGTTATGATCAAGTCATTGAACCAATCCTTTATGACTGTCATAAAGGGTGTATTTTCTATCACAAGTTATTATTCAGTCAAGATTATGGATCATTTGATTGTAGTTGGTGTTGCATCAATCTGACATGAAAATGTCAATGTGACTTTTATTGAGTCTCTTCACCTTGCCAGTTTTCTTGAGAGGGTTCAATATTCTTGAAATGCTGGCACATTATCTGAGACATTTCTCTGACACTATGACATAGTTTTTGTTTGACTAGTGTTTTCAGACATAGATTGTCAATTGCAATTCCTCTATCACCTTCATCTTTAAAGCGCTAAACTTCATGAACCAGTGCTGTATTGTCCAGTCACAAATGGATCCTTCACCCCATGATCTGTTAATGTTGGCAGCTATTTCAGAAGCATTATAACCTAGCTTGAACTCCTGCAAAAAATGTAAACACACCTGTTCTTTTTCAGGTTCAAGATGAGGAGAACATAATATTTGAAGTTAAATTCTGAAAGAGATTGATATAAAATTAACAAAGAGGACACTTTAATCTTTAGGAATGAACAATGTATTTTTGTGAAGCTATTACAATAGAACACAAAAGGTTTATTCTAAAATCAGGCATTATTTTCTGAATAGCCTAATAAAATTAGTCTTGGCACATTGTTTTGAACCCTTGTTAGTTCGCTTTCTGAAACTCTCTCTCCGACTCTAAAGAAAATTGGATAAAACATCAAAATTAGAGAAAACACAGTATAAGTTCAAAATTGCTTTGTTAAGCATCATTTCTAAAAATATTGCACAAAGAGATTTGCATGTTTGTAATAAAATAAAAGACAAAAAACTTAAACTTAGAAGAAATAATAAAAGATGAAAGAATACTTGAATAAATTCTTGGTACTTTCAGTAAGAAGGCACTTCTTCAAAGGCGAAATTCTACTCAACATCTTTTTATCTGCCAAGGGGTATTTCTTCATAACAGAATTCTTTTTCTTTAGGCTATTCTTATCACATTAAAAAACAAAACAAAAAACAAAATGGATATTAGCTTCCAGCTTTTTAATTCCCCATCCTTGGCTTTCAATACTTGCCTTTCAGTCAGGAATTGTTGAAGTAAATTAGTTGGCCAGAGTTTCTATTATCCCCCCCACACACACATTTTTGTTTTTAGGTTTCAGTTTAGAAAGGTATTTCAATATTTTTTTATGGCAGTTAGGGAATTAAAAGGAAGACTACTATTTTCTAATGATGGAATATTTAAAAAATACTTTTTTTTGTAGCATTACAAACATATTCTTTTCCTCTATAGATATGTATATAAATTATTATACGTATCCTCATATATAGACGCATACTTTCCAACCATGGCTGTTGTATTCACTTTCACATGAATAACCTTTTGAAAAAGTCTAAATCCACCTCTTCTCCCACCAGCTGGGAGTTAAATAATAGGATAGACTGGTCTCTCTAACATTGGTTAACAATGTCTTGGAGAATGAAAACTCTCCTTTCAAAACCTAAGAAAGGCTGTTTAGAGACTTCATGCCACACCGTACATATCAGTTCTCACAAACGTTGTCATTGGTTTAACATAAATATCCACCAATACAATCAAATCATTTCCGTGGGTAGTTCAACAGTTCAAATCTATATTGTATGAACGATAATGGTATGACGATAAACTACATCTGGCAGCAAGGTTGGGGGTGTTCAGGAGCATGGAACCGCTTCTTAAGTGCTGTTGTTCCCAGGTTCGCTCTGACCTGGGGTGATAGCACATGTTAGGGTCATGGGCAAATAGTGTACCCTCAAATTAGGGTCAAAAAATTATGAAAGTATAAAAATACATTTTGTAGTAATATCAGCAATATATTATTGGAAAAGGAAGAGAAAAATTACCAGCAATACATTTTAAAAAAAAGAAATACCAAAGGTTCCCCAAAAATTAAATTACAGCATTAAATGAGTTGATAGCCTATTAACCAAACCAAACCAAATCAAATTTATAACTGAAATGTTAAGCCCTTATACCCAGAAATAAAGTGGGTATCCACTATAATTTAGTCAGTACTCACTCAAATTGGGATCATCATCATTCTCTCTCTTTATTCCCTTTCTCTCCAATCTGATGGAAGTGGCAGAGATGGCTGTGAAAGCCCAGCCTATTCCTGAAGAGTCATGAGCAGGAGTCACAGAGGAGTGTGGGTGACAGATGTGGCTGGGTGAGTTGGGCTTTTCTGATAGCATGTCACAGATTCTCTTCATTTTGATAGTTGGATTCGAAAGTCTCAGTTCCTACTGGATAACCCATGCAAGAAAGCCAATTTGCAGTGACATATTCCCATGTCACAGGGTCATTATTGGCCAATGTCAAGGATGTCTTCAGTGGATCCTTGCAGCATCATTTTGGGTCGCCATGTAGCCTCTTTCTGCTGGTGAGTTCTCCAAACAGAATGATACCGGGAAGTCAAGCAGGGGGATGCATTCTGAACACATGACCTACCCATATATATATATATATATATATATATATATATATATATATATATATATATAGTAATATTAACTGTTTCCCGACATTCATTGATCAGGCAGCCAATATTTCTGACATTTGAAATTATAAAATTTTTCCTTTAAATCACCTTTTCACCTAAATAGTTTTCTCAAGTCCATTAGTTTTATCATTCTTTCTGGTACTGATGTTGGTTTTTCTTTGAAAATTTTTATTTGAAGTAGTGTGCAATTTCAACACCTTGATTATAACTTTTTTCTATTTGAGTTACATGTGCTGTCCATTTTAGTTGTTGCCGCTGTTGGAAGTCCTCAGGTGAGATGGTTTCTGCTATTTGGTACATTTCTTTGTCTGTGATTCTGTAGCATCAGTCCATGATGTTCACTGTTCTGGGTATGATGATAAACTACAGTTGCATTTTGGGTAAGATGATAAACTACATCCAACAGCAAGGCCTCTGATCAGGAGGTTTTGAGGAGCATGGAGCCACCTCTTAATTATTGGTGATCCCAGGTTCATCCTGGTCTGGGTGGTAGCACCTGTTAGCATCCCAACTATGGGTAAATAGTTAAACCCCAAACTTGGGTCAAAACACTATGAAAGTGTAAAAATAGGTTTTAATACCAGAAATACTTTGTAAAAAAAATTATTACCAGCAATAAATTTTTGAACAAAAAATATTACCAGCTATATATTTCTGAAAAAAAAAATTACCATCTATACATTTTTTTGAAAAAATATTACCAGCAATAGATTTTTGAAGGAAAAAATATTACCAGAAATAGATTTTTGAAGGAAAAAAAATATTACCACCATTTTGTTTTTTTTTAATAGAAAAAAAATTACCAGCAATAAAAATTGTCAGCATTAAATAACCCATTGTGGCTGATATGCTGTAAAACAAACCAAACCATGATGTTAAAAAAAACAATGGTATTTGCCAAGACTCTTAAGTTTAACTCACTAGAAATCAATTTAAACCATTGATTTTAGAAAGCAGTTGTATTCAACTGACATTTTAATTTTTTGGTGCTATGCATGACATCTACATATAAGTCTCAACCTGAAAAGACTATTTAAGAATATGACTCAAATTTTCAGGTTGATGTTTTGGTTTTGTAGCAATTTGCAGTGTTAGGCAAAACTACCTTTGGTGCAGCCTATTCTATGCTCAATTTGCTTTTTTCCTATATTAAATTTGTTATAACTGATCCATATGCCAAAGAATTTGAAGTGTTTAGTATTTACTAATTTCACATAGAGAATTATATATCTTCAAGTATGATAGACTTTTTAACAATGCTCAATATCAGGGAATAAGCAACTACAGAAACCAATATTTTTATAAACTTTGATAATAAATCCCAGTTGTAAAAAGTCTCCAGGCATTATTGTCTGTTGTATATAAAGGAGAAATTGGGAATTATTACCTGTCCTGAGTAAGACTTCCTCCTCAGTAGAAGATTATAGCTTGTTATTAAGTGTAGACATGGGAATAAATACTTCTAGCTGTGTCAGTTAGATCCCTTCTGAATGGAACAGGCAAATATTTTTGATTTGGTAGATGGTTACTATTACCACCACTACCCTAATGGTAAAGAAGGTGGTAATAATAGTCAGTGATTATAAATTGCATCATTTTTTTTTCTCTCACACATATATATATATATATATATATATATATATATATATATATATATATATATATATATATATATATATATAATGTGTATGTGTAGTAATCATTCCTTTCAACAAGTTTTATTTAATTCAACCAAAAGAGAAGGTCTACCTGTTTAATTTTTGTTATTGTATTTTTCCAGTTTTGAATAAATGAAATTAATTGATTTAAAATATGGATTTTTCGCTACACAGTTCTAACCATGTTTCAAAAATGGAAGCTAAAAGCCCCGAATTTAATTTTGTAATTAAATTAAAGACATTAGTTCCATTTCATCCTCAAGCGAATTTTGGAGTAACTTTTAAAATTACTGGGTTTTAAATACACAGCTAAAACAAAATTCATGTTTCCAAGGTTACAGATAAATATATTTTTCTAGACAGGGGTGTCTGGGTGTTCAATATGTCTATATTTTAATGTATCAGTTATTGCTATGTTTTGGTAGTGGGTAGGGATGTATTTTTCAATGAAATCTAACATCCGTTAAAAGTGTGTCGTTTGGATTTTTTAAAAATTATATTGTTAACGGCTAAAATTCTTACGGCATTTTTTTCCTTATATTTAAAGATTTGGGGGGTGTTTAGGTAAGAATATATATTTTTTTTTATATATATATATATATATATATATAACTAGCTTAAAAACTTCCCTACTGGGTGGCATTTAAACTAGATCCTGGAGAGCACTCTTGGTTGAGCCTTCATCACAATAGGTAGGGAGGAGTAGATATGATAGGCAACAATAAACTACAGAAGAACTCAAAATTAATTGCTGCATTTAAGTACTGCATTAATATTTAAGCTTACCTTTTAAAAGATCAATGATAATTCTTATGCCAGCATTTAATTTAAAGACAATTTGATGTATGTAGATTCTTACTTCCATACAAACAATTATTTTTATTTCATCGGTGACTTTTGCTGGATTTTGCAATTAATTTCATTTATTCTCATATTCATTTTCAAGTTATAGAAATTGTTATCATAAAAAAAATTGTTGCAAAAAATCGCCAAAAACAATCGCAGTAATGAAAACTTGGGAATCCAAAATTTCAAGATTGTGGGTCCATATCCACCCTGGAATGTTTTTAATTTGCTCAGGTCTGATTTTTAAATGGTACGTTATGTTGGACTACACTCTCTAAAAGTAAAAAGTTAAAAAAGTGTGACACACTGACATTTACATTTATAGATATATATATATATTTATATATATATATATATATATATATATATATATATATATATATATATATATATATATGTGTGTGTGTTAGTAGGATGCATAATAGTATCCAAAACAAAAGTGGAAATAATGAGACAAAGTAAAGCAGAATTTCTTTTTTTTGTCCTCTGATCATTGAATCTTATAAGGTAATTTTATTTGTTGCTCTTTTTATACTAAAAATTCCCAATGTACTTTTCTTACATACAATCTTGTATTTCATTCCAACCGGAAGAAGCCTAACAAATCAACAAAACATGTCATTAAAAATGCATTTCCACTTTGTCTCATTATCTCCACACACACACACACACATTGTTTTTAAAATCAAAAGTTACCATAAACAAAGACAGTAAAGGCATTCAGACACAAGGGCTTACTGAATGTGAAAAAATTAGAAAAACAAAGATTACAAATAAGCAAGAACAATAGAAGAGGATTCCGGAACACCAATAAACAATGCATTTAAATTTTTGAAGGTCAAAGTTAAATGGAGAGCATGTATCCAGAAGAGTTTCACAAGAAAGAAGTGCAAGAAAAAAAAACCTGTTAGCATAGAACATACAGTTACATCTAGCTAATTTAAGATTTCATGTAAAAAGGATTCAAACTGATTGTTTACTTCAGTAAAAGCTAGAACTGAGTCTCTTCTGAGAAAAATTTTATTTGGGTGCACTAAAAGGAAATAAAAAGAAAAAAAAATTAGAATTTAGTATGGAACCTTGGTCTTGGATTCTCACTAATGGTGTAAAATTCATGGACAGTGAATTGTTATTAGTGTTTTGAATTATTCTTCAAAAGCTTATCTCCATATACTGAAATTGAAACATTTATTCTCATATGATCATCAAAGTTAAGTGATGTTGAGCCTGTTTAGTACCTAGATGATTGTCTACTTGAGAATACCAGGTTTTGTAATCTTGGATGGGCAGTTGTCATAATGGGTAATGACTCAGAATTGGAAATTACAGAGACTAGTTCTGATTCCAGTGCGATATTCACTTAATCCTTTTGCGCACAAATAACTTTGGGAAAGGTATATTTTGTGGTAAGAGCCAGTTATCCTCCTTACTATCATGAATGGATAAGTAGTCCTGGGTAATTGTCAAAGGGAAGGAAGATAATACTATTGCAGTGACTTGTCTAGCTGAGTATTGAATACTACTATAACGTCAAACTCTGTTGGGTTAAGTGTTTTTTTTCTTGCCAGACCATACATCACAACAGCATGAATCCACCTCTTATCCCCACAGCTATAGATTAATTAGTGGGACTTGTATCAGTAAATCATTATTTAAAAAAAAATAAAGATATTTCTGGTTTTAAATAACCTGTAAAAGGCTGATAGACCATATGAAACAAATCAATCTTCAGATCTGATATGAAAGAACTTATTCTTATGTCCAAAGATATGATCTTGTCCAATTATTTGATAAAAATTCAAGATTTGTTGTATTTTTTTATGATTCTTGTTTTTTTTTCTTTCAGCATGGACCATTATAAGGTTATATTGTGAAACAAAAAAAGTTTTAAGCATTTTTCACTGGTACCAGAGGCTGGTGTTCAATCTTGGTTTAAGAATCAGGATGTCATATGCTGATTTTCAGGAAGGTAAGCTTTTTGTTCACTTAAAGAATTCATTTAACAAAATCTTACCATACACATAGATGATAAAGAAATGTAAATAAATGTCCAAAATCAATAATAATACCTATATGATCTACTTGCTACTAACAGACATAAAAACATATGATATTCAGACGTAAGAGTGTTGATATACCAAAATTTGAGAATCTTTTTCTTCTCTTCCCTCTCTTTTTCTCCAACAGGCTAATATTTCTTTTCTATTCTTTATCTTTTCTTTATACACAAATACAAACATTACACTTACAAAAATCCTCTAGAACTCTTACAAAAATAATTTTATTCTAGTGCAAGATATTTCTAATTTAAAACATTTTTTCCTTTCTTGATATTTTCATGGTTTTGTCCTTAAGTACTGGAACAAATCTTGTGTAAATGAACTAAAGTTCAGCTCCGTGTATTATTGGGCATAAACTCTGGTCTTGACAATAATGACATTTGACCTATCCTGTATTTTTCAGGAGCTAAATATACTTTCTGTTTTCAATAACCACATTGGAGTTGGTATTCATCAAACTTCCCTTCATTTGGCAGGGCCTCATAGTAAACTTTCTCGGTGTAATTGTAATGGAGTTACCATTTTAGTGATATTAGTTCATAAAATGTATATGTATGGTTGATGCAGAAGTCTTCTTGAATGGGAAATATGAATGAAATAACAGAAAATATTGTGCACTTAAAAACATTTATTGCCTTGGCAAACTAAATAGGAAGAATATGAAGTGGTAAAGAAATGTTCTTATTTATATGTATGATAATAGTAAGATTAACCATTTCTTTATAAGGAAACATTCTGCATTCATTGACTGAGCACAATGTACAATTTGTGTTACAACCTTTCTTCAAACTCTGACCATCAGGCTGAGGTTAAAGTGCAATATCTGTTCTACTCATCTCTAACAGTAATATTAGCTATTTCCTTATAAGGAAACATTCTACATTCATTGACTGACCAACCCATGCTACCCACAGAAAAATTATTAGAAATGTTGAAAGGATAAATAATCAGAATTTAAAAAAAAAACTTTTGCTGCTTTAATGAAACTTACACACACACACACACACACACACACATATAAAAGTATAAGTACATATGAAAATTTTATTTATTAGTTATTTAATTTTTATATGTGCTGTTTAAAATGTCTTCCTCCTTTTTCAAAAGACATTTCAATTATGTGCATGCATGATTCAATAACAATAGTTTCCGCTGTCATTTTACAACATTCATATTTAATTCTTTTAAGTTTCTCAATATTTCTTGGGTGTGTCTGATAATGGCCCCGCAGAAAAAAATCCAAAGGTGTGAGGTCTGGTGACCACTCAGTGTGAGGTTATGGGTGGCCACTCAGCAGGACCTTTTCAACCTATCCATTAACTCTTATGGTGTCTGACTCTTGTCTCACTTTGTATATTTAAAGACTTGGCAATACATTTCTTACAAGTGTCTATTGCAAATCTAAGTTTTATGTCTAAACACAGATTGGAAATCATTTGTACCACAAAGTAGAAAAATTAATTTGTTAAAAACATTGGTACATCATTCTCTGATGATTTGCTCTGCTAAAAAGTTGAAGGATCAAGTGTATTTATTTGAACCAGTGTTTCTCAGCTTTTTTAAGAAAGGGAACAAGGACCAAATGAAAATATCATGGCACACTTTTTTTTTTTTTTTTTTTTTTTTAAAGTATATACATTTAAATGTCATGAAATAAAACCATAGATTTTTTTTAAATACACACATAAATATGAACTTACTTTATTTCAGTGTTTCTATTCAACTATTTGTGCATCTTAGTCTGAAACCTATACCTGGTGTTTTTTCACAATTGCTTCAGTGTTTGGTCAAATGTATGATAAGCGGACACTCATTTCTTCTACAGTTGAGTGTAGTCTTTCTCACTTTTTATATTTTTATGTTTATTTAGGGTTGAGAAGCCTAATTCATATAAATAAGAAGTAGAAAATTGCAATAAAACTGATTAAGGCTTTTTAGCTAATGTGGAATATTCCTTTTGTATTGTAATCCTAAATGTATCAAGAATATTAAAAAGAATTATTTGAAAAAAGTTTAATACTTATTCATTTATGCAAATACTAATACTGTACCATTACTACTTCTACACCCCCCCACACACACATATGTATGCTATGACAATATTTTGTAGCATGGCAGTTCAGAATCATTGTTTTGGACAATGGTTATTCAGAGGATTTCCTCATGTGGGTCTTTGCGTGTAAAATTTTAAAATTTAATTTTACTAGGCATGGTCCTAACAAATGTTCCATTTATTTAGAAAACATCTTTTGGATAAGTAAAAACAGTTAATCTTTGTTTGACCAGATTAGCCTTTACATCTTTGTGTGCTATTTAGGGGAGGGGGCACAAAAACACAAGTTGTTTTCCTTTTTCTGAAAGGTTGGAAGGACAAGGTTCATACCTTTTCAAATCGCACTGTGGTGTACTATTTTAAATGTCAGTGAGATACCGACTATATAAACTGAACCAGGCTCTGTCTGGTTACAAGAATCTGCCAGCATGTACCAGTTTATATAAGATGGGAGAAGTTGCATAGTTTAACACAAGTGATAAGGTCGACTTCAGATTCTATTGTCCAGCAATTGATTCAGTGTGTGCAGGTAAATATCAGGAAAATTGGTTTGACATTTTACACAGGGTACATTCTCAACACATGCTCAGAATTGTTGAAACAATTAAAATCAAACATAAAAGATCCACCCTGGGCAGGTAAAACGAGAGCTTCTTTTTAAGAGAACACTAATGATTTTTCTGTCTATTTCCTGGTACTTCTCCAGGTTTGTAAGCAATTTTATGCAGTTTTAATTTAAAAAATTTGCTTCTAAATTTAATTGAAGATGAGTTTTATATTTTAATCATGTGCCAATTTGTTCTAGTCATTCCCTAAAAGTGTTTTCAACAATCTGATGAAGGGTTAGCCAAAAGTTACCTTAGATATTTGCCTATTTTATTATTAATGTGTTTCATCAGTGCTATTTAAGGTTTTAATAAAATTTTGTGGTATCAAGTCACAGTTCAAATATATATATATATATATATAACAATGTGGTAATATTAGCAGTTTCATTTTAAGGAATCATTTACCATCAATTGAATGAGCAGGTAGTGCTATTGTTAATTGAAATTTATAAAATCTTTCTCTTAGAACAATTTGGCAGTAAAATAAGTTTCTCTAGTCCACTATTATTGATCTTTCCAGTATTGATTGGGAGGTTTCCTTTCTAACCTTTTGTTTCATATAATGTAGAATGTAAACATCTTGATTATGTTATTATTTTCACAAGTTACATGTGCTATCCATTTCAGTTGTTGCTACTGTTGAAAGTTCTCAAGTGACATGGTTTCTTTTATTTGGTACAATTCTTTGTATGTGACTTTATAGCATCAGTCCACAACATTCAAAGAAAGCTCATCATCTCTAAGACCGACATTACTTTTAACAATCAATCTGAGACAGCAGTAGCATACAGCTGATAGTTTAGATATTTCTGAACAAGTTTGGGGCAATGAATGATATGCATATGAAAGTCTTGATAAATTCCTCATGAAAATACTGAGAGACTTCCATTTGAGAAAAGTTTCTTTTGGTTTGATAGTTATCAGCTTAGGGCATTTGTATACTGTGTGGAGAAATAACATATCTTTTTTTCTCCACCATTCCTCAAGAGAAAAAAATGAAAGAATATTTATAGAAAAGTCACAAGGACGCTCCATTATTGCTGTGGGGAAAGTGATTGGAGACGAGATTCCAGGGATGAAAAATATATTTGTTAGTGTTTGTAAAATACTATTACTATTACCAATGGTCAGTGCCTGAGTTCAATGTAAATGCAAGATTCTGATACTGATTAAGGAAGCAAACTTTCCCAACTTTGAAGATTTTTGCAATGTAGTCTTCCTAAAGTTTTTCACAAGACCTAGAATGGTAGTAGACAAAACTAAGCCTAGTCAACATACATGTATGTAAAAATTTGTACATGTCTGTCCATCTATATTTCTGCTTCTTCATATCTACAGATATATCTACTTAGCTATGAATTAAATAAATTTCAAACAAGAATCAATGCAATGAAAGAAGACTTTCTAAAAAATGAACATCTTGTTGACTTAGCGGATTTTTTTCATTATCTTTTAAAGCAAAATCTTTACCTGTTTTCTCTTATACAAATCTAAGCGGCATTCACAATCTGAAGTAAATCTTGGTTTTCACATTTTTCATGAACAAAACTGGCACAAACATATACAGTATGATTCATGATAGAAAAATGACGAATTCAGGATAACTAATTAGTATTGTCCAGGATCTCACATATTTTAATTTTTAAGTTGCATGGCATCAAATTCTGCATTTCCTGAAAATGGTGTTTTTTTTTTTCTTTTTTCCAAATAACTGATCAATTGATATTCCTGATGCATCCAAGCATTTTTAAACAACAAATTCTTTAAAATGTCCTCTACTCTAGAAGCAAAAGTCCATGTAATTTTATAGTGAGCTACAGACAATACAAACAAAACAGTTGGCTTGGCAATTTCTCAGCCTCTTTTTACCCTTTGTTTAAAAATTGAAGAATTATTCTTGGGTCTTGAATAAAAGGTGGGGTTGTAATAAGTGGGGGTAGTGATAAAAAATCCGGGAATGGTTTAAGACTAGTCTAGAATTAAGTCTATTTGAATGAAGGAATGGTATATAATCAGAGAGCAATACAATATTGCTCATAAGAGTCACCTCGAAATGTTCTTTTCTCGGTCATATCTTTTAAATTATTTTTAAAATAATGACAAAAGATGGCAAGTTACACAACTAAAATATTATTTTGATTGATTATTGGAATCAATTTCTAGAATTGAATGAATTATAAACAGAATAATTACTGGCTACTCATTTTCCAAGCACACCAGCCAATCCCTGTAGTAAACACGTGCTCAGGCACATGTACATTGACTGTAGATGGTGAACATCATTGTGTGTGCGTGTGTGTGTGTGTGTGTGTATATATATATATATATATATATATATATATATATATATATATGGCCTTGCAATGGAAATCTTTTTTCTCTCAATAGCCAGTTAGAACACATAATATTAAATTTATATCTAGGTCAATCTGACCTAGATAGAGTGGATTCATTTCCTACTTTAATAAATTGTGCACTCATGTAAAGTGCTAATTTTATCTTGAGGATATTTGATATGAGATTGTTCCACTTTGCTATAAAAACAACAAGTTTAGGCTTATGTCCATTGGTTGAAACATTGGTTTCTGTATGATCACTGAAGTTAAGCAACACTGTGCCTGGTCAGTACCTGGATGAGTGACCACTTGGGAATACCAGGTGCTGGATGTCTGGTTGGTTTAATGGATAAAGGGTCAGAATTGTTAATCGGACAGCTAAGTTTCAATTTCAGTTGGGGTCATTATGTTCACTTACTTTGAAAAAGTATGAATTCACCTCTCTTCCTCCAGCTATGGGTTAATTAGTAAGATTTGTATCACTAAATCATTATCTGCAAAAAAAAAAGAACTTTTAAAAATATTTCTGGCTTTGAATAAACTGCAATGTAGAAAACAAATCAATCAATCAGAAAAAAAAAAAAACAAGTTTGCTTTCAAAATCTAACAATTTGCATACTGTAAATGTAAAGTGTTTGTGTAGCTCTGTTTTCTTGTATTTCTTTTAATAGGGAATTGATTAATTTCCAATGAGTATAGGGAGAAAGGTGGGACAAATGAATGAAAAAAGAAAGATGGTAAGCAATCTAATGTTGCTTAGAGCAAAAAGGAGACAGGAAGTTGGGGAGAGTCATGATTGCAATTTTATGGCATATAAAAAGCAGTAGTCTACATAAAGTGCTTAGTATAAAACATATAAATGGGTGCTGAAAGCTTCTGGAAACAGAAACAAAAAGGATACTTGTACTTAGAAAGAGACAAAGAGATTGTTGAGATATAAGTTCCACTCAAGCAGTTTCTTCCCAGGAACCACTGCTTTGTGGAACCAATTCCCAAGATGATGCTTCCCTGATTACTACAATCTTAATCTATTCAAAGCAAGGTTTAACAATTATCATCCCCACATATCCTCATAAGCTGTACCTCTTACTGTAACCTTCTACCTCAAGTGGCTCTTAAGCCTTGTAAATAATTGTAAAGAAAATATAAAGTAAAATTACATGGTTACAAAGTAGCTGTTGGAAAGTTCCAAAACCGACTCACTTCATAAAATCTTACCAAATAACCAAATTTGAGAATGTTTTGAATAAGTAAGTGTAAGAAATCTTTAGCATTCAATCATATATAGAAAATTACTCAACAATAATAATACAATACACTAACAATAAATAGATTGTAATGTAGTAAAGATTAATCTTAAGCTAATAATAAAATGTTTAGAATATCAGTTTTTAGATGAATGGTTTGCTATTGTGTCCTACTTGTTTTGTATTGATTGTGCTTCAGGACTTAAATTGGTTTATCTTAACTGATATAAGCAAATAATTTATGCATCTCTCATTGAATCTATGAAAGAATTAAAGAAAAAATAATTGAAATGGTTCTTATATAATCCGATTTACCTTTTTGAAGTAGGTATTGCTTTTTAAATGATCCAAGAAATTGAAACAATTCATTTGTAATTAACAGATTGGAAAATTATAATGTCAGAATGATAAACAAAAAAAGAAAAAGGTAAGGCAAAATCTAAGATGATGATAATTGGCAACTATATGAAAATAGCTAAAAAATGAAATATTTATAATACAATAGGTAAGACTGACCAGTATTATCACGTTTATAAGCGTTTTTTATGATGATAATGTTGCTTAGGAAGCTTACACCCACCCACTCATTCATTCAATCATTATCCATCTATATATTTCCTGTTAAATATATGCTTGTGTGTCTGCATTTTATACACAGGCCAATATCACAGATTAAGGCCCATTTACTTCTCATGTCTGATAGACTTGGGGAATACCTGGGTCCTGTTATGAACTTAAAAGTAGACTTTTATAAATAAACAAAGGTATGTGGGTATAACTTTGGCTGATTGGCATTTGTTTACATTCATAAAAACAAAGTAGTAGATTTAACTGTGTAACTCG
Organism: Acanthosepion pharaonis; assembly: GCA_903632075.3. NCBI lineage: Eukaryota > Metazoa > Mollusca > Cephalopoda > Sepiida > Sepiidae > Acanthosepion > Acanthosepion pharaonis. The sequence continues at coordinate 245,299 of CAHIKZ030001992.1, forward strand.
GCTGACTGAAGATAGCTCAGTGGTAGAAGCTCTGACACCAAATTAGTTGGGTTTCAATCCTAGCTTGAGGCATTCAGAAGTCTAGTCGCACTGAGGAGCTGTGATACAGCAAAACAGTACTGTCTGTGAATGATATATAAATTTTTTAAGTATTTCACCCCAAGCAAGAGTGGGGAGTGCCTCTAGTATGCAAGAATTTACCAAGTCAAATTATGAGAAAAGACTGGATATGGGAGGGGATTGTGGAAAGGATAAAAAGAAGAACGGGGATCAAGGCATTAAAAGATGTTGATTGACATTACATTTAAGTATTTGAAGATTATAGTTATCATTGAAGCAAGTAAGAGGAAAGGAGTTCCACTGTCAGGAAGTGTGAGAGAAGCTGTTTTTGGAGTAGAAGAGATGGTTACATTTAACTGTTTTGACAGTGAAAGGGTAGAATGAAGATGCCAACCCAGCAGAATGCTTAAATTCATGCAGTCGGGGCACCAATGAAAATAGCTCATCAGAGCAGTTGCCATGAAAATATTTGTTAGAAAATCGGAGGGAAGCCACATCACCTCTGCGAGAAAATGACTGGAGTCGAGTTGCCAGGTCAGGAACGATCACATTGTATATCCATCTCTGAATTTTGTTTAGAACTTTGAGATGAACAGTAAGAGCACCATACCATATATGGCAACAGTACTGATTGAAAAAGATGAAGGGAAGTTTTGTAGATTTGAAGGATAGACTCAGATGAGAAAAAACTTCTGGCACAATACAGAGAACCAAATTTCCTTGTAGTAGATGAACTATTGATTCAATTAAGTTGATCTACCTCAGGTCAGTGGAAAACATGAGACCAAGAAGGTGCAGGGAGATGCTCTTGTGAAAGTGAGCCGATGCTGATAGGAGGCATGGAGGTTTCTCTATGGTGGGAAAATGAGAGAGTTATTTTTTTCTTTTTTTTTTTAGAGGCATTAAAAATTTACAAGGCATTTCCTGCCCCAGTTAACTACAGATTAGAGCTCCTTTTCAAGACCAACGGCCAGGTTAATTTTATCAGCAATACTGGATTTACTATTAAGACAGGAGTAAATGGTAGTGCCATCTGTGTATAGGCCTACCTGGGAACTGATGATATCAAGAACATCATTGATGAAGATCAGAAACACTGTAGGACCCAGGATAGAGCCTTGGGGAACACCAGCATTCGTATGAAAGGAGGTAGAAGAGAATCTGTTCAGGGCTACCTTCATTTCACAGTTTGACATCAATGATTGAAGCAAATCAAATAATTGTCCTGTAATAGCCTATCCTTGAAGCTTATATAGAAGGCTGGCATGCCAAACCCTGATAAACGCCTTAGATATGTCGAGAGCCACAGCTCAAACTTTGCTGTTAGTATCAAGAGCTTCATATTCAGTTATGGGTGCAAGCACATCAGTAGTAGACTGGGCAAAGTGAAAACCATATTGTTTGTCAGAAAGTAGATCATGGGAGGTAAGATACTTAACCACTTCTGCATTGATTAAAGCATCAAAGACTTTGCTGAAGAGTGGTAGAAGACTATCAGAATAGTAGTCAGAAGGGTCTCCAGAGTTCTTAAAAATTGGAACAAAAGAGGACTTCTAGCCGGATTGAAAGCAAGAATCAGCAAGGCAATAGCTATATAGTTTGGAGAGTAATGGAGCCAGCTCAGGAGCACATTTCTTTAGGACTATGGCTGGTATCCCATCACCACCACTTGTTTTATGAGAGTCTAATTTAGAGATGATGTCCAATACCATTGACAGGGTTATGCTCATATCGCGGCTGCCTTTGGCCGCTCCCTAAACCGGAAGAGAACAGGTCATTTCGACCTTGACCTTTTGGTTGCGCTCCCTACACACTGTTAATTACATGGTAGAGACTAGCTAATTACCTTTTCATTTTAGTTATATTATGAACCTAGTTGTAATATACTTCTAAGCATTTTTAGGCCTTAATTTTCTTGTAGCTCATCTAGACTCATTTTTTTAGATAGATTCTACTGTATTAGCTTACCAATTCTGTTGCTAGTCTCCCTTACCATATTACAGTGACTTCCCGCCGAATTCAGGGTCGGCAACTGAAGCGGTCGGTACGCAGGCTCCTGGCCAGAGGCCAGGAACATTGACCACCAGGCTGCATATTAAGTTATGCTCCCATGTTTTTTTGTCTGCCAACTTGATAATAGTTGGAAAATTTTCCCTCTCTCTCTACTTCGCCTTTTACTTCTGGCTCCTTGCCCATGTTTGACTCTCGGCATTCTGTCCCTACTGGCTGCCTGCATGTCATCCGTAATCTTTCCTGTACACTACTTTTGTAATAACTACAGGAGGTTTCGATATCGGACTTGACCAGCAGATACACAACGCCAGCACTGGATTTTCTATATGCCCAAACAACATCGCAACGCCAGCTCCTCTTTCCTTCCCGACACGTCAAGTTGGCATCCCTACCAGCAGCGATCATCTACAATGACCAGCAGCAACCTCAACTACGACGACCAGCAGCAATCATCTGCAATGACCAACCTCTACCATCAACGTCTGCATCTCTACCTTTCCGACCACCTTTATTTCGTTATTTCTTTCTAGAATAAATTAGTATATATCCTATATATCCTCGTTCTGTTGTCTGTGTTGTTTCACCTTCTCAGATTTAACGTCTTCGAAATGTTAGCGGGCGTCTTGTGACCTCATCACCCTTTTGAGATATGGGGGTGGGCGCTTGGGGGATCTGCTACACTCATCTCATTCAATAGAGCCTCAGTTCTAGGGGGAAAAATTGGGTGTGGGTACTCCAGATGAGTTGAGTGTTGAGTTGGATGAAAATTTCGGAGCAAAGCATTCAGCCTTATCAGCTGAGGATGTTAGGACTTTGAATTGATTGAATAGAGAAAGGATTGAGGACTTACTGTTGTTTAGCACACACTTGGAGAGCTGGCAATAATCCTTAGATTAAAGATGCAATACGTTGTTTCATTCTATCAGCAAATAGTAACTTTGCTTCATTACAAGCAAAGAGAAAGAAAATGTTGAAAGGATTTTTGATCCAACATTATTTCCTATTAATATAAATGTTATTATTAGTGAGTACAAATATATATATATATATATATATATATATATATATATATATATATATATATATATATATAATTAAAATTAGATAGCAGACAACCTTAAGGGTCCTTTGATTATATTTTATTTCCCCAGGAAGGAGGATTTTTCCTGGTCTTTCAGATCACATTTTCAAGCATAAAAAATTGTTTTAAATTTACATATTATTTTTATACACTTTTGAGGGGTAGATTTAAGTTGATGTAAGGTGATAAAGATTTTTATTAAAATACTTAAGTGTAAGGGAGGAGGGTAAGGACCAGACATTGACCTATTTAATGTCATCTCATAGGAAATGAGACAAAGAGAAAAAAATATATTTATGGGATATGTAACTAATTCAAAAAACAAGCACACACACACATATATATGAGAGAAAACAAAAATGAAAATCTTTTGCCAATGCCCTTCCTTGCTTCCAGAAACTTTATCAAAACAAATTATATTTATTTTCTCTTTACAGATGTATTTTATTTATGTCTGAATTTTTTGCATATCATCACACCAAATTCTAAGTAATGATCAAACATCAAATATTGGGTTAAAGGAATTTTTGTTTAGCCTGAGAACTTTTCAGCATTCACTTTTGTAAGTCCAAGATTGTGTGTACACACAGCAAGTACAGGAGCCATGAACACTTGAAAATAAATTATTATTATTATTTTCTAAAAGTTTTTCTTTATATTTATTTATTACTCTTTGGGGTCTAACATTTTAGAATGTTGCAATCTTTGAACTTCAAATTGAACTGAGATAATTCAAAACAATATATGCTGCCTTGAACTAGATTTGAAACACTATCTATATGAGAACTCATTGATTTCAGAAACTTATGTAACAGGATATTCATTTGTAATATTTACTTTTCATTTTGTTTGCTTGAATAATTTCAGCAATATTCCTTTTTCAAAAAAAATATTTCTAACTTTATAGACAGAAAAATGTCTAAATTTAATTAAATCCCTAAAGAATAAGAGTTACATATTGACATTTTTTTCTATTTTGTACTTGTTCTTCAATAAACTATCAAATTCAAATGTCAACTAAAGCAATTTCATTGCTAATTATTTGTTCATTTAAACAACAGGGAAATAATTTTGCATCAAGTTTTAATTAGCTATTACTAAAAATATTTAAAATTTATTTTGAAAATATAAATTCTTGCCAAATAAAAGAAGGTACTGAAATGTTCTTAACTTCTCTGTCTTCTCGAAATTAATGATCAAACATCAGGTTTATTTATAAGATTTCAAAGAAATGTACAAAATATGTATAGACAAGAAAAGTTTACAACACCCTTAATATATTTATATACTACGTAAATCCATGATATTATGTATGGTTTTGTAATAGGCATCTTTAATCATTTTATTTACCTATTCATTATATTTTTTTAGGCTGTACTAAATTTTTTTTAATTGAAATGAATTTATTCTATCCCTTTTTGAAAACTTTCCTTAAAAATTAGATCTTTGAATTTTTTTTTGGCTCATACATATAAAGTATTGGATGTTGTTTTTATTCCTGGCTCAGAGATATGGAGATTTCCTCTTCCTTGTAAAGTTAATGCTGGTACATGGCCATATTAGCACTCCCCACTCCCTTGGTTTTAGGATTTAAATTTGGACATACTATATGGCCAAAAAAAAAATGTCACTATGTGAAATAGTATATTATCACCAGTCTTATTTGTATGTATCTCTTTGAATTTCATACTTTAGTCATTTTAGTTACCTATTCATTCTTTTTTTTTTTTTTTTACTCGGTACTGATTTTTTTTTTTTATTTTTTTTTTTTAGTTGAAGTCGATTTATTCTACCCACTATTTTAAAACTTTGCTTAAATATTAGATCTTTGATTTTCTTTTTCTGGCTCATGCAAGTATTGGACATTATTTTTATTCCTGGTTCACAGATATGAAGTGTTTGTCTTCAATGGGAAGTGCATGTTGGCACTTCAACTAAGTTCAAAATTTATTTTTCAGTTTCAATTCTGGGTGCCATGCATGTTGTTCATGGACTTCTTGTTTGTTGCTTATTTGTTTTTTTGTTTTTATTTGTTGTTTGTTTTTTTTTGTGTGTAATAGGCTCTCCTATCGCCCAGTCAACACTCCTCCACCTTCTCTTGAACAGGAGTAGAGGCTTATCCCTTGTTTGCTTTTGTCTGACCTCTGTAGTGGTGCTGCCATTAATCACTTTTGATATGTGTGGTTTATGGCAACAAATCTTCATACTGACAGTACCAAGTTGGCAGTTTTCTTATTGCTGTTTCTGACTGGTAGTTAGAGGCCCTAACTCTTGCATAGCATCTTGAGAGGCTGCGCTAATCTACAATTGCATAATTATCAGGGTTATTCCAGTGCAATGTCGTGCATGGAAGGTTGTCTCTGAATGCACCTCTGCTGGGCAACTCAGAGGCCACATTAAATTGCAGTGTGCACCAGTTCCTTTCTGCCCATGTCACATATGATGACAATCTGCTACTAGTCTGCTACTATTACTTCAGGCCTTTTCCTTACTAACATAACTTAACATGACCAGAAACAAACAAAAATATAAACCTAAACCAGTTCAAAAAAATCTTCTAAAACCTTCAACATTTCCTTTTCCAACATCTGTGGCCTTCGTACCAACTTCTGCATTGTGGAATCATTCCTATTCAAAAAGTCTCCTGATATACTAGCTCTCTTAACTTGTCAATACTCTCCTCTGATTTCTCAATTTCTGGCTACATTCCTCTCATTAGAAAAGACTCTAAAATCCACCTGCATGTCCTGGGAGTTTATGTCCATGATCATCTCCCACTGGTTAGGAGATTCTCTGTTGAGTCTCCAGACCATTCATAAATGTGTCTCTGTTTATCTCTTCTTAATTTAGTAAGCTATCTCTTCTTTCTCTATCATTCCCTTTCTTCTCAAAATTGTGGTGTACTTGATAGCATTTCTTATAATATAGACAAAGCCATCTCTCTACAACCACTTGCACATATATTTTAATAGCCACCATGACATGTGGCTTAAACACTCTATAAATGACCTTGCTGGCATTCAAACATTTAACTTGTCAATCACTCAATCCCATACGCAAGTGGTTGACTTTCCTAAACATTTTCCCACTAGCCCTGATGGTAACACTTCCCTTCCTTCCTAATCTCTGTTTTACCTCTATCCCTGACTCTTGTTGCACTAAGCAACTCTGTTCTGTTGGCAACTCTGATCACACCATAGTGTCTATTAACATCTCTTTCCACTCACCCTCCAGCCAAGAACCTCTACTTACAGAATATCTTTCTGTTATCAACCTGCAGACTGGGACACTTTCTATGATTTCCTTTGCAACGTTCACTGGAATGTGGTTTTTAATCACCACCCCTTCAAAAATGTGCATCTGAGGTCTCCTCCTGGGCAAAAGCTGGCCTTGAGCTTTCATCCCAGCAAGAAAATATTAAAGTTAAATCACGCTCTTCTCCTTGGTTCTTAGCTGCTTGAAGTGACATGTTTGATTGCAACAGACGTCCCTTTTGTCTCTGCTCTTATTGAGTGCAAGTATATCATCAATGAAGCAAAATTACTCTTTCCTGATAGAATAAAACAACGTATTGCATTTCACAAGTTTGGTTCTAAAGATTATGGGCGCTCTGTAAGAGTGTGTCAAACAACAACAAATCCACAATTCCTCCTCTATTCAATCAATTCAAAGTCCTAACTTCCTCAGCTGATAAGGCTGAATGCTTTGCTCAAAAATTTTCATCCAACTCAACACTCAACTCATCTGGAGTACCCACACCTAATTTTCCCCCTAGAACTGAAGCTCTATTGAATGAGAGGAGCATAACCCTGTCAATTGTATTGGACATCATCTCTAAATTAGACTCTCATAAAACAAGTGGTGGTGATAGGATACCAGCTGTAATCCTAAAGAAATGTGAGATGTTCTCCCCAAACTATATGACTATTGCCTCACTGACTCTTGATTTCCAGCCTGTTAGAAGTCATCATCTGTTGTCCCTGTTTTTAAGAACTCTGGAGACCTTTATAACCCATTTAAGTACCATCCTATCAGTATCCTACCACTCTTCAGCAAAGCCTTCAAGGCTTTAATCAATGAAGAAGTGGTTAAGTACCTTACCTTCTATGTTCCACTCTCTGACAAACAATATGGTTTCCGTTTTGCCCAGTCTATGACCATAACTGAATTTGTATACCAAGCTCTTGATATTAATGTTGAGGCGGGACCTGTGGCTTTAGATATCTCTAAGGCATTTGATAGGGTTTAGCATGCTGGTCTTCATAAGCTTCAGAGATATGGTATTACAGGATGATTATTTGATTTAATCCAATCATTCCTGTCAAACCGTGAAATGAAGATTATCATAAATGGGTTCCCTCCAGTTCCTTTCATACAAATTCTGGTGTTCCCCAAGAGGTTTACCATGAGTTCTATAGTGTTTCTGATCTTCCTGATGTCATCAATTCTCAAGTAGGCATTTACGCAGATGGCACTACCATGTACACTTTTCTCAATAGAAAATCCAGTATTGCTGACAAAGTTAACTTTGCTGTTGGCCTTGAAAAGTACATCTTATCTGTGGTTAACTGAGACAGGAAATGGCTTGTAAGCTTTAATGCCTCCAAAATGAAACTGCTTTCATTTAACCACCATAGAGAAACCTAATGATGTTCTTGATGTCATCAGTTCCCAGCTAGGCCTATACACAGATGGCATTACCATTTACTCCTGTCTTAATAGTAAATCCAGTATTGCTGATAAAATTAACCTGGCCGTTGGTCTTGAAAAGGAGCTCTAATCTGTAGTTAACTGGGGCAGGAAATGCCTTGTAAATTTTTAATGCCTCAAAAAAAAAAGAAAAAAATAACTCTCTCATTTTCCCACCATAGAGAAACCTCCATGCCTCCTATCAGCATCGGCTCACTTTCACAAGAGCATCTCTCTGCACCTTCTTGGTCTCATGTTTTCCACTGACCTGAGGTAGATCAACTTAATTGAATCAATAGTTCATCTACTACAAGGAAATTTGGTTCTCTGTATTGTGCCAGAAGTTTTTTTCTCATCTGAGTCCATCCTTCAAATCTACAAAACTTCCCTTCATCCTTTTCAATCAATACTGTTACCATATATGGTATGGTGCTCTTACTGTTCATCTCAAAGTTCTAAACAAAATTCAGAGATGGATATACAATGTGATCGTTCCTGACCTGGCAACTCGACTCCAGTCATTTTCTCGCAGAGGTGATGTGGCTTCCCTCTGATTTTCTAACAAATATTTTCATGGCAACTGCTCTGATGAGCTATTTTCACTGGTGCCCCGACTGCATGAATTTAAGCATTCTGCTAGGTTGGCATCTTCATTCTACCCTTTCACTGTCAAAACAGTTAAATGTAACCATCTCTTCTACTCCAAAAACAGCTTCTCTCACACTTCCTGACAGTGGAACTCCCTTCCTCTTATTTGCTTCAATGATAACTATAATCTTCAAATATTTAAATGTAATGTCAATCAACATCTTCTGATAACTTGATCTTGATCCACATCTCGCTCTTTATCATTTCCTCAAACACCCTTCTTTACTCTCACTCTCTGTAACCTTTTGTGTGCTGGTGGCACTCCTGCCTTGCTTCAGGTGAAATGCTTAAAAAAAAATATATATATTTACATTTAGATAATAGCTATATAAGCCATATCTCTGTTTTGTTTATTTTTTTTAAATCATTTCACCCAAAGCAAGGCAATAAAGCCACTAAGATTGACGTTGCATTTTAATTCTTAAAAATGAAAGTTGACTGGGAAGCAAGAAGCTGGAAGAGTATTCCACAAGTGAGAAGTGTGAGGAAAAAAAAACTGTTTGCATAGAAATTATGGTTGCTTCTAGTCGATTTCAAGCATTGAACTTAAATTCATAAAGTCTAGGTATTAAAGTGTAAGGTTCATCAGAACAATTACCATATTTATATATCTTTGTTTATGCAAGACAAGTAAATTAGACTGTCAGGTATCTATCTCCATGCATTGATGTCAGGTCAGTCTGAGTGTTATTGGTACTATGTAACTCAATAGTCTCTGCTGCATCATCAGATCAATGGTGATCTGTAATGAGTCCTTATAAAAATAAAATATATAAACAAAAATAAAAAAATGCTTTTGTGATTTTCATTAAAACCCTTATCACTTTCTTTATCTCTCTCTGTAAGCTTCTGATTCTGTACTTCTGTCAATCTATGAGAAAGCAACCTTCAAATGGGGGGAAAAGAAAGTACTGGACCTGGCCTTAAACACTGGAAGTTTGCAGGTGCATAGCCTACTTATTTGTGACTGAAAAATACCAAAAATCAGGGCGGTTCCATGCAAAACTCATGTTACGAAAAAAGAAACTAAAACAATTTGGCCAATCAAAAATTTGACACAATGTCGATGCTAAATTCTTGAGCCTTGTAAAAAGGATATAAACCTGACACCTCTGGGTTAGTGGCAGAAGGATGGCAGAAGAGGATGGAACAAAAGAGCACTACTGCATAGGAACCAGCCATTGCATGATGTGTGAAGAAGCAGTTAAGAGATTATCTCTATACTGACATCTCTGCCCTGTTCAGGGCCGAGAAAAACACAGTAAATTGACAGTGATCCAATTTCTGAAAATACTAATACCACCCCTATCTTAGTCTGTATTCAAATGACATTTCTCAAGTAAATGTAACAAACTCTCCTAGAATTCAGACTGGACTCCTCAATTTCTTATACAGAGTTGTATTAGAGTTTGTTACATTCACTTATATGCAAATACCCTTATGAAAAAGTTTGAATTCCTCTTTTCTCCCCCCAGCTATGGGTTTAATAGTAGGACTTGTATCTGGAAAAGATATTGCTATCTCAAAAAAAAAAAAAGAAAGAAAATTCTCACAAAGAAAGAAAATAATTTGGTTTTAAGTAAACCACAAATGGTTCATAAATTGTAGGAAAATAAATCGGTAAATCTGTGGATACATGGTAGGAAAATTATTTTATCAGAAACTTTGGGAATAAAACAAACCGACGCAGAGGTTTAATATATTTTTATTCATTTTCTTTATAGTTTTGAGCAAATCCTTTGGTATTTGGCATAGCGAAAAGTTTTTTAATAAGTTAGATAATGATAGGCGTCTGGAGAAATACATTCCCCCGCATTGTTGACTAAACTGTTTTCTTTACCAGACTTTTTCTGGTGAAGACACCTGTTAAAGGTTGGATGAATTTTCTTGTAGTGTCAACAGCCATCTAGCACAATAGGGTAGAATGGTCTCTATAGCAGTGTATGCAGCCAGTGTGGTAATGACATACCATCACTGAGCAGAGGGCTTCCTAGATTTAAGTCGAGCACTAGACTGAAGGTTTCACTTGATAGAATCAGTGGCCACATAGCTATGGCCAAGATGACTCTTGAAGGTGAAAGACATCAGCAATGATTTGAACTGGAGAGATATAGGCTCTTCTAGGTTTACTTACTGGAGACATGCTGTACCTGAATGAATACATCTTTGGTTATTAACCCATATATTTTGAAGATACTGGTCACATGCTCAGTTTTGCAGTGTTTCTATGGCCACACCTGGTTATAGGATATAATGATGATGATACATATACACCTATATTTATTTAGTCTATGTGTGCATGGTGATAGATAGATATGATAAAACTCAGCTAGCTAGCTAGCAACAAAGGTTTTTTTTTTATTTTAGCATAATCTAGCAATCTTTTTTTTCATCTGTTGATTTAATTATTCTAAAGTAGACCCAAAAGAAATGCTGTAAAGTAAAAAAAAAAAAAAAAAAGATTGTACATCACTTAATCTAACCAAAGTTTTTGGTATGTTAGACAAGTTGAGCCTTTTGATAATTTTGAAAAAAGGGTTGACAACTAAAATTTCTCATCTTGATCATCCAGCTTCCTGAAGAGCACCTTGTGCAAGTCCGATATGGAAGTGATTTCTCTGAACCCTTGCCAGGTGAAAACGGCATCAATCAAGACTTTTTGCTAGCTCCCATGCTATTTTCAATATACTTAATAAGAGGCTGAAATTTACTGCAGAAGATTTGGCTGAAAAGGACAATATGTACATCTGCATTCTTGACCTACACATTACTATTATTGGGCAGAGATGATGCTGTTCTGATTACTCATGGTAAAAGCAGCTCACCAGCAGGTAATGTTTTCATTGTAAAGGCTACTAAACACATTTACTGTTGATGCTATTTGACACTGGACACCATTTTTGTATAAACCTAAAATAAGTTTGCTTTCAAAATTTAACAAGCTGGGGTATAATATATTTTAAAGGGATTGTGTGGCTGTATTTTTATAGTAAATGTAGTAATTTCCAAAGTATATTTTAAAAAAATGAAGCTGCAGACAGGCACTGCTAGTAACCTACTAAATGAGTTTGTGTGAAGAGATGTTAGAACATTTGAGGGAGGGATGGTAAAGACTCAAACATTGCTTAGAGCAACAAGAGACAGGAGGTTGTGGGGAGCCATGATTGCACACATAACACAACATATAAAAGAAGGTAGCTATGAATGGAAAAAAGGACAAAGACAGATAGGAACAATCAAAAATTGTTTAAAAAATAGTCATTCTTCAATAACCTGCATGAAAAGTATCACCTCCTTTCCAACTCCATCAGCTTTATGAAGCTAGAAATCATCAGTTTTCCATTGCTGAGGCAGATTCACATCTGATGTAAGGCTTAACAAGTGCTATCAAGTATCTTTTAGACAATACAAGAATAAGTGGGTTAGTAAAAATCTTATATAAGGCATGAAAACCAGACTCTACAAAGCCAGTTTGGTACCTATCCTTCTATATGGTGCTGGGCTTTGACTAATATACCAATGCTATTGTTATAGTGGAACACACCTATTCTATAGTTAATAGACTCTCCCACCTATAATAAGTAGGAGTAGTAGGAGTCACTCAGGGAGTTGGTCAGTCAGTCAATGTTGGACGACTGTTAGTTGGATATTAAAGTATCAGCGACCACAACTACATTACTGCGTCATAACATATTATATCAAGTTCCTAACGTTTTGTACGTCGAACCTATTTTAGGACCGACTTAGTACAGATACAAGCCTCCACTGTGAAACCACTCTACGACAGCTATCAACAATCTCTATGCACTTTCCTTAAACTGTATTAAAATGACTTTATCACTAATACTTAGACTCTGTCTGGACTACAAGTGTCGTGAAGCTATGTGACAAGCTGCTTAGCGACAATTGTCAAGAATGGAAGACAGTCATCTTTCAAGGACACAACTATTTTGGAAATTAGTCTCTGGCAGATGAACTATTTTGGAAATTAGTCTCTGGCAAATGAAGAGATGTAAAACTCTTCTGAAAATGGATCTTCATATGGAGATTAAACTATCATCAGAAGAAACAAGCAATAAAGAAAATCTTTTTCAGAATCAAGTTACAAAAATAAAGAAAAGAGGATGCTTTGTTAAGTTGGATCTCCTACTATCTGTGAGGCCCTCTCGTGCAGGCAATGTGCCAAAGCACATCGCTTTTGGTCCTTTCTAACCATATGAAAGCCTGTAACAGGAAAATATCTACAAATCTTTGTTTGTGAAGCAGTGATAAGTTAGATAGCTAGTGTTCAGAATTCCCCTAAACATTTGTGCATATATATTAATGTATCATTGTCTATATTTATTAAATATTTAATCTACAAATCATAGGCCATTTGTGAGAATCCCCAGCTTTGCCAACTACATTTGAATCAGCCAGGTATTATGCAAACAACAAGTCAAAATTTCAAGATTTCTTTCTAATTTGTAAGATTTTCTTTTATGTGTTAAATCCTTTCACAGGCAATCAATGCTCTCCACAACTTGCTACCTTTGTGTAACACTTTAGGACTTTTGAAAATTGCAAATGGTCTGAATGTAGCTTGCTATATATGATGAATTTATAATTAATAAAAGATAATAAAATATAGATTAATGTAAGGGTAAGATTGCCATGACTTCAACATGCCAAGTGTTTCTGCTGTAGTTTCTGTAGCAAGTAGAATTTATGGGGTGGATTTGTTGGTCCCATAACTAACTGGTATTTAACTCAGTTCTCTTTCTACATTAGTTGCTAACCAAAATTAGAGTATCCAGTCTGACTTAATATTAACTGCTAGTTGGAAGAAGAAGATGGTGTTATACCTTTCCAAGAATATTTGTGCAAAAATAAATGCAACAGCATCAGCTGAGATTTGAATGCAGCACACCGATCTCACTGTTTTACTGATAACTAATGTACCTCATACATATCTTTTTTTCTTTTTATGTGCCGCGTTCCTTCTGTACGTAGGTGATCATGACTCTTCACTTCTCCCTATCTCTTGTAGCTCTCATTAAGTTTTGTCACTTTGCTACTTCCCCCAGGCCATATTCTATCATCCACTTGCTTAAGTCTTGCAATGCTTTTCCTTGCCTCCCTTTCCCCCTATTTGACCTGTGAGTATCAGATTCTCAAAGCCTTCCTTTCTCATTACATATCTCAGAAATTTCAGCTACCTTTTTCTGATATTAAGTATAAGCTTCCTCCTTGTTTGCATCCTCTCCAAAACCACATCGTTGCTCACATGCTTGGTCCGTGCTATCCTTAGCATCCTTCTGCAGAACCATACCTCCACCATCTCGAGTCTCTTTTTCATCTTTGAAAACACTCTCCAACATTTGTGGCTGTAAGGGAGGACATGTCACATAATAGCTAAGTACTCTTTTCTTTGTTATAAAAGAAATCCTCCTGTCTTGTAATACTTTGCCTAGTTTTTGGAATGCATCTCTGGACATCTGCATTGCACATGCTATCCTCTGTCAAAACACTTCCCAGATATTTAAATTTTGGCACTTGCTTTTTTATAGTATCCAATCACATTTTGGGCTCATCCTTATACTGATGGCCATGCATTCTGTCTTCTTGTAGTTTATACTTAGTCCCTTCTTCTTGCTCTCCTTTGCTAACTTCTGTAAGAGGTTTTGTAATTTCTTTTCTGTGTCTGCTATTAGCACTGTGTCATCTGTGTAGCTTGTGTTATTAAGATTATGGCCACCAATAACGAATCCCAGTAGGACTTCCAATTCTGACAGAATTGCCTCACTGTATAGGTTAAATAAGTCTGGTGAGAAGACACATCCTTGCCTTACACCTCTTTCTATTTTTGTACATCTGCTGCACTCATTCTCTATGTGCATGCATGCTGTTTGCTGCCAGTATAGATTCTTGATTATTCTAATATCTTTCCCAAATATCTCAAGGTTGGTGAGCAGTTCCAACAGATCTTTGTGGCATACTGTTTTTTATGGCTTATCAACCTTCAAAGCTAGAAAATATTTTTATATTACAAGAATTTTTGGGAGATAATGATTTTTACTGATGCAAGTTCTACTAAGTAACCAATAGTTGGGGGAAGGAGAGGTGGATTTATACCATTCCCAAAGATATTTTCACACAAGTGAATGTAACAAACACAACTGTAATTAGAACGCTACTCTCCAATTGCACATTACACTGCCCATACGTCCATACTTACAGAACCTGGTATTCCCAAGTGGTCAACCATCTTGTACTGACCAGGCTTGACATTGCTTAATTTCTGTGATTGCACAAGAACTGGTGTTTTAACATGACCATAAGCCCAATAAAAGATAGAAAGTCCAGAATATTTCAAATAATCTTGAATATTATAAGGTTTGATTTGTACTGTAAATCAGAAATAAATGGTAAACTCCATGCAATTTGTCTTCTTTTTGCCTTGAGGATGGTTGAAAGTATCAGCTTCATTAACCAACTGAGCTGCTATGATCAAAGTAAATACTTCACAAGGCAGGAAACACCAAAAAACCTACCTCACAAGTTTGTATGAATAGGTAGGAAAGTGTAGATAAAGAGGGATGATAAAAAAAATAAAACTATATCCTACAATGGGAAGGAAGTTGTGAACAACCAGTTTTGCTCAATATGTACATAAAATGGTTGATGGTGTTTCACCTTATAAAAATGTAAAAGATAATACTGTAACATATTTAGATTTTATTAAAGTCAGCATAGTTTAAGCTTTGTGGATTACAGTCAGGTAAGAAACATTTGTTTGTTTCACTAGCAAATTTATTTTCCCTATAATAAATTGGTAGTAATAAAATTTATCAGTCAGGCATGTTGAATAAAAATGTAAATGTTTTGGTTGTTCAACTAATGTATTATTTGGTTTGCTTTTTAAAGACTCAACAGGTCATTCAGCAAAACAGTTTTCAAGTTTCTCAGTGTTTGATTAACATAAAAAAAAGGTGGAGTTTTATCTGCACCATCATTAAAATATTTGATTGGGATATACTTGTGCTTGAATTTTTAAATGCAAACATCTCAATAAGAACATAAAGCCAAGAAGGTTTAAAGGAATAAGAAACAAAGCTAAATGAAAGAACAAGTGAAGGAGCCAAACATACTTGAGAAACTATTAATGAAAAGGAAAAGAAAAAGTGTCAAAAGACAAGTTGAGATTTCAAAAAGAAAAATGACTTTCATTTGGTATTGTCTGTCTTTGAAGATTATATAGCATCCTTATTTTGTTAGTTTCTTTTAAGCTTGTCTTTCATGTCTGTTTTTCTTTTGAATTCTATAACCCTTAAGTAAGCATCATAGATAAGAAATGAAAAAATAAAAAGTGAAAAATTAACAATGTATCATCTTTGAAATTTGGATGACTTAATAATATATCTAGTACTTAATAATATATCTAGTACTATTATTAGGCTAGACAATATGGCATAAAGTCAGATATGACTAAACATATAAGTAAATAGAGATTTTGTTTGTGTTATAGTTTACTCAGTTGCTGTCCATGTTAGGTTAACATAGGATATGAGTTAAAATCCTGTTGAAGGCTACTTCTTTATTGTCTATTTATACTGCTTAATCAACAGTCATAGAATTTAAAAATAAACAAAAATTATGATAAAGCTTTTATGAAATTTGAACAACATAAGTGTTTCTAAGTCTGTCTATATTTCTGAGATGAGGTATTATGTACATTATTTATATTATTCGGACCATTATCCTCATCTTTGTTGCCATATTTATCACAATGTTTTAGCCGTTCTACGCTCTGGCCTTCTTCAGGTGGTTGGAATGTCGAACTGAACCTTTTATTTCTCTCACTGGGGTAGACTGTTCCAGTTACACGTGCCATGTTTGATGGATGTCAGTTATCAATTATCTCCTGTTAATTTTTTCAAGGACACATGGCACAGTGGATAACGGCATTGGTTAGATCCAGTGACAGGACCCAAAGAGTGTGAGTTCAATACCCAGTTAAGGCAGTGGAGAACTTTCAGAGGGAAATTGTGAAGATATATGATTCCTTGTGTCCTGAATAGAAGAAAATGAATGTAGAGTTTGTTCTTGGGGAATAAAGTTCTGGTGATATCAGATTATTATCAAAACCTGTCAAAATAAAAAAAAAATTCCAAATTTTCTTTGTGTGCATATTTATAAATTTGAATGAGGATACTAAATATTACCATTCCATTGGATTCGCATCCAAAATCAAAAAAATGGATAAATACAAGTGTGTGTGTTCTCTTTGGACTAATATATTCAAAGAAATGCTTTATATACACATCTGCATGTGAATATACATACAAATCTATGCTTATGCATTTTATTGAAAATTATGGCCCTTCCAATAGTTTGTAATAAACAGTCAGATGTAGTTATAAAGGTTAAAATGAAACGCACTGTAAGATAAAATTAGTCTTCTCAAATAAAAAAAAAAATCAAGCTAAACATAGCAGATTGGTTGTGTGATTGATGCAGTCCATATTTAATAACTGAATAAAATATAACAATTCCAGAATTGTTATGCTTCTAAGAAAGTGTTCTATAGCTTTTCCTTGGATTTGAGTTTGACTTAAGATTATTCTGTGACAAAAGAGAAATGAATAATTGAATTTTGCAGTAACTTGAGGATACTTGCTGATTTTGTTTTTGTTGCCTTTCTCTTGACCACATGAAATATATTGACCTACATGGAATATTAGACTCTATTTTTTTTGTAGAACTTAATACTGACAAACTATAAAAAGTTATTTTTTCACTCTAAAAGTTCTTTTTATAATGTATCCTATTTTTATGTCTGATAGAAATTTAATAAAATCAATATTTTTCAGTTACTAAATATTTTTTGGATGTGAAGTAAGTGTAGTGGTAATATTAACTATTTTCCTATCAAGAAATATTTGGCATCCACTGACCGGTCAGCCAGTACTGCTTTTGGTTGAAATTTATCAAATATTTCTCCAAAACAGGTTTCTAAAGTTTACTAGTTGTAATTCCTCTTTCCAGTATTGATAGAGATTTACTTCTGTGCCTTTAATATGAAGTTTATATGAAAGTCTCTAAATATTTTTCATCATGGAAAGCAAAACCAGCAAGCAGAGTTCCAATCCTTGACTAGTCTGTTGCATTCACTTTTACACAATTACCCTTGGGAAAAGCATGAATACATCTCTTCTCTCACCAGCTGCAGAAATTTGAACTTTCTAGCCTTAGGTAGCAGCCAGTCTAGGAGGACTGAATATAAAGCAACAGAAAACCACTCCACTATCTCCAAAAAGTCATACCTATTCATAGATAATAAAGAATAGGAATGGGCCATGAATGCCTACATCCTCAAGACACTTGGCATTTAAGAAAAAAGAATATCCTTGAAGTTTGTGTTGCCCTAATATTAATATTACAAAAGATATCATATTTACAGCATCGTGGGAAATGTTGTATGCAAGCTCAATAGAAAAAACATACATTTTAAATTTTTATACATACATACATATATATATATATATATATATATATACACACACACAATGTATGTATGTGTATTAGGTTTAATCAAAAAGTATCAGGACCGGTGCTATAAAAAGAAAACTACAACACAGATTAATTCAACTTTTAATCTCCTTCAAAGTATTCCCCTTCTGAAGCCAGCATCATTTCTATTGATAGGAGTATTGCTGGAACTTTTGGGGATAGTGAGCAGCTTCCTCCTTTTTGTTTTTGCATTCTCTTGGATTACCTTGAAATCATGTTCATGGACTGATTTTTGAAATGAGGATAAGATCTGAGGGATTTGCACCAAACCATGACCACTGATGGAACTTCTGTAGCGTTGTGAGATGACGACACTCTACACACTAACCATTAAAACACAGCTATAAACAACAGGAATGAACAAGAATGTTATAACTTAGTTTGCATGTGTGACAGAGTTTAAGGTCAATCTGTGCCAAGTGGCTTCACTCTGCATAATTTAGCTCCATTACTGTAGCAACAGACTGGATACCTTTAGATCAGACCTTGTGAGGTGTGTAATTATATAGTGGGTGGACGATGGGTAAATTGTCATCATATTATATTTTTTTAATTTCATATATCCATGTTGACTGCACAGTAAAGTAGGGTCAGTTGGGCACTATCAGTGTGAAAAAGAGACCCCTGACTCAATTCACTGTGCCAAAAAAATTGGAAATGACATTCTGTACTGCTTGGTATTCATGCTGGAAGCTCCAATACAAATATCTCGGAATGTTTGGATGTCAATCTAAGGTGTTTGGATAGTGCAGAGGACTCAGAAAGATTTGAATGAGTCTAATGGTGTTATGAAGGTATTTGGAGTGATCACTAGTTATGACAAAGTTAGTCTGAGGCCCTGTGGAAAGATGAATAATTTTCCTACAGTGCCTCAGACATAACCAATGGAATATATCAAGTGCTTTGAGGTGGTACTGCTGCCCTGGATCAAGAGGGTGGCTTTTGGAAGATCCTGTGTCTGGCAACAGAACTCTGTACCATGTCACACATGCATGAGAACCCAGTCATAGCTGTCAGACAATTTCTGTGGCCACATCACCCCTTAAATCTGGCTATCTAACTTCCCAGACTGGAAGCACCTTGATTATTATGTGTGGAGCATAGTTGTTCAACAAAACAAAGATGAACTGAAAGCAAGGATTATGGCAGCATTTATCAACTTAAACAAGGAGACCGTCCAGAAGAGATGCAGGAGATTCTTTAGTCATCTGGTTGAAGCCAATGGATCTTTTTATTGAATAAATTTACTTTTTATTCTTTCAAGATATTTTGTGTAATTTTAGTAAATACAACTGTTAAAATGAGATGACAGTATTATTTTCATTTTTGTGTAATTTAAATGACAATTTAGCCATCAATCACCTGTGTGTGTGTGTGTGTGTATATATATATATATATATATCAAAAGAGAGATATGGTACATGTTATCTCTGTAAAGTTACAGTTTAAATATATCCATCTACTAGCTTCTGTGGGGAAAATCATGATTACTTATATCCTGAAGGGATATTTGCATAAAAAAGCATCAAAATATGATATTTTTTACAATGTAACAGACAGAATTGCAGATAAATATGTTTAACGTGATTTTGTTTACTTTTATATTGTGCAAAAATTAACATGCTTCATTGTATGATGGAAACTGTTTTCTGGAAAATCTTGGTAAATTTTAAAAAAAAATGAATATTTTAAATTTAATATTTTCAAAAAATGTCACCAAGTGACTAGGCATTTATAATAATGATGATTTGCAGAAAATAGAATTTCCAAAGATTAAGGCTAGAGTTATTAATGAAGGCTGGGATTTGGTGTGTTTTAATTAATTTGTAAAAATTTTGTAGTAACTAAATATTTATAAATTTTATAATACTATTAAAATTATTAACTCCAAACCTGGAAATCATATTTTCTCCAAAATAACATTCTTATTTCACTTTTTGTCAATTTCATCAAAACTTTGTTTTTATTTATGGTGAAATGTTTTGCTGGATTATTTTGCAGGAAAAACTTTTGATTCTTTAAAAATTTGCTTGCATAAATTAGTTCCTCACAGACAATGAGCTTAATTGTTTGGTTTCTGCAAAAGTTTCCAGCAGTTTTATTCTCACTGTGTGTTCTGTTTTATGCTTTCAAAAAAGAGTTCATTGTAAACTTTTTATACACTCAATACATATTTTATTATTTTTCTGTAAGTAAATTAAAAAATAACAAACAAATCATTCTTTTTACTATAAACAATAATTTTAAATTTGTTCCACAACAAGTATATATATATATATATATATATATATATATTTTTTTTTTTTTGTAGCCCAAAGCTGTCTGAAAGGCAGAAGATAGAAACTCTTGAAATTACTGTAAGGTTTTCAGCAACATAAATCTGGCATTATCTTTCATCTTAAGATTTCAATTCTTTCAGAATAAAAATAAAGCTGAACTTGAAACATTTCTTTTGAGATAATCCTCCATTAGAAGGTTTGACCTCAGAGTGATCCAAAGTGTTGATGTTAAATGTGAAATTTTGAAAAATAGATCTGTTTAGAGTGATAAGATTTAAGAATTTATCTTTTTCTGTCTTTATTAGAGAGATCAGTGTTTGTCCATTGTGGATAAAAAAAAGGACATTAACATTGACTGAGGAATGAAGAAAACATTGCAAGATTTTGTTACATATGGTTTGGCTTCTAGTCTCATTGAGGAATAGTGAACACTAAAATCAAACAGGTACAAAAATTTAAATATCTGTGAAGTGATCTAACAGAGGATGGAAAGTGCACACTGGCCATTCCAATATATCTTCAGATCTCAAAGACACATTTCAAAAGCTAAACAAGACAAGAAAGTTTCTTTGGAATTAAAGAAAAGAGTACTGAACTGTTATATAGTATCTGTCCTCCGGTATGGCAGCAAATGCTGGACAATCTCATCAAAGATGACAAAGAGATTTGAAGCAACTGAAATGTGGTTCTACGGATTGATGCTAAGGATAACATGGGTCGAACATGTGAGTAACAACCAGGTTTTTGGGAGAATGGAAACATCCTGAACATCAGGAAATGGCAGCTGAAATTTCTGGGACATGTAATGAGGAAGGAGGGCTTGGAAAATCTGATACTCACAGGATGGATAGAAGGAAAGAGGAGCAGAGAAAGCAACACATAACATACTTCATGGACTTGAGTTTGTGTATGTCAGAACAGAGTCTGGGAGAAATAACAAAAAGATAAAACTTATTGAAAGCTACAAAGGACAGGAGGAGGTGGAAGGCCATGATTGCCTATGTTCTGAAGGAACATGGCATATAAAAGAAGAAGAACTTAGCAAAAAACTTTCATATTTTCCTTGTAGGGGTTGTGTATGGATTTCATAGTCAGAAAGAGATGAACATATACACATGAATGTGTGTGTCTCTCTCTCTTATTCTATTTTGACAACAAAAAAGATTAACCAAGGTAATTCTCAAAGATAATGTTTTAAAAGGAGACATAGTGGAGTGATTGATATCAGCTCGGATTGGGGGATCGTAGTGCAGAGTTCAAATTCCAGTCAATTTCATTGCATTCACTTATGTGCTGATACCCTTTGAAAAGATATGGATCCATCTCCTTCTCACCAGCTATAGGAAAATAGTAGGAAAGATTGGGCTGTATAGCTTTGGTTGGCAACCAGTCCATGAGAAGGAAAACTTTGAATTCAAACTACTTGCTGCATTGTCGGTCCTGCCTGTTTAGTCAAAGTTTAGAATGTAACTTCAAAAACAAATCCACCTTGCACATTGTCTGAAAGAAAAGAATTGCCCCTTTCCCCCCACCTATTTTGAGGCATGACAGAAAATAATGGACTCCTTGGGTTTAGTACAATGGTTCTAACAAATACATAACTAGGATACAGCATGACAACATGGACCTTTCTGGTTTCTGTCTATTCGCCCATGGGTGTATCACCTACAGCATTTTAGATGATGAATGTTTTAAGGCAAGCAATCTTTGTAATTATAGTGCTTGATATCAAGTGATAGAGCATTAATAATTATTAATTTGCTCACTTATATGTAGGAAAATTCTAAGGGTGTTTCATTAAGATGGATCAAAGTCAGCAATAAATAAATCAGTGTTGTTGGTGAAAATTTATTTATTTCTCTATTAGATCATGTTATTTAAGTGATGGCAATTATATGTGAAAAATAATATTGGCCAAATGTTTGCCAAGGCTTCGGCAGCACACCTCCAAAAGATGGTTAAAATTTTTGATGACGTCTCTGCATAGTTGCTCCTTAATCTTACTAATATGCCTTATCTCATCCTTCAGTTGTTGAATTGTTGTTGGCTTGTTGGCATAGACCTTACTTTTGAGATGACCCCCAAAGGAAGAAAACTAAAGGCATCAAGTCGCATGATTGTGGTGGCCAGTTGACTTTGCTGTTTTGAGAGATGTTGTGACCTGGGAATTTGTCATTCAAATTTTGTTTGAACATCCATTTTTGTAATAGGCTTCGATGTATTTAACATGTTGAAAGACTGTTACTCTTTCCATGGCTGAAATTGCCAAAGACTTAAGTTGTTAAATGTGTAAGAAAAAGAAAAAAAATTATTAGATGCTTAAACTTAATTCACATTTAAAATCAGTCCAAGTTATTGGAACTCCCGTTTTATATATATATGTATATATATATATATATATATATATATATATATATATATATATATATATAGAGAGAGAGAGACATCATGATAGTTTACATATTTTACCGGTTTACTCACTCATTAAGTATGTGACTTGTTTAACCCTGCTTCAGTGACTTTCAATCTACTCTGTAAGTGTTGAATTCTCAAAGCCTTCTTCCTCATTTTATATCCACACAATGATAGCTGTCCTTTTTTATTAGTTGTCGAAGTTACATTGCAGTTTGTTTTTCTTATTCTCAGCATTCATTGGTAGAACCATATATCAGTTGTTTCAACTCTTTTCATAATCTTTGTGAAAATTACAGAATATTTATGGAATATAGAAAATAAATTATTACATAATAGTTCAACTTCCCTTCATTTCTAAGAACAATTTATCTCATACTTTGCTCGGGTTCTGAAAGGCATCTTTCACAATCCCTATACACATTCAAACTTGAATGTTTTGAGGAATGTGGAACCACCTCTTAATTGCTGTTGCCCCACCAGGTCTACCCTGACCCAGGGTGGTAGCACTCATTACGGGTAAATAGTGAACCCCAAACCAAACAGTATGAAATTATAAAGATACATTTTTAGAGTAGAAAAATTGCCAACATTACATATTTATAGTAAAATGACCAACAATACTTTTTTCTATAATTGAATTACATTGAAAATATATTTAGTTGAAACCATAAAATTATGTTCAAAATATTTAAATTTTGGTATTGGATGGCACATGGAAGTTGATGTGCTGCTGAACAAAATCAACCAACCAACATGTATTCAATTGTGAAAGTAGAATAGCATATTCTTATTACTTCAAAGCTCCCAAGAAAATAAAATTTGGGCATTAATAGCTTATAAGCAGTTGATATACCATTATACTCAGTTTGTACACTGGGGTTGAATAAAACAAAGTTTTTATCAGTTGAAATAGATCTTATTCCCCATATGAGGTATTTTTTTATTTTGTTGTGTAAGCTATTTATTGGTTCTGTTATAATAAATATATTGAGCTCTTTTTATGGATCAGTTTTAATACTTTATATTACTAGGATCAACTTGGATTATATACCAATGGATTTATTATCTTTACTATTGGGGACCTTGTGACACTTAATGCATCATGTCTCTGTATTCCGCCCTTCAAAAAGTGTAGATGGTCCTGCATGAAACCTTCACCACTATAATCAAGTCTCAAATGCTTTTGTCAGGTTGTTGGTTTCCTGGGAACTGATCTGCTTGACCATCATATGTCAAATTTGACGGGAGAGTCAAGATATATATATATATATATATATATATAATATATATATAATATATAATATATATATTATTATATAATATATATATATATATATATATATATATATATATATATATATATATTATTACTTAAACACTATTTTTATTAGATAAAATATATATGTAGAAATAGAGTTAGATAATAAAATCTGTTAGATTAAAAAATAAAAATTAGTTACTTTGTTTTTTTTGTTTTTTTTTAAGATGTATAGCACATATGTCCATCACTTGCTATAACAATGTGATCACAATTTAAACAAGATTCATTCAGTAAAAAAAAAAAATATTTTTTGAATATTACTCATTTACTTTTTGTTTTACCAGACTTTGAATTATGGCACTTTGTGTCCTCCATATGTTTTGACTGACCTTTCAACCACAGGATGAATATTCATGAACATTCCCAAATTTAAAAGCTTTGATCTACCAATGACATCCTTGATCTTGTATATAAACATGTGCAACAAAATAAATCCTACATTTTCCTTGATAAATTCCCTCAGAGGACAAAACGTGTTGGCTAAGAATAATTTTTACTTTTGTCTATCTGAAAATAATATATATATATATAAAGGGAGGCATCATAGAGTAATGAATACAAACTCAAGTTGAGGAATTGGTGAGCTTGTATCACTAAACCATTATTATCTAAATTCTTACATTCTAATATATTTTCTAGTTTTAAATAACCTGCAAAAGTTTTATAAGCTGAGAAAAGAAATTAATTAATAACTGATGTGATGGAATAACGTGTCACTCATGGGGGTGGCAGGTTATTTCATCATATGAAAAACCTTTCTACTTGGTCTTCTCAGCTTCATCGTTTAATATTTTTAAAATCTTCTTTCTGAATCTGCCATCAGTAAGGTGTCATTTGTATAACATATGTTGTTAATATTCTCTGCTAATAATCAATCCTGGTAGGTTTTGTAATCCTCTTAGAATCATTTAACTGTGCATGTTAAATAAATCCATTGAGAAAACACCTCTTTATTGTACTCATTCTTTTTTTTTTTTTTTTAGTATATTTGTTGGGCTCTCTCTATCCACATGCAAGCTCTGTGTTCTTAATACAGGTTACAGATTATTTGAATATCTGTCCTATGTAAATCAATCATTTCTAATATTCCAAGGAGCTCCTTGTGTTATCTCATCTTGGATGCTTTTGTGTAATCTATGAAGCATAAGTATAGATTTTTCTGCATTTGTATTACTTCCTCTGATAGGATTTCAAACTTAAAAATCTCATTTCTTCTACTAGTGTCTTTAACAAAGCCTCACTTTATTGCCATATTTCCTGTCTAATTTTGCTTCTTTCATTAGACATGTCCTTTGAGGGCACAGGCAATCATGGTTCTCCTCATCCTTCTGTGCTTCATAGATTTAAATAGTGTTTGTACCTTTATTATGCCTCCCACTCACTGTTCTGACATCCATTTGCACAAACCTATCAGTTTAGTTGCTGTTTCACTCTGCCAAATTTTCCTTTCAATAGGATTTTTTGTGAAAGGAAGAGAAGATAAAAAAAATCAAAGCTTTTATCTTGTATATTATGAATGGTGCAAACGAAAAAAAAACAAAAAAAATCTCTTATTCCAGTGTGAAATTTCAAAGAAATTTACATTTATAAAAAGCCATACAAATAATAATAGCACAAAATACCCAATTTACAAAAAAGCTTGCATAAAATTTTCCACTGTGTACCAAACACTTCAGCAAGATAAGAAATTATAATTACAATTTTGTTGGCTTCACAAAAACAATTATAATTATTATCTACAAAATATGTACTTCTATCCTTTCTACTGTCAAAAGTTTTGAACATGATTCACAGGTGTTGTTGAGTTTCTGGTTTATTTAATTAATAGTTCAGTTTTAAATCTGAGATTAGATAAACTTTGTATTTTCATAAAAAAATTCAAAATCAGGGTTACTATCTCTAATTTTTAAAAAAAAAACTTTCACAAACAACTATAGAAACAATCATGTATCTCTCTAAATTTGTAGAATTTTCTTCATTTATTTAATTTTTTCTGTTACTTCTTTCTTTTCATCATAGTCATTGGTAGCATTTAAGTTTTCTTTTGTTCAGATCCCAGAAACTGCCTACAGTCATTCACTGGTGAAATCTGAAACACTTTAGCTTTATTTTCTTCATCTAAGTTCAGGACCCAGAACCACCCAATGTCTTTCTTTTGAATGCCAAACCTTTTCCTCCTTCTTAGATGTAACAAGGCCGAATGTATGGGGCACCCAGTGAGGATCGAACTCACGACTCAGTTGCAATCGTTCCTTTGAGACAAATTTTGAACCATTTTTAGACCAACCAGACTTCTTAAATAGCCACAAATTGGCTTCAAAACAATAGAAAATTTGATATCTATGCAATATAACTTTACCCATTGGCTAAAAAAATCACAAAATGTATCTTTTTAAAAAATAGTGTATTTTCAGATTTGATTCTTCTTTTTTTTACAAGCCTCAATAGATTTAACATAGATCACCAGTGAGTAAACACAGGCAATCCCATTATTGAATTAAGTTGACCACGTGACCATAGAGAAAACATATGTAGAAACTAGCATGACATCTAAACAATTGCATTTCTATTTTATCCTCTATTACTATATGGACCGCTATTCTCTACTCTATTAACTATACTATTCCTCTATTTGGATCACTATTCGGATTACTGTTCAAGTAAGTATTATCAAGCAAGTACTATTAGTGTGAGTGGTATTTGAAGGCGTCTGACACCAGCATTGTTCAACAGTGTACTATAGTTTGTTTCTGCAATTACAAAGTCTCTACTACAATGAGCATTATAAAAGTGACAAGAAATATTCGTTGACATCACAAAATATTTTTGGCTTTATTTTAACATTTTTTTTTATTTAGTGTACACATGTAACTTTCTTCTTTTTAATAAATGATTTTTAAATATTCCTTACAAAAGAAAGTATAATAAATCAATCTAGCCTATTGTATTATTTTTTATTTACCCATTAATTATTTTTATATAATTTTTACATTTCTTTTTCATTATATAATTGTTATTGCTTCAGTATGACCTGTTCTTTTCGTTTCCATTTTCTTTAAAAGTTCCTTGTTATTTACATGCTGTGTCCTTGGTATTCTCGTGATGTTTCATACCTGTACATCAGAGCTGGCATTATACAATGATGATAAATGTTATATTTTAAGTCCATGTCAAATTGCTTTTAGTTATGAATCAATTTTTGTTTAATGCTTTCCATCTTGTCATCGTATTTTGTTTTATTTCTTTTTCGTAGTCTTTGTTTAATTTTAATATCTGTCTAAAGTAGTATTTCTATACTTTTCCAGTTCTCTTTTTATGATTTTCTTGGCACTTTATAAATGACCATTACTTTTGGATTATTTCTGTTCATTTTTGAACCTACATTGAGACTCTTGCTGCTATTGGTCATTAAAAGAAAGACAGAATAGGCAATGGATGAATCATAAAAGTTTAATTGCACAAAGAACAAATTATTTTTTATACATAGTATTAAAATTTAATTTGGAAAAATAAGAAAAGAGAACACATGCCTCTCATACCCCTGAATAAGGCACAAATTAACAACACTCAACCACTACACAAATTTTAAAAAGCAAACATTTATTACTGTTATGATGTTAATTTGGGGTTAATAAAGACAAACGCCAAATAACATGTAACAATAAAATGGGGTTTATTCGGTTGGTAAGTTGGTACAGATATCGCCTGAGTAGTCTATAACTAACTCAGCTCAGAACTTCTTCTACACTGTCTTTTGACATGCCACTAGTTAACGTCCTTGTTTGTAGATGAGTTCATCTTCAAGAGGGGTGGTAGGTTCCTACACAACAATTACATTACAACTGAAAAAACAAATACAAAAATTTCATTTTGTGTACCTTAAACAAAACTAAGGCTAGATAATAAATATATAAGACAAAAAAGATTACAGTTTTTGAAAAAAAAAAAAACATTTACGAAGCAAAAATATAGAATAAATATAGAGGCACACCTACCAAAGAGAAAAATAAAAAAAAAAACTACTTTGACTTATCCCACGAACGTCTCTGGGATCTTTTAAAATATTTGAGATGTCTTTCAGTTTTCTCTCAGCTTGACTGCCCACATGTTTCCCTGAGGCTTTTAACAATATCGTGGAAATTTCTTTATGCTTTCTGTGAGTTCTCTTTTCATTGCCTGTGGCATCATGGTTAGTCTACTAAAGTTTTTCTTTGTTCTCCCCTTTCTTTCAGCATTGTCCTTGCAAAAATTGAATCCATTTTTGTGATTTTTCACATGTGAAATTCAAAAATTCTACTGCTCACTGTAGCAAGCTGGCTTTCTTTTGCAACTGACATGTAAGTGCTTTCTGTTTTGAAGTCTGAATGCTTTCTAATCCCATCTGCTGATTCTGATGCTTATGCTTTTATGAGAAACAGGTGGCTCCCAGAGACCTCAATTTCAAGTTTTACAAGGGCATAAGACCAAGTCTTTGATTGATCAGTAAATACGATAAAATTTACTTTTCCACCAAATTCAACAATTCACAAAGAAATAATTTGGGTGGTTCTTTAACTGCTAATTCTGAAAATAGATTTTCACACAACAATATTTTTTTACAAACTGTCTGGCTTTCGTTAAAAATACACTTTTCACAAAAGAAAGTGTAAAAAAAGACAACCTAGACTATTAAAACATTTATTTATTACACCTTTGACTAAAGACTAATTTTGTTTTACAGTAATAAGAACATAAATTTTTTAAAGAATAGATTCATATTTCTTTTAAGAAAGGGTTGTCTCTTGCATAATATATTTTCCAAAGTGGCACGACATGGTTTCAGTCGATTTCTTTCAATAACAAAATTTTAGAGAAAATGGAAATGAAAATACTTAATATAATAATATAATACTTTATACTTAACATCAGGAAGAAACAATTGAAATTTCCAGGTACATAATGAGAAAAGATGCTTGGAAAATGTGATACTCACAAGACGGATTGAAGGCATGAGGAACAGAGGAAAACAATGAACCATCTACCTAGAGAGCTTGAGTAAATAGGTGGCAGAAGAAGGTTTAGAAATAACAAAAAGACAAAATTTATTAAGAGCTACAAAGGACAGGAAATTGTGGAGAGCCGTGATCACCCGTGTCCTGATAGGGACACAGTGCATAGAAGAGGCAGAAGATTTCTATAAATGACCAAATGGATAGACATTATTCTCCTGGCTGGTTTAATATTCAGGAACATAGATTTTGGAAAGAAAATATTTTGTTTCCTTGGTTGACTGAAGTCAATTTTGGCATTGTTTGTGAAATCCAAAGTAGTTGATACACCTTGAGCCCACAAAATTCACTCAATAGGTCATGCCATGTGAAACATTGTATTGTTTTGTATTTATGAAAATAGCTCTAATATTTGCAGTGTCACCATCCTCATAACAAAATGAATGATCAAGTTGTCAAAAATTTTACTCCACTCAAGAAATTTAATATTTTGGTTTTGTATTTGATTTTATTTATTATTTTCACATTTGTTACTTTTTGTTTGGAAGATCCCAAACACATGACCTTGTGGCATGATGATACCCTCGCCTTTGATGACACTCTGGGTGACTTGAGCCAGACCTGCTTGACAGGAAAGAATAATTATCCTGCTCAGAGTCACTGTTTCATAATTGATGAATGCTAACAATGCAAAAAGACTTATCTGTATATATCACACATGTGTGTAGATATCAACCTTATATATATTTATAACATTTTTTGTGAGAAAAAAAATGATAACTAAACAGTATAGATCAAAATCTGATGACTCAGTTTCACACCATAAACAATCCTTAGACCATCAGATGATTAACTTATGACAGTCAACATGCAGTATTGATTTTGATATTTACACAATTCATATTTATAAATGTTCTATCCAAAATATTGAGCTTTTTTTTATACACAAAACAAATTTTAAATCATGAAATTATATATATATATATATATATATATATATATATATATATATATATATATATATATATAATATGATTTAATTTAAATTTTGGATTAATTAAGCTCATCAGCTCAGGATGGCAGTCTGTCTCCAAGAAGAAAAACCCTGATATTAAATTCCCACTGGTTTGTGGCCTTATTTCCAAACATGGGAAAGGCTATGGAAGTAAATCCAGACAACCTTTCAGCAACTCTTGCAGCCAAGCTGGTAAAATGTATTACAATGCATTCCTTTGTATGTGATCTGCACAGTACATGGCCTCCATATGTCATTGCCCAGTCTTGCACCAGGGAGAGGTTACTCTAGTCTTACTGCCAAAGGAGTGAATTGTCATTAGATAAACAGATAACTTGGCCATCCACATATGCACATAATGATTCAAACAAACCTTATCTATTGTCCTGAGTAAAAACACCTATAATGTAAACTGTCTGAAAGATTCATGGCCCAATCAAGAAGTGAATCAAAAAATTTTCTCATATTTGGTCATTTGGTTAGATTTTTAGGAAAAGGGTTGTACTTTTGAGCAGTGCACACACACACACATATATATATATATATATATATATATATATATATATATATATATATATATATTATTTGCTAAATATAGGGGGAAAAGTGCTCAATATCAGAGATAGACCATTTGTAAACACAAAAAATAAATCAAATATCAATTTAAAATTAAGCTAATGTTCAATTGATGCAATCCAAATTTAATACAAATCAAAATATTGCATTCCTAGAATCTTCTAATTAAATTTTCCATGGCTTTTCTTTGGATTCAATTTTACTATTGCAAATTATACTCTGAGAAAAGAGAAGGAAACGGTTGAATTTTGCAATCACTTTGTAGTTTACACACTTCCAATCGATGATCTTCATGTGTGATATACAAGGTGCGATGTATAAATTGTCGTCTAAATTAAGCAAAAATGTTTTCATTTATCTTATGCCTTAAATCATATATCAGGAAATCTTCAGTGATACAATAAACATAACTGCATTTGAGGATATGAATACTATAGGCCCAAAATTTGGGTGCCACACTGTGGATTTAATAATTAGTAAGTTTCATACCTTCTTTGGTTCAATTAACTTTTATGCAGCGTGTCTCTTCAAGACGTTAATGATCATGGCATTCCACATTTTCCTGTCCTTTGTAGGTCTTAGTAAAGTTTATCATTGTGCTATCTCTCTTAAACCCTGTTCTGCTGTCCATTTACACAAGCTTGTTAGGAAGGTTATACACAATTTTTCTTCTGTCCCTCTTGTCTTCAATATATCCTGTGAGTGTCTAATTTTCCAAGCATCCTTTTCTCATTGTGTACCCTAAAACTTTTAAATGTCTCTTTCTGATGTTAAGTATAAGTGTTCTTTTTGTTTACATATTTTCTCTAAAACTTTGCCATTGCTCACATGTTCAGTCCATGGTATTCTCAGCATCCTTCTGTAAGTCCACATTTCTAATTAACTATTTAACCCATTTGTGTATGGTGTCCAATTTTTTTAGAAAGTGGGTTATTTAAAATTCCAAATCTGCCATACCTAAAATTATCATTATCCAACTCTGGCCCAAGGTTGCAGTCTGGGGAGTGAGGTGGCCAGATGTAAGGGGTGAGGTGGCCAGATGTAAGGGGTGATGTGGTAGCAGAGATTGTCTGACAGCCATGACTGGGTTCTTCTGCGTGTGGGGCATGGTGAAGAGTCCTGTTGCCAGACATAGGGTCTTCCAGCAGCCCCCCTCTTGATCCAGGACAGCACTACCTCTTCAATGCATTTGATGTAGGCATCTGTGTTGAGTTTGTAACCCTGTGGGAAGTTGAATGGAGGCATAACTTTGCCATCACTAGTGATCACTCCAAACACCTTCGTAATCACCATTAGACTCATCCAAATCTTTCAGAATCTTCTGCACTTTCCTCAGATTGAGACAGTTATACTGGAACATACCTATTCTATTGTTAATAGACTCTCCCCGATATAATAAGTAGTAAGAGTAGCAGTCACCAGGGGGCTCAGTGAGTGGAGTGAGTCAGTCGATGTCGGACATTGAAGGATCAACCATCACAACTAGATTGCTGTGTCATTGACTATTATTTCAAGTTCCTAACATTTTGTATGTCGAACCTAATTTAGGACCAACTTAATGAAATACAAGCCTCCACTGTGAAACTACTCTACAACAGAGACCCACTCTGAAATGTTCATATTGGAGCTTCTGGCATGAATGCCAAGCAGTACAGCATGTCGTTTCCAAATTTCTGGTTGAGTGACTTGACTCCTGATATCTTTTTACTCAGGATAAAAGTTTTTTTTTAATAATTATGTGCATACATGCATGGCCAAGTGGTTAGCACATTTGCTTTCTAACTTTGAGAACCTGGTTCAAATCTTGTTTTGGTCAATTTTTTGGGAAGGTAACTTCTTTATTTTATTAGTCTGAGAAGGTAACCCAATGTGCAGCACCATTTGAAAGTGCCTGAAAACCTTACAACAGTTTATTCCAAACCTTGCAAATCAAATTGGGTAGACAGAACTGTTCAAAGACCATTGATCGTTGTGCTAGCATGACGTTCATCATCATGACTGAGGGTTTGAGTGTACTAATGTTGTTGTAATAGTTGATCATGATAGATTTTGAACTCTCCCCCAGAGCATAAAAATTTTTGTATAATATATATATATATATATATATATATATATATATATATATAGTATGTTTGTGGGAGAAAGCTGTTAAAAAAATCAAATTTAATCATATATCAGAAAAAATATATTTTGTTGGGACTCTTTCAGCTTTGTTTGAGCCAATATATATATATATATATATATATATATATATATATATATATATATATATATATATATATATATATATATATATATATATGAGTATACAGATGTCCTTGTGTGTGTGTATATATATATATATATATATAAGTATAAGTATACATGGAGACATGTGGATGTGCATTCTCTCTGCAGGTGTATATGTGTAAAGATGGAAATATGCATATATCATTTCGTGGGAATGTGTGTGTAGGAGTATATAGGAACTCATAGGCATATAAGACGATATAGGTATGTGGTTACGAATAGGGGTTTTTAAGACATGTGTAAGATAAAAAAAATATAAAAGAAGGGCCTAAAAACAACCACGAGTTTACTTAATGAACAAAAAAAAGCTTTAGTGGAAAAAGTACTAAATATAAATCGGATTACTCTTTCAATGTTCTGTCTATAGATCTTTCCAATCGACTGTTTCATAGGAAATACCCAAAACTCCAACGAATTTTCAAATTAATTTCTTCAAGATTGTTTTTAAAATTTTAGATATTTATCAAACCTTAACCTCCCAAATATGCGAATGCGAACTGACAGCACCTAGGAATTTGAATGAAACCTGTCGTGTAATTTATTGGGGCTGTTGTAGCCCCTTATCGCCCACCCTTAACCACCTTTTTTATCTAGAGACGAGACGCGTTAGATTTGAGCAACATCCAGCCGACACACTGGGGTTAAAATAGAAACTAAAATGATACATATGACACACTCATATCCTCTCTCCCACCTCACTTCCTCACTTCGTTAACTTTGCGTATACTTGATGAGGTCCGTAAAAAACGTGTGAATTTTCTTTTCATTCTTCATTTCAGCTTTTGGAAGTAAAGTCTGGTGATCCAGAACCCTGTTAAAGGGGTTATGGTGAAATAGCTTATTACATGGAATCTTAACGTGGTCTGTCTTTTATTCAAACAAATATATATATATATATTCTCTTGATATGTGCTATATTTATTAATAAAGTGCTCAATATCAGAGATAGAGCGTGTATAAATATAAAAGTGAACGTTGAAGTCAACATTAAATGCGACAGGCTGTTTCATGCTAGACGCAATCCTCGTGGCCTGACGATTGCATCTAGCATGAAACAGCCTGTCGCCTCTAAGTGTTGACTTCTATGTTCACTTATATATATATTCTCACAGATGGTGCCCAACTGTCCCTGCTATACTTTGGAGTCAACGAAAACAAACAACACGTATGCGCAAAATTAAAGATATAAAATGGCGACAATTTACCAATCGCACCCTGTACATGTGTAGATCGTTCTTTCAAGGGCATCTTTCAAATTAAATAACAGAATCCTTTCTAAATATTTTCTGTAAATCATTTATTATACTAATTCTCATCATTTCCATGACAGCATTACTTTTATTGTACCGCATTCCATGTCTGCTTTCAGTTAGTTCTACTTGTTGTTCCTGATGACAACATGACAGTTTTTAAAATTGTTAATGGAAATGAAAAAATATATATTCAGGCTGTCAGCTTTTCACAGAAACTGAGGTGTGCATGCATTTATTCATATGAAATGATGACAATATAAAAAACAGAAACTGTATTGCTGTTTATTTACAAGGAATGAATTTACTTAGAAAAATTGTAGGGAAAGATTTTCATGTATACAATTTATCATAGATATGAATTTATTATATAGCTCCATGACAGAGCTGAAAAATATTTATCAAAAATTAAATATTAATAGAAAAAAAACTATAAAATTACTTTTGCCAATATGCTTAAAACTTTGTGTATATTGAATATATAATATTAGCTCTGTTGTTGGGGCTGCAAAATAGAAAAATTAATAAAATTGCTTCTTTCCACTTTGTTAACTGGACTTTATGAATTTAAATAAAGTACTAGATTGGCAACCATATCTCATAAATTTACAGCTGAATTGGCTAGATGCAACCGTAAATTCTATGCTAACAGTTTCTTTTCTCACACTTCTCGCTTGTGAAAATCACTTTTGGCTTCATGCTTTCCAGACAACTTTGATCTCCAAAAATCTAAATGCAATGTCAATCGTTATCTACGGTCTTCTTGATTTCTCTTCTTTTATTGTTCTCATACTTAATAACATTTCTATTTTTTTTATTCTTTCTCACTCAGTAGCCCTTTGTGTCTTAGTTACTTTATTGTCTTGCTTTTTGTGAAAAGATTAAAAAAATAATGGCAACAAGGAAAAATTAATGGAAAGGGCTGTTATAGGAATATCTCCAAGAGATAGAATGAATTTAACATGGATGAGAGAGGAAAAGATAGGTGATAAAATGAAACAATAAGAGATGGAGCAACATGTTTGCTTGATTGGCACCTACTGAATGGCAAACACAGTAGGAAATGATCATAGAGAAGATGGAGATTTGAGAGACTTGGCAGAGAATGGCACATTCATCATGGAAAGATTATTTTAGGAAAGTTTTTTTTATTGAGCATTGAATATGCAATTGCTGCTGCAGATGTTTCATAAATCCACTTCTCATATCAAAGACATTTGTCATTAATGAACCAGAGAATTAAATATTTCTGTTAATATTTAAATATTGCACCATCCTCAGAAGGTGATATTTTCTTTCATCTGGGAAAAATAGTAATACAAGCTGTAGCAAAAAAGCTTTAAACTTTTCCTCGCAACCATTGCCTGTGATCAGTTTCTTCTCACTCATTGTCCATGACACATGTAGCCAGTGCAACACAGCAGTCAACTGTCTTTATCTGTTGCCTCATTCATCCTGTATTTATGTATCATTGACAAGTCTGCATATGTGCAAAGATAATTTTGTGAGAGTGTATATTACTCCAGGATCTAGCTATTTTAAATATGTGACCTGAAAAGCTGACAATTCTTTCTTCTTTGGACAGTTTTACACACAAGGCACATTCGAATCTTTACTCGCATTGGAGGTGGGTTATTTTATTCTTGATTTTATTTCAGCATTGCAAAAAATATGTGCAAGCCTAGGCCTCTTTTCCCTCTGCATTAGTTCAGTACACAAGCCTAGAAAATAAAATGGAACCAAAGAAACAGAGCAAAAATAAACAGTTGAAGCAATGTTACAGTGAGGATAAAGATTTAAACATAAAAAAAATCTGTTAACATTGGATGGCAATAAGTACTTGGAAGATATAACAAAGTTTAGGAAATAGTCATACCAAGGAAGGCCAAACAGTTTTAATAGAAATGACTTCTTAACTGAATATTGTTGCCTGTTATCTTCATTTACGAGAAGCACAATAGAATAATGGATAGCAGCTCAGATTGAGGAATCAGAAAGCCAAGTTCAAATTCCAGTCAAATCCATTACATTTGCTTATGTTCTAATAGCCTTGGGAAAGATATGAACCCTCTTCTCACTCCAGCTATGCGTAAATAGCAGGATAGACCAGGTTCTATAGCCTTGGATGCCAACTGGTCTACCGCTGAACCTAAGTGTGTATCACACATGGCACATAACTGGATGATCTTCATTTACAGCAAAATTTCCAGCCTTAATAGTAAGTCTGATAGTTCCAGTAAAGTAAATCTGGCAGCTGATAAAAAAAAAATGATCTCCAATAGGTTAACTGGGACAAGAAATGGCTTGTCCATTTTAAAGTCTCCAGAATGAAACTTCCATCTTTATTCATCATAGAGAACTATTTGTATCTTCCATCAGCATGTGTGATGCTGACCTCCAGAAGAGCAACTCATTGAGCCTTCTTTGTTTCACCTTTTTCACTGACACAAAGAAGAATCAATTATATTGAATCAATTTCTAAGTTTGCTGCTAAGAAAGTTGATTCACTCTGTTGTGCCAGACAGTTATTCTTACCAGAATTCATCTTGCACATTTATAAATCTATGTTGCACCTGTGTATTGAATATTGCTGCCATATTTAGTCTTGTTATCTTGTTATATATCTTGAGATTTGCAGCAAAATTCAAAGAAGGGTCTAAAATGTTATTGGCTCTGACCTGGCATCTCAACTTCAGTCATTTTTTTTCCACTACCATGATGTGTCTTCCCTGTGCCTTTTCTATAAATATTTTCATGGCAATCGTTCTAATTATTTTTTATCCATGGTACTTCAACCACATGAATTTAATCAGATTGGCAACTAAGTCTCAACATTTTACTGTTGAAATAGCTAGATGTAACTGTAAATTCTATTCTAATAGTTTCTTCTCTTGTACTTCTTGTCTGTGGAACTTTCTTCTAGTTTCTTGCTTTCTTGTCACCTATGATCATCAAAGGTTTAAATGCAATATCAATTGCCTTTTTGATTCCTATTCTTTTATTATCCTGTCTTTTTATTTTCTGTCTTCTCAGCAACCCCTTGCATGTTAGTAACATTATTGCCTTGCTTGAAATGAAAAAATTAGAAAATATATCCTATCATAACTCATTTTATATAAACTGTGGTATTATCATATCACATTTTATATATAATCATATGTTACTATACACAGACATAATCACTTTGATATATGATTCCATATATTGTATAAGGATATTATTATATAGTCAAATATCAAAACTGATTTCCATTGTGTGCAGATGTTATATACATAGAGCTGAAGTTATTTCCCTTTAATTCTATTCCTATAAAATTTAGAAATTTGTTAAAATGTGATTTTCTGCCAGTTTAATGTGGTAGAAAAACAAGTGAATAACAATTTCGAATATCAAATTATACTTTACAGTCTACTGCTTTTATAATCAGTTGGTTGAAGCCTTTGCCCACAATTTGAAAAAATTTCCACACTATTAGTATGTGGTCTATAAGAAATCATTGGACTCTGGCTGCTCAAGCAAAAACTTAAGAAAGAAACTGAATGGCCCTGACCAATTTCACTTACAGTTGTTAATAGTGTTTGACTGAATCTTTGTTTCTAAATGGATGTCTTCTTTTTCAACTTGAACAGTCTACGTTAATGTGAATGGGGGTGAAAACCACTGGAGCATCTTGAGGCATTAGTTCACTGGGGCATAATGCTGGCTGTAAGACGTGTGATGTAGACTTCACTCAGTAAAATCCATTTTTTAAATTTCTTTAAACAAATTTATAATCATGTATAACTATCTCATTGCAATCTTGTTGAATCTAGATTGGTCCATAGAATATTTCTCAAGTAAATGAATTAGGTTTGAATCTTGTGCAGATTGTACCATTCAAATGGGCTAACTTGAAAAAAAGAAACACAATTCTATTAATTCAAAATGAATCAAAACTTAGTTTACCCTGTTTAAAACTTTATAATTTTACCTATCAAGAGTTGCATTAATATAAATTAGGTTTTAAAAACGGTTCATGCTAACATTTTGTATCTGATTGTTAAGTGTCAGATATATAAGTTTAAATTTTATTTAAACATTTTTTTATATGAACAGAAAATAATTTTTTTTAAAATGCACAAAGAGAAATAAAAATCTTAAAATGTAAAAATCATCCAAAGATTTTTAGAAGAATTTCTAGCTATGGCGTTAACATGGAATAACGTTTTTAAAATATGGCTTTAACATGGAGTAACATTTTAAAAATATGGCTTTAACATGGAGTAATATTAAATAATTGAAAGGAATAATGTTATGTGATGACTGATGGAAAATATGATATATGAGTCTATATATCAAACTAAGAGTGGGTAATAAAAAATATGTAAAATAAAAAATGTCAGGTGTTGGTGACTAAGCTGAAGATTTTGATTAATTAAAAATTGATCAAGATTTTACTCATTATCTTGTTAACCAACATTATACTTATTGTGAATCTGGTTAGAACCAGTTTCATATCTAATAAATAGGGGAGTAATTTTTTAAGTTTTTATTTAAAAACTATTTTTAATTTATTTTGATCATATGAACATGAAATAATTTTTTAAAAGATGCAAAGAGAAAGAAAATTAATAAAAATATAAAGACATAAAAATCACCCACAGACTTTTAAAAAAATTATTTTCTAATGATGAAGCTAACATTAAGTAATATTAAATGACTGGAAAGAATGTTACAAGATGGCGCATGGAAAATATGATACACACCTCTATATATTAATCTAATAGCAAATAATTTAAAGACAAAATGGAAAAAAAAATGTCAGATGATGATGCATGTAAAAAATACTTTGTGAAAAGAAGTAATTTGGATGAATGTTTTCATTTATCTTATGCCTTAAATTATATATCAGGAAATCTTCAGTGATACAATAAACATAACTGCATTTGAGGATATGAATACTATAGGCCGAAAATTTGGGTGCCACACTGTGGATTTAATAATTAGTAAGTTTCATACCTTCTTTGGTTCAATTAACTTTTATGCAGCGTGTCTCTTCAAGACGTTAATGATCATGGCATTCCACATTTTCCTGTCCTTTGTAGGTCTTAGTAAAGTTTATCATTGTGCTATCTCTCTTAAACCCTGTTCTGCTGTCCATTTGCACAAGCTTGTTAGGAAGGTTATACACAATTTTTCTTCTGTCCCTCTTGTCTTCAATATATCCTGTGAGTGTCTAATTTTCCAAGCATCCTTTTCTCATTGTGTACCCTAAAACTTTTAAATGTCTCTTTCTGATGTTAAGTATAAGTGTTCTTTTTGTTTACATATTTTCTCTAAAACTTTGCCATTGCTCACATGTTCAGTCCATGGTATTCTCAGCATCCTTCTGTAAGTCCACATTTCTAATTAACTATTTAACCCATTTGTGTATGGTGTCCAATTTTTTTAGAAAGTGGGTTATTTAAAATTCCAAATCTGCCATACCTAAAATTATCATTATCCAACTCTGGCCCAAAGTGGGCCAGTAAATTATTTTTTTCAAAATGCATGCAACTTGCAATTTTAGCTGATTCCTCAAAATTCTGAGAATGATCCCAAGCTTTTGATCTATGGTGTAGGATCTGACCAGTTTATATTTAATATTAAAGGATTATGGTCCATCTACAACATTATAAATGTTAGCTTACCAGATACCAGAAGTTTGTATTCCGAACCAAGAGATATATTTTCTTAATAGAGGGGTCTTAAATGTTATCGAATATAGCAATAAACTAACCTAAATAAATATAATTTTATACGT
Organism: Acanthosepion pharaonis; assembly: GCA_903632075.3. Lineage (NCBI taxonomy): Eukaryota > Metazoa > Mollusca > Cephalopoda > Sepiida > Sepiidae > Acanthosepion > Acanthosepion pharaonis. Next base: position 285,257 of record CAHIKZ030001992.1, read on the forward strand.
ATTGATATATTTAACAGTTTTATAGACTGGTAAGTTTTGTTTGGACAAAATCTTTGTTTTTTGGGGGTTTTTTGGGGTTTTTTTCAAGATATGTAAATTTTCATGTGATTTGTTTCTTAAACTGAAATTTGTTTTAAAAATTTTTATGATTTTCATATCAGCTATTTATTTTTATTTTTTGGTTCTGAGTGAGAATAAAAAGTAAGCTCTCACAAAACTCAAAATTCCTTCATGTTGTCTTTCTTTTGGGATTGAAATTTCCTTACCATGCAAAAGAGTCAGTTTTTTTCATACAGAAATAGTACAGGAAAGTACAAATACAGTAAGGTGCTAAACCAAAAAGCCCCTCCAAAAAAGAAATTTTTCGTCATTTGTTCATATTTTAAGGTAGTTTGTTGGGCTGCAAAATTTTCAGTTCCATCCTTATCAGACAAACGGGGACATTGCCATTTTTGCTATTTAAAAAAATAAAGCTTAAAATAATTCTCTTATTTTAAGTTATTTTGTTTGTGTTTGAATTATTAGTCATTGCTAAAATATCCTAAAATATTATTTCAAGTATATAACTTCATTTTAGACAATGCTGATTTTGATAGATCTTAAACATTGTAAATTAAGCAACACAATTAAGTTTTGGTTTTGATGAAGATAAAAGACTAGCAACATTTTATTCTGTAGATAAATATAGTGCTTGAATAATTTGAAATAATGTTTGCATTCTTGAAGATGTTTTTAAATTCTTTAAAATCAAATCAAATAAATCTTATGATTTAAATCCACTTCTTAATCTCATTTTTCAAGACAAAATTAATTTAAATTCTGAAAGGAGAAATAGAGATGATCTTGAAATAGTTTTTCTGGAAGGGTTTTTGGTAGTTTTATATTGAGAATTATTCATTTTTTGAATAGTTTCCAATTATTAAACAAAGCAAGGAAAAAAAAAATGAGAAAGTGGGAAAAGAAGTAAGAGTAATGTCTGGAGTTTATTGATTCTTTCCTATTATTTTTATTGAAATTTTTTCAAGATAAAGTTACAAAGTATGAAATTCAGATTATTGTAGCATGCTATCTGAAGTTGTCTGCATGAAATACTCTTTCACTGAAATTGAACATTATCTATTAAAACTTGCAAAAAGAAATATAAATTGGAATCTGAAAGAGTTTTACATTTAATCATTTTTTTTTTTCTTAAGCTCATTTCGTTTGAAAACCAGAAGATGTAAATGATAATGTGGAAGTTCAATATATTTTGGTCTTGGCTCCATGACAAAGTTTGAAGTCTGAATCTACAGTGACATGGTACGAAAATGGGGAAATAAATGACTTTTTGGCCTTGGAAAGATTATATTGATTTCGATCAGGATTGTGTTAAGAAAGTAGTTTAAAAATTCTAATCCTGTTCAAAAATAAAAGTAGTGTTACTTTGTCAATTTGAGATGAAATATTTTACAACTGATGTAGCAAGATGATCAAATTTCAAATCTAAATAGGTTGTCCATTGAAAATATTACATTTATTAAAAGATATATTCAGTTCAAATAGAGTATATCTACAAATGATTTGAAAGGCTATGCATTTCAGTTTATACTATTTTCCTGTCATCCAGGGGTTGTTACCAGATAAAGAAATTACCCTTTGTGATACAAATGTCCATTTCAATTCTATGTGCATGTAGATTTTAAGTCAATGATAAACCTAAAAATATTTCTACAAAGTTAAAAAAAAAATAAAATAAACTTTTAATAAAAATTTTCTTTTTATTAAATAATTTTAGAAAAGTTCAGTAAAATCTTGTCTGATTTATTTATTTCTTATTTTTTGACCTAAAAAAATAAATTTGTTTTATGCTGAAATTGCGCATGCATTTTCCCTCTCATTCCATGTCATTTTTACCTGAATCTGCTTTTTTAGGGTGATTAACTTTTTTAAAATGCTTAACCTAAATTCATTTTATAATAAAGTGCATATTTATTTAGTAACTGTCTCAGTTGTCAAGTTCCATCTACCAATAGATATGAACAGACTGATATCAATTGATAGAGATAGTGAAATAAGATACAGTATCTTTCTCTCACTATAGATAGTAAGAAATGTTTATTATTTCTTTGTATTTTATTTGACAGCTGTGCACACAAAGAGACAGTTTGACAGTTGTTGATTGTTTCTTTTATTTTTTTCTTTATTTTACTTGTCTCCAGCTTTGATTTTATTACTCAGCTCAGGGTAGGGATTTTTCAGACTAAGTAGGCGAGAAATGTATTATTTCAAACTAAGTAAAATTGTGTGTGTGTATACATTAAATGGCAGAAGCGCTTGTCACTCATACATAACAGGCATATGATATATGTATATACATTATATATACACACATGCAAAGTCACATGCAAACAATGAACAAAGAATCAGCTCTTTTAAAATATAAATTTATAAGAAAACCTTAGCAATGAACCGCTTATCCCATAACAGATAAAGTAATTAAAAACAATTTCACCTGGTACTTCAGATACTAGAGCTAAAAATACAGGTACACTACCAATTATCTGGCACCATGCAAGATAATCATTTTACTGGTTCAACGGAAGTCATATAATAACAATTAAATAATTCCCCTCTGACCTACTAATTATGTATCTTTTACCTCTACATCATCATTGACTGTTAGAAACTAATATTAGACTTTTAGTAAATACAGTGCTGTTCAATAAAAGTGACTCACCTGATTTTTTTACTTAAAAATATTTTAGCCTATTGTTTTTGGGGTCAAACTAATTTTTAATCTTAATAATATAAAGACCCCTTCCCGAACACCTAGTAAAAAGTTTACTCACCCTAAGGTATTCTATTGATAATTATAATTTTTGATATAAATAAGATTTAGGGAAAAACTCTATGCAAAAAAAGTGACTCACTTATTTCCTGCAACTAGTAATCAATAAAAACATAACCAAACAGCTTTAAATAAAGAATAATAGAGGTATAATTTATTTATAATAGGTAATATAGTTCAAAATATTTAATAATCTATGGGTCCTCCTTTATTTTGAATAACCTTTTCAACCCTTTTTAGTATTGACTTGATTAGGTTCTGGCAAATCTCATCTCCAAGCATTGAATTCCATTCGGATATGAAATTCACAATCAAATCCTCTTTGTTGCTCAACTGCTTTCTCGAGAGCCTGTACTTTATAATCCTCCATAAGTTTTCTATGGGGTTGAGGTCAGGAGATTGGGGTGGCCATGTCATAACACTCACCTGCTTCTCATCAAAGTATTCCTTCATCAATTTTGATTTGTGACAGGGAGCATTATCTTGCATAAAAATGAGCTTGGTGGGGTCGATTTGCACCCTTTCAGCAGAAGGGAGCAGACAAGACTCTAAAATTCTCTTGTACTGCTCGCTCCTGAGGGTCTTTTCAATAGGTTTTAAGAAAACAGTTCCATGAAAAGAAAAGCATCCCCAGAACATTATACTGAACGGATGCTTGACAGTACTTACTGCTAAATTCAAAGAGCTTTCAAAGCTTCTTCTTCGGATTTTAGATCGCTTATCCTTTGAATTTAGCTCAACTTTCATCTCATCGGAGAAGAGAACATTTAGTTAAAAAATCAGGTGAGTCACTTTTATTGAACAGGACTGTACATTACCACTTCTGACCATCCAGGGACATAGTCTGGCAATTGCATAAAATTCAAATGCTTGCTCGCAATTTTGTCTGGATTAAGAAATGACAGACCAAAATTTGACAGAAAATCAATAGTGCATCTGTATAAAGCTTTTTATTGTCTGAAATTTTGAGACAAAATCTTTTCATTATTTCATGAATGAGACTATCATATTCATTTATGGCTACTGGAACTGCTAGGTAATCTTGACATATTTGGGAAGGATATTAGAATAATCCAGAAACTATAGTGGAAGCAAACCGCTTGCATATAGATAGAAAATGAATTCAGTCATTCAGTTATGTGCCATGCATGATACATGATTAGGTGATCATGTATCTTTTGATACATGACTGACGAGGCAGATTTTTTCCTGCAGTAGATTGCCATTTCTTTCTGCGGTAGACCAGTTGTGGATTTGACTGGAATTCAAACTCGGTTCTCCGATTCCTCAATCCAATCTGCTATCCATTACTCCACTGTGCCTCCATTCAGTAAAGATACAAAAACAGAAAGAGCTGTAAGACAAGTATCCACATCTCACTGGACTCAATCAACATATGCAGATAGAGAATTAAGTCCTACCAGGATTCATCATTGTCAGCTACAATCTTATCAACATAAGGTATTTAGATAAAACAGTGTTGATAGCAGATAAAGAAATGAAATTACAAGAACCATAACCGATAGGAGTAGAGGAAAGTGTGAAGAAAGGACTAAACATCAATTGCATGAAGATAAAAGCCAAGGTTGTCAGAAAAACAAGCAGATCAACATGCAAATTACATATTGGATATACCAAAACAAAGCAAGTACAACAATTTAAACAAATTGGAAATGTTTTAACAGGACAAAAAGTGAAGCACTGAAATCCATAGGTGCATTGGGATAGTGAAAGACACTTTATAAAAGTTAAGCAAAGTATTTAGAAACAGAAAAATCTTTTTAGAAACAAAGAAAAAGAGTACAGAATTGTTACATCATATCAGTCTTTCTACATGGCAGTGAATACTGAACAATATCCTCACAGAAGAGGAGACTTGAAGCAACAGAAATGTGGTTTTAAAGGAGAATGGTGAAGATAACATGGACTGAACAGTGATGAATTTTTAGAGACAATGAAAACAAAAGGGACATTTAATCTTAACATCAGGAAGAGATAGTTGAAATTTCTAAGGCACATAATGAGGAAAGAGGGCTCAGAAAATTTGATACAGAACGGATTGAAGTCAAGAAAGATAAAGGAGAACAATGCATAACCTATCTGGCAAGTTTTATTGAATGGATGGCAGAGCATGATTTGGGAGAGATAGTGAAAAGACAAAATTTATTGAGAGCCACAACGAATAGGAAGTTGTGGATCCCCATGATTAACAATATCCTGAAGTGACATGGTATATAAAAAATGTAGCTAACCATGCTCACATCTACTGCAGTGACAAGAAGAAAAAAAACTAAGAGCAAGATTTTAGGTAATACCAGATTGCACTTCAGGAATATAGAAGAACATATTAATAGAAATAAAAACAAAGGTAAGGTTAAAAAGTTAAAAAGTGTTTAAAAAGGAGAAGTATGTTTCTTTCTTTATTAAAAATTCTGAAAATACCATGGACAGAACATGGAAACAATTTAGAAATACATCAGGATGATGCATCTGGATATATTATCAGTGATGTAATCCAGAGATCATTAGATGTTTCAGGTCTCTCAACACCCTCCTCTTTCACCCAGTTCACCCAGATGGTATCAATCAAATAAAAGCCTATGGCCAGGTAATAAGATATCCAACACTATGCCATGAACTATGATTACAATATGGCCGACTTTGATGCTTTCTTGTATACACAGCCAGTGAATGTTCCAATCAAATGCATCTCTTGTCTCTCCCCACTCCCTAAGAAAGGAAGAATCCAAGTCACTAGTATTCTCAATCCCATAAAGAAAGTTACAATACCAGTTATGCATTTTGGCACACACAAAGGGATTAACTACAGGTAAATGTACTGTTATCTTATATTTTTAAATTTTTTTTTTTTAAAAAAGAAGCATATTATTCAAATTTAAACTCTTACATTATAAAAATCCCCACCCCCAAAATTTCAAATTTATTACTCGAGTTTAATACGGAAGTTTTAAATCAAATAGAAACTAATAAGAAAGTGATATTTATAGTCAAAAAGAGACAACTGAAATTTCAAGGATGAATAATGAGGAAAGAAGTCCTGGAAAATTTGACACTCACAGGATATACTGAAAGTCATAGAAGGTGGAATGGTGATTAAGCTACTTAATGAGTTTGTGTAAATGGATGATAGAAAATAGATTGATGATAAAATGGTTAAAGTTACTTTGAGGAACAAAAGACAGGAAATTGTGGAGAGCCATGACTGTTCACATTCTGAAGTAATTAGTTATGAGACTAAAATACTAAAAACCATCACTCAACAAAAGGCTTTGTTAATGTAGATCAGAATTTATTATTTTCCATGGCCTGAATTGACATGACATATAAAATATATTCCATTCAATTTTATTTATCGACACTTTTTTTTATATATCTTCATGTGATGATAAAAAAATATTTACAAATGTCTTTCTTTTGAATCAAACAATTTTTACAGTTTTGCCTTTCTTGAAAAATAAAAAGGAGAACAAAACATGGTGGTATATGGTAACTCAGGCATAACAGAATTCTCATGAACAGTTACTATGCCAAGAAGAATGACTGTGCTCTAGAAACAATTACATGAAATATATGGAGAAAATCAAGAAGATACTGCAGTGAACACCTTCAACAGAAAAAAAAGTCAAAGTTAATCAGCTGAATTGAAAAATAAAACAAGGCTGATGTTGATCCCCAAAGTCATTTAATAGTATTTGTTTTTCATATAGACATTTTACCTTTTTGCGAATTGTTCCCCAATATAAAACCCAAGAGCCACTCAAATTAGAGTGTTAGTGAATTGAGGTTGTTGTATGAACATAGGAAGAGCAGGTCATGAGAACATATAGGAAAGCTAACAGTTAACCCCTAGACTTAAATACGTTAAGATTGTAGTGATTGGGAAAGCATCTTTTAAGGAGTTTGCAACAGCTCTCTGGATGAAGCTGTCCAAATAGAATTTCCTTCTTACTAATGCAATACAAAGGGAATGGGAATGATTTGTCTTCATGTACATAGTATGGTTGGTCTTCACTGTGAAGGCCTGAACAGGTGGAATTGATTAATGTAGCACATCAGAATATTTACCATGAAAATTGTGACAGAGTAGTGAGAGGTTTGTGACATTTTGTCTATGGGGGAGATGAGTTGCTGAGTGGAAAATAATTGAAACCAATGTATTTTACTTCATCTAAACTAATTACATTATATACTTTTATTATTAATTTTTACCAAAACATTTCAATTCCTGAACTTAGCAATTCTGTATGGTTCTCTTTTGTTTTGGTATGTGGCATTTTTGTCCTTTTATTCATAACACAGACGCTTGTGACTGCAAATTCCTGAAAATGATCTTCTAGAACTTAAGCATTAAACATTTGATATTCCAGGGAACACAGTAAATTTAAAAAAAACACACCTATTTTTCTATTATTTTTTTAAATAGATTGCTTTTTTAATTTTTTTATGTAATGATTCATATACGCTTTGTTGTCTATAATTAGACTACCGCATGACTGATTTTTTTTAAAAGAATCATATCACCACAAGCAAAGCAAGAAATCTACTAATACACAATATGTTACTGAGTGTGAGAAAATAGAAAAACTCACTATTAAAGAGAGAGAACAAGACCATGTTTAATATTGCTTTTTTTTTTTAATCATTTCACCCCAAGCAAGCCAATAAAGCCCCTAGGATGCAAGAGGTTATTGAGTGTTAGAGAATATTAGAAAAAAAACTATTAAAGAGAGAGGACAATAAAAGAATAAGAATTAAGAAGACTGATGATAATGATTGACATTGCACTTAAATTTTGAAGATCAAATTTGGCTGAAAAGCAAGAAGTCAAAAGAGTATTCCATAAGTGAGAAGTGTGAGAGATGAAACTGTTAGCATAGAACTTATGTTATGCCATTTTGAATATAAAATGATGAGACCTTGCTGCCAATCTTAAATTTATAAAGTCTAGGTACCATAGAGTTTATCAGAACAATTACCATAATTTACCGTTTCCTTTTAACTAATGTATTCTACAATGTCTTTCACTATTATTTTGAGTTTTTTCTTTATGTTGTCAGTCATACCTCATAAATTTTTATAAATGATTCCTATTCTATATTGATGTCTCTGCTTGGCGTACTAATTGAATAGTTGCGTTTTCTATTCTCCAATGTTCTTTCTTTGCTATGAATTTTTAGTCATGCTTTATTACAATTTCTCTCCATGAATTTCATATTTCTGGTTTTCTTCTAGTCTTGTTCCTATCATATTAATTCTTTGTAGAATTTTGTACATACACTCCATTATTCTGTTTTCTTTCTGATGTGGGGCCAAAGTTGGGACCACAGATGTAAATCACAGAACACGGATTAGATGTAAGAAAGATATATTAACAACAGGTTACAGAGATAGTGTAAGCGGAGCTTACTATATCACTCTATGTTGCTCAGTGTGACTCTCTGTGTGTCTCTCTAGAGTGCTATGTCGCCTACTTAATATAGGCCTGGAAGAGTCTATTGTGTAGGTAGTTTCCGGTCTCACAATACTTTCAATGGTTATTTTACTATGGTGAAAGTGTCTGCTGACAAAAAAAATATTCAACTAAAAGAAAAAGAATGTACATTGGATATCAGTTAAGATTTAGAAATTGTTGTGCCGGGTTCAAATTCCAGTCAGGTTCATTACATTCACTTACATTTAAATACACTTGGAAAAGGTACAAATCTATCTTTTCCCCTCCTAGATTGGATCCTATAGCCTTGGCTGGTAAGCAGTCTACTGTAGAAAGAAATGGCAACATCCTGTAGGAAAATCTTCTGCCTAGTCATGAATCAAAAAAGACGTGGGTCTAAGCATGCACCACATATGGTGCTTAACTGACTGTCTGAAAAGAAAAAGTAAGAATCATTTGTTTGAAAAACAAAACACAGTATCTTTTATGTTGTCAAATATTGTCTTAATTTCTGCCACAAGAGCATTTCAAAAGTTTTATATCCTTTTTCTAGGCTGCTAGTTTCTTAATGTTGTAATTTCTTAAAGTGGGAAAATAACTACAATTATTTATGGACAGATGGGATCAGCTGTTTGGATGTCATTTGGAGTAGCAAGTGTATGAGAATTATTCACAAATAATAAATTTGATTTGAAAGCAACTGGAATTTATGAAAAACATTTGAAAGTAGTGGTGTGAGGGCAATAGATTTGGGTGTGAATAACAAAAAAAAATACTATCCTTACTTTTTAGATATTGTTGTTATTAGTTTTTCAACACATGTTTAGTAAAAATGATACAAATTTATTAGATTCCCATTCTTACCAAATATGTTCAAGGTAAAAAAAAATTAAATATTGTCTTAACATTTAAATTCATGAGAATGAGAAATTTTATTGCTTCCTATTTGGCTTTTTAATAAATAAATTTCAACAAAATCACTTCCTTGTCTCATGGTTAGTGATCACCAGATTTTAAAAAATAGAATTATATTTATTGCTTTGGCAACTATTATTGTTGCTTCTACTTCTTTTATGTGACATGTCCCTTCAGAATGGAGGTGATCATGGCTCTCTAAAAATTTCCTGTCCTTTTTAGATCTTTTTCTTATTTTTCTTAAACCTTGTTTTACCATCCATTTAATCAAGCTCACTAAGTAGGATATGCATAGTTTTTATCTGTCTCTCTTCAGTCTTTCCTGTGAGTATCAGATTTTCCAAGCCCTCTTTCCTCATAATGCACCCTAAAAATTTCAACTATCTCTTCCTGATGTTATGTATAGGTTTACTTTTTGTTTGAATTTTCTTTAAAACTTCAAATTTGCTCACATGTTCGATCCATGGTATCCTCAGCATCCTTCTGTAGAACCACATTTATGTTACTTCAAGTGTGTTCTTCATCTGTGAGGAGTTTTTCCAGCATTCATGGCTATATAGGAGGATGGTTCACGTAATAGTTGAGTACTCTTTTGTTTGTTGCTAACAAAATTTTTCTGTTTCTTAATATTCTGCTTAGCTTTTCAAATGCATATTTCACCTTACCAATGTTCCGTTAGATTTCAGTGTTGCACTTTTCATGCTCTGTTAAAACACCTTCTAAATATTTAAATTTTTGTACTTGTTTGATTTTGGTATATCTAATTTGTAATTTGCATTTTGAGCTCATCTTTTTGCTAACAACCCTGCATTTTATCTTCTTGCAGTTGATGTTTAATCCTTTCTTCCTGTTTTCCTTTACTACTTCCTGTAGTTTTTCGAGTTTTCTTTCTGTGTCTGCTATCGACACTGCCTCATTTGAATATTTTAAGTTGTTAAGATTGTGACTGCCTATAATAAATCCTGGTAGAACTTCTAATTCTTTCGGAATTGCTCTACTCTATGGGTTGAATAAATCCGGTGAAAAGACATAATCCTTGTCTTACACCTCTTTCTATTTTTGTATATCTGCTGAATTCATTTTTTATCCATATACAAGTAGTTTGTTGCCAGTGTAGGTTCTTGATTATTCTAATATCCTCCCAAAATATATCAAGATTACTAAGCAGTTCTATCAGTTCTTTGTGACGTACTTTATTGAATGCTTTTGCATAATCTATAAAGCACAGGTACATGTCCTTCTGCATTGGTATTGCCTTTTCTGATAACATACTGAGTATAAATATGGCATTCTTTGTTCCACTGTCTTTCACAAACCTGCACTGCAGTTGTCTTATCTTTGGTCTGATTCTGCTGCATCCTTTATTCATCAGAATTCAGGCAAGTTTTGTTCTCTGGCTGATTGTCTGATGGAGTACACATTCATTTACACCTGGCTTTTTAGGTAGTACTATGAAAATAAATCTACTAAGGTCATCTAGTATATTGTCAGTGTTGTAGATTTCATTTATTATTTCTGTAATCTTTTCAACACCAAAATAATCTAAGGCTGCTAGCATCACTCTTATAATTCTGTCTGGTCTTGCCACTTTGGTTCTGTTCAAATTAGCTAGTGCAAATTCCACTTCAGATTTTAATATTTCTAGTTTTTCAATATTTATATGTATTGTGAATTGTTCTTTTTCATCATGGAAGAGTTTTTCAATATATTCCTTTCATCTCTGAAATATTTTTTCTCTCGTATCAGTATTCTGTCCTTGAATGTTATGCAGTTTGTTGATGGTGATGTCTTTTGTTCTGTTAGTTCTCTTATTTTTTTTTTATGCATATCTGCTTTATCTGTGATAATCATTCTATTTCTGAACATTTTTCATTGAGTCATTCCTCTTTAGCCTGCCTGTGTTTGTTCCTGATTTCTTTGTGTAGTGTCCTATATTGTTTTTTGTGTCTAGGCATTGTTTTTTGTCTTCATTTCATCATGTGAAGAATTTCATCTGTCATACATTCTTTTTTTTTCTTCATCTAATTTCCTTTGGAATGATCTTGATTGCTATTGTTACTAAAGCATCTTTTGATGTGTCCTACTTTGAGTTTCCATGATCATTTTGTCCATTGTATCTGCTTTTCATACAGTCCATTCAAATTCAGGTTGTTCAAAAGTCTGTCATATTGCAATTTGGGTGCTGCCTTGGCCCTCTTCAGTTTCTGTAGTTTCACTCCAAGTCAACACTTGGGTATGTTTTGCAATGTAAAACTGCATTTCTGAATCTCTTATTGATAGTTATGTACAGTGTAACCCGGATATAAAAGAAACCCGGATATAAGAGAGATTTTCTCTGGTCCCAAATTAGAGCCTGTGTTAATGTATATAAAATAGACCAAAACCCGGATATAAGAGAAACCCGGATATAAGAGACTTCTTCTCCGGTCCCGACAACTCTCTTATATCCGGGTTACACTGTAATTGATTTGGTTTTTGTTTCACTTCCTGGTTCTTCCATGTCCATATATGTTTTGAGTGTTCTTGAAACCAGGTGTTTGCTAATACCTGGACATTCACTCTACATCATTGAATCCATTTTTCTCTGCATTTATTACAAGTTCTTATCCCAAATTTGCCAACAATTATACCATCCTTACCTACTTTGGAATTCAGGTCTCATATGACAATTGTAAATTCTTGAAATTTATGTTGATCCTTGGCATTGTCTTTTCAATGTCTTCTTTGTGATGTCAGTGTATAAACAACTACAATGGATGTTCCTTTCAGTTTAATGAAAAGAATTCTTTCAGATGATTGTATCCTAGAATGCATTCTTCATGTCATCATCTAATATCAATCCTGTTTTTTTTTTTTTCATTTAATAATCCATCCATCTTGTTAATATAAGGTTAATCCTGTGTTTGTCTTTATATGAAATATCAATTTCAGGTTTTCTAGGTGTGTAGTCATTATTTCTTGTATTATAATGTTGTTATCAAAACTGATTAATTACCATTCAGATTATTTTTTATTATTGCTGATATTATTACACCTGTCACTTCATGGAATTGGTTTTTAATATCCATTATGCTAGATCAAGTAATAACAGGTATTCTCCAAACTCTGGTCCTGTGTTTTTTTTGCCATCATTCTTATTTTTTTATGATCTTATTCTAACATTTTACTGCTGCTTTTGTTATTATTAAAAATGCTATAAAAATTTTAGAAATATTAAAATAATTTTGTAATTTCCTTTTTATTTATAAAATATTTTCTAAATTTTCTTATGCTCAGTAATTCCTGAATATTAAACTAAACAATATTCTATTTACCTTATAATAATAATAATTTCTATCACTAGAATTATCCATGATACAGATGAGCAATGCACCAATCTCTATATGGATGATGCTTCTGATAATGGAAAAAATGTATTATACACAAAAATGGCATGGCTGATCATATATAGTGGAAAAAGAATAGTCATCAACTCCTGTAGAATGAAGTAAAGATACTTGACAGAAAACACTTGCAGAGTCAGATGTGCATATGCTAAGCTATGAGGATCTTCTTAGTAGGCATAGCATAGAAATAAATAAGACATGGAAGCTGTTAATAAAGAAAGAGAAAAGACAGCAAGGCTTCAGCAGCGGCAGTAGTTTCACCAGCAGGTAGTTTAGGTTTAAGACTCTAAGTTCTACACTCAGGATTGTCCCAGATGGATTAGAATATTGATTTGTGAAATTGATGACACAGAAATTTGGACTTCAATCCCTGGGCCAGGTAGTGCAGATATGGTGAGCAGAAAGATAACAATCTGTAGATTAAAGAAAAGTTTCAGTTGAAAATTCTCTAGAGAGAATGGCTTAAATGTTGTAATCATAACTAGGACAATAGCCTGTATGTAAATAATAATTTCTCATTCCAGAAATTCACAGACAGACAAAACATATCTACCTCTGCATATTACAAGTTACTTTATTATCTATACTCATCTAGTTATCTGTCAGGCTCCCTTTTCCCTTTAGAACTGCCTCAATTCTTCTTGGCATGGATTTGATGATCTAGAAATATTCTTTCAAAATTTCATTCAAAATTGTTATGGCATCCCACAATAATTTGTGATTGGTTGAATGCACATCAAGGATTTGAATATTCCTTTCCACCACATCCAAATTGTGTTCCATGGGATTGAAATCCAATGACTATGGAGGTCATATTTAACACAAAACTTATTGTTATATTCCATGAACCAATTTGCTACATTTTGTTTTTATTTGTGACATTGTGCATTGTCTTGCTGGAAGGGGCCACTAGAGAAGTAATACATTGCAGCACATAGTCAGCTACAATACCTAGACAAGCTGTGGAATTTAAAAAATCTTTTATTGGTATCATTGGTTGTATGCCAAGAAAATATTTCCCTACACTATTACAAGCAAACCATTGACACCAGGCAAGATGGATCTATACTTTCACTTTTTTTAATGCCATGAAAATGATACAACAAAAATCAAGATTCATCAGAAGAGGCAAAGATTTTCCATTGTTATATTGCCATTAGTGAATTGTAATCTTTTGTTTCTTGCTTTTAGCCAAGAGAAGAGACACTCGCATGGTCTTCAATTGCTGTAGCCCAACTGCTTCAAGTTTTGACGAGTTGTGGATTCAGAGATGCTCTTCAGTATGCCTCCATTGTAATGAGTAGTTATTTGAGATATTGCTGTTTTCCTTTCAGATTGAATCGGTTTGACCATTCTCTCTCATTCTGTGTTGTTAATCATTTCACCCAAAATCAAGGTGATAAAGCCACTAAGATGTAAGGAGTTCTTGAGTATGTGAGAATATAAGGAAAAGAAAACATTAAGAAGGAAACTGAGAACATTTTGTTGAGGAGAAAGGACAATAAAAAACAGGATCCAGGGTAACTGATATAGCATTGAAATTTTTGAAGATTGTAGTTGATAGAAAAACACGAAGAGACTTCTACAAGTGAGAAGTGTGAAGGAAAAAACCATTAGAATAGAACTTCTACTTTCACTTATCAATTTCAACAGTCAAACAATGAGACCTAGCTGCTAATTTAGTACTAGGCTTAAATTCAAAAAGTTGAGATAGCAAACAGGGGTTCATCTGAAAAACCTTGAAATGAAAAAGACACAGGAAACCTACATCAAAGAGGGAAGAGTGATTGAAGCAGAGATGCCAGATCAGGACTGATTGCAGATTCTTCTTTGGATTTAGACATATGCAATGGAAAGGCCTTGATCTGGCATCTGGTCTACAATTGCTTTCCCACAGATGTGCTGTGGCTTCCCTCTGTCTCTTCTGCAAGTATTTTCATGGCAAATGTTCCGATGAGTCACTTTTGCTGGTTCCCACACTGCATGAATTTAAACAAGCTACCAGGCTGGCATCTCAGTCTTACCCTTTCACTGTCAAAATAGTTAAATGTAACCATCTTTTCTCCTCAAACAACTTCTTCTCTTGCACTTCCTATCTGTGGAACTCCCTTCCCCTTACTTGCTTCTCCGATGACTATGATCTTCAAATATTCAACTGGAATGTCAATCGACATCTAAGCTTGTTCCCTAACCTTCTCTGTATCCTTTTCTCAAACATGCCTCTTTACTCTTGTTCTCAATTCTCTGCAACCCCTTGCATGCTAGTGACACTCCCACCTTGCTTGTGGTGAATTGCTTTAAAAAAAAAGACTTGATTTTGGTCTTCATATATTTTGTTACAATTGAAGTCAATATTTATAAGAATTGAGTTTCTTGTTTCAAATGCCTTTATCACAACCATTTTCATGTATCATCTACAATTTCTTTTATTTATCTCTTGCATGTACTGTTTTTGATATTATTTTTATAAGTTTAATATTGTTGTTGTTATATTCTTTTACTGTATTTACAATGATTAATATTGTTACTGTAAGTCCCACAAACATCATCATTTTTACTGTGGTATTATTTCTTTTATGTTAGCAATGTTGCTTTTTGGATTATTTCAACTTCTGATCCAAGATGTTTTATAAATTTTATTGTTCTGAAAACAAACTCTTGAAGTAACTACAAACATGTTCTTTGAAGATATTCTGACTGAAAGTAATTCCTCAGAATCTAATGCAAGGAAACAAGTGCATCAACCTCATTACTGATATTTGTACAGATTCTACATGAGAATCAAAGACATTAAATCAGAGAAAGAAATGACTAGAAAAGACTTTACAAAGTTTTAGGTGCCAGATAATGGGCTGAAGCTTAGTGACAATATCATTATTGGATAAAGCATTGTATTCATTGTTAGAATCTTTTAATTGCTGCTGGGGGAAAGACTTTTTAAGGACCTAATTTGTTATATAACAAAGGTGGATAGAATGTGATTGTGGAAATGGAGTTCAGTAATTAGCAGGGAAAGTCATTTGTACTCGTGGCAGAAGTAGTTTGTGACTTAAAATTCTGGAAAGAGTATTTTGTATTGCAATGTATTAATTCAAAAGTTTAATATCTGTACTTGAATTGAGTTTCTTTATTTTTGCGCATTGCAGAGAGGATTGAAATTGGTAGGATTAGGAACAAATAAACTGTCAGGTTTTATGATGTAATTTTCATTTTGCATGATCCAATTAATAAACCACTGTGGGGAAAAATAAGGATATATTAACATGAGCAATATATATTATATGAAATTAACCTTATATCTATCCTTATTATGATATCAATGATAAATCCTTTTGAGTATATCAGGTTTTATATGCTTGCCAAATGCAACATAAATCATTATTTATAAATAAAGTGAAAAAATGGAGGCCACAGAAATGTTGCTTGATAAATTGTTATTTTGCTATATGTTCATATGGACATCTTAGTGACTGCTTGGGAATAGCTGGTGGTGTAAGCTTGGATGTGCAGGTGGTGTAATGGATAATGGCTCAAAATTGTTAATTGGATAGCAGAGTTCTAATTCCTGTTAGGTTTGTTATATTCACTTACACACAAATGCCCTAAGGCAACATATGAATCCACCTCTTCTCCCCACAGCTATGGGTTAATTAGTAAGACTTGTATCACTAAACCATTATTGTCTCCAAAAAGTTCTTACAGTCTAAAAATATTTTCTGGCTGGAAATAACCTGCATAGGATTGAGAGGTCTTAGAAGATGAAACTGGGTTAAGTATTCTGTTTATGCCAACTGTGCCGCTTTCTCTTTTGACTACACACCATGGGCATCGCTTACAGAATTACTACTGTCTCCTAGCAAGATATGTAACCACTTTTATAGTAAGCAGCAGGTGTTGAAACATTTGTATAGGTGTGATGTCCATCTCATCAAATCACAGTTGATGTGCATGTGTGCCTGTAGACCTCAAACTAAATTTCTTATTACAACTGCGGCAACTTGAACATGCTTCATACTAGGTAAGCCATGCTCTGTGTTACTACACTCCCCACTGATCACATGGGATAGCTGGGGTCAGTTGCTTCTGTCTTGCACTTCTCTATAGTGTAACTGAAGAGGTTTGTGTGCCTAACACATCAAAAGCACAGGTGGATGCCCCAGCCTTCTGTGAATTTTCTGAATTCACTGCCACTGAAGGTCATATCATTGTTAGTCAGTAGCTCAGTCGGTGCTCCTCTCCAACTGTTGGATAATGCTGGCAGAGTCCTGATGATACAGTGGGTACCAAGGTGGGTGTATCCATTCCTATTCGGCACCAAGTGTCTGTTACATCTAGCGATCCAGTCTTCCACTCTACCTGAGCTGGATCTATGAACATGCCTCACATTGTCCCATTACGTTCTTAACCGCAGCCTTGGATATTGCAGGTTTGACCTATCTCACAAAATACAGGGTGCACTTTGTGCCAGGATGCCCACTTTGCTGATGGCTACTTGTTATCTGGGTCGAATCATCAATGGCTGTGGCACATGTCAGCTGTGTAGGCTCTGCTTCCTTTTGTATTGGATTGAGCTATTACTGCAGTACCCTAGTGAGAAAGTCTGCTCGGTTTGCACTAGACTTGACCAGGGCCCACCAATAGTTAGACTGTATTCTTTGGCAAGTCCCTCCAAAATGCTGAGCAGACATCTTATTAGCATCTTTGTAGCTGCTTTGATGAGCATTTTTGCCCACCTGGACAGAGTGTCTGAGATCCACTGGTGCATTCATGCTGAATTGGTTAGCAGGTGTAGCATTGTTGTTTTCCATTGGAGTGCTAGATTAACACTTTCAACGCCGTTCGTCATGGGTATGACAATAAACTAAGTCCAACAGCAAGGCCTCTGATCAGGGGTTTTGAGGAGCGTGGAACCACCTCTTAATTGCTGGTGCTCCCAGGTCCACCCTGATCCAGGGTGGTAGCACCTGTTAGGGTCCCAGCTATGGGCAAATAGTTAACCCTGAAACTGAGGTAAAAAGCATTATGAAAGTGTAAAAATAGGTTTTAATACCAGAAATACTTTGTAAAAAAAATTATTACCAGAAATAAATTTTTTAAGACAAAAAAAATTACCAGCAATACGTTTTTGAAAAAAAAAAATTACCAGCGATACATTTTTTAAAATAATATTACCAGCTATACATTTTTTAAAATAATATTACCAGCTATAGATTTTTGAGGAAAAAAATATTGCCAGAAATAGATTTTTGACAAAACAAAAATATTACCTGAAAAAAAATTTATCAGCATTAAATGACCCATTGCGTTTGATATGCCATAAAACAACCCAAACCAATCTCAACACCATGTCCATCTCAGCAAGATTTATATGCTGTGAGTCTCCATCTGGATGCAGCCAACACGCATCTTCGATGATGTCCCTGTCAACTTCCAATACTACTCCGCTAATCAGGGAGCTTGCATTATTATTTCCTGACTGCACATGCATGAATTCCCTCTCACAAAGTTTTCCTGATGTGCTCTGTTAACTCTTTCAGTGAGCATGCATTTTAGTAGGGCATTGCAGATCTTGTCATTTCAACCTTTGGTCATCATGTTTGCCTTTTTGCTTCAGAAATGCAGTCGCTGATCTGAGTCAGTCACACACTTGAAAGTGACCGGAAAGCATCTCACATACAAAAAATGCACTTCAATGAGTAATGGTGGCTGGAACTGTTGGAATCTCACTCCCTCGTTTCCACTGAAGTATATCAGGGTCCTTGCACAAGATTTCATAATTGGTAAAGTGCTTCTGAACTTGTTTTGTTGAAACTAGGTTTTCATCGATGTAAACATTATTTTCCTGTTGCTGCCATTCTCTTAATTTGTGCAAACGAACATCAGCATTTGCGGTGAATATGTTGATGTATTTATTTAGCTCCCAGTAGTCCATGACAGGGCAAACCTTTCTTTTGTTTTGTTTGACTACAGCCATCAGTGGAATTAAACCTTTAGTTGGTCTGAGCTCCTTCTTGGTATATGGTGTCAGCCATCTTTTATCCAACCAGATATTCAACTCCCACTCATACTCACATCACACCATGTTGGACATGGGATATTCAGTCATCATGTTATGCAGGACATGCACTTCCATGTTGCCAACCAACTTTTGCTGTAGAGTTGGTTAAGATGGCAGGAGAATGCTGTCAAAAAATTCATATGTAGAATCATTTCTGTATTTTCAAACTCAATACTAATAGAAAAATGTACTGTTTCTGTGTTGGTCTAATCAGCCACACAAGAACTCATCAAACATGAAAGAAACCAGAAATTTAACCGGCTTACAGCCACATCACATTGAAACACTGGTACATGTCAGATTGCATTGGAAAAGGTATGCATCAACCATGCGAGGTATAAGTTAATTAGTAAGACTTGTATCACTAAATCATTACTGTAATTTCCTATGTATAATACACCTTCATCCATAATATGCGCACCTAAAATTGTGCTGAAAGTGTGGGAAAATGCTTCTACTCATGCATAATATGCATCCCTTGTTTAATAATCAAACGCTATAAATTGTACCTCTCCAATTTCATTACGGCCAGCTTTTCCTACTCTTATTTAAAAAAATGGTTTTAAACATATAATAATATTATTCTAATTTAGTTTTATGATAATTCTTATTTTATTTTACAGCAATTCTTTAAAGATTTTTTGTAGCTGTGCATAATACACACCCTTGATTTTTCTCATTAATTTTTAGAAAAAAATGTGTATTATACATGAGGAATTATGATATTTTTTTTAATTCTTACATTGTAAAAATATTTTCTGGCTTTAAATAAGCTGCAAAGGGTTGATAAGCTGTAGAATCATCCAATCAAAAGATGAACCAAAAATATTCAATTGGATTAATATCCAGAGAAACTAAGTTGTTGTTCCATTGATTTGGCATCTTAGAAACCATTTTTGGCATGTTGAAGGAGCATTGTTTTATATGAAGACACTATTCAGCTTAAAGCTTCTCGGTTGTGACTTGTATCATTTAAAAAGGGTCTTTTCCAAGAACTTACAACAATCTCTTGATGGGTCCAATAATTTTACTGCCTACAACACACTCAAATCTTTACTCTACCTTCCATCTGTTGTCTTCTATGTTAACTTTCCATGAAGAACCCAATTTTTGTCTCATACATAAAGTTCATGCAATATATCTCTTCTTTCATCCCTAACATTTACTGTTGAAAAATCTGTTTCATGATATTTTTGCCCAATTTACATATTTCTCTTTGGGATTTTTGCTTAAAGATTGGTAGCTTTTATATCTTTTGCCAATGTTGTTATTATTCAGCATCTTGCAGTTTAAATTTAGAACACCAGCTTCTTGATATGAATTTGTGTTAGTCAATTCACTTTTCTTGATTACTACTATTTTTGATTTTTTATAAAATCTTTCTTTCATTAGTCTTTGCATAAGTTTTCTATTCTTTTTAACTTATCTGTATTTTCAAAATATTTTTTATTGTTCATGGATTTCAATATTTTTGCAGTTTCCAATGTTGTGTTTCCATCACTCGATAACTTTCCATTATTATGTTACTTTCTCTGTTGACGTCTAAATTTTTCATATGTCCTGTGTCAAACTTTATATATCTGAAATTACTTCAAATTTAACACAACTGGAAGACATTAAAAATATTTTGAAGTGTTTAAGTTCTTTTATTTGCCAGAAAAAGTTCGGTATTTAATTCCAACTTCTGCTAACCTCCAATGATCATTTAGATCAGCCCACTTATCCTATCATTTTTTTTCTGTTGATGTTAAGCTTACAGCCATATGACATTGAACACAGGTTCCTATATAATCACTAAAGTTAAGCAATATCGAGCCTGGTCAGCACCGAGATTGGTTCCAATTGCAGCTGTGTTCATTATATTCACTTACATGCAAATATCCTTGTGCAAGGTATGAATCCAGCACTTCTCTCCCAACTATGGGTTAATTAGTAAGACTTGTATTAATAAACCATCATTATCTCAAAAAAAGAAATACTTAGAATTTAAGAATATTTTTTTACTTTAAACAACCTGGAAAGGGTTGATAAACCATGGAAAAGGAAGCATCCAGTAACTGTGAGCGATATTTGGTGACATCTTAAGTCAGATTTTACATTAGCCACCTTATTATTGATGGAGCTTAAATTTTTGTACTTCATAGTCAACTTACTTAGTATCCCAGTGTAATGAAGCAGGTGTGTCAATTAAATGATAACGTGACTTAGCATAATTTTTGTGTGTTATATGGCTCCATGTCCTCGTCCAACATGCAGTGTTTGCATTTTCCCTTGATGTCGGAGAGAAATTGGTCAAATCATCTCTGGGTCTGTTGTTTATATATCCCTCTGTTCAGCATTCTTGTTCACATACTTCTGCATTTAGTGACCAGGAGTTCACTTCTGATCAGCTACCTGATGCACTTGGCTTCTTTGATCTGCTGTGAAATCTGAGAACAAACCTACTGCACCAGTTAATTTGCTAAAAATATCAGGCTGTGTTTCTTAAGATTTTAGGTTACATCAAAAAACTTCCAAGGAAAATCTCTGTGGTATTAATTTCTTGCAGGTATCCATGTAAAACTGAGCCCTTGAAACTTTGCTTTTTTTGGCAAAGATATACAAACATAAGCATGTGCAGGTAGTCTAATAACTATTTGAGCAATAAGTGGAATAGGATAACCAAGTTCAAAACTCAATCTAGTCTGTTGCATTCACCTTTACACAGATGCCTTTGAGAATGATATAAATCCAAATACACTGATCCCTACTGATCAAAAAGCAGTTGAAGGAATACTGAGAATTTAAAACAATAGAGAGAACAATGGAAAAAACATTATGTTGTTTTTCCAAGATAACCCATGAACAGCAATTATTACCTACATCATGAAGATGACTTGCATTTTTACAAAAATTCAAATGCATACATACTCATGGATATATATCCTTATCGAGTAGTTCAGAGGCAAACATAAGGAGGTTGCAAGCTGTTGATAGGAAGTTGGAACTTTATTTGATGTTCAACAAGTGTATCTTTGTGCCAAACTTATTAAATATCACAAATAACTGCTGACTTATGTTCTAATTGCTAGTTTTTGTCACAACACTCAGAGAATATTTAGAAGCACTCATGTGTTAAACCTTGTACGTAAATGTCAGTCCTGTCAGCCACTTTAGTAAATGGAAAGACGAATTGAACCTCTTAAGATATCCAGACCTCATCGACTCAGATGTGTCCCTTTACAGCAAAGCTAAAAACTTTATTGGAATTAAATCAATCTTCCAAATGTAATATAAAAGTGTTTGCCAGTTTCCAGCATATTTGGACGTGGCTTTAGGGCATGTTCGGCATAAAATTTCTTAATGTTTTATGATTTAGTACCTACCCACCATCTACATATATTCTTTTGTGGTGTACAGAGAGAGAGAGAGAGATTTGCTTTTGGAATTTGAGTTTTAAGCATGTTTCGGCAATGTTTTGAGGTCATGGTTACTTCTTATTGCTTTTTGCTCATAGAGTTCCTACTTCTAAATTGAATCACACAATATAAACACATTTTTCTGTGACTGAGGAATTTGCTGCAGGGTAAAAAAGCACAAGTTCTGTTTGATTATGAAATTACTTGACAGAAAATGATTTTTGCCTGAAAGGTTTCAACTGCATAAGAACAACTGAAAGTAAAAAACAAAAAAATATTCAGAAGCTACACCAAAAAATTTGGCTATTTATAATAAATATTTAGTTCTTTTCTTTTAAATTCCAATGATTTAGCTTTGTTTTTTATTAAGAACAGACAATATGACCATACATGATCTTATTTTCAAAGAAGTTTGATATTAAAATTCAAACAATTATATAAAAAAAATTATGATTAAACACTGATTGTTTGGATATCCTCAAGTTTGTTGTGTAATGACCCTTCAGGACATTAGCTATGATGGCTCGTTACAACTTCCCATTTTTGTTTGTCTTTTTACTATCCCTCACAATACCTTTTCTGCCATCCATTTATGTAAAATAATTAGAGAGTTACTCACTGTTTCATACTGTCCTTCTTGTCTTCATTATGTCCTCCAGTCCCTCTTACTTTCCAGGGTATGACGATGAACTACATCATAGTCCTTGGTAAGATGATAAACTATGTCCGACAGCAAGGCCTATGATCAGGAGGATTTGAGGAGCATGGAACCACCACTTAATTGGTGGTGTTCCAAGATCCTTGTTGACCCAGCTATGAGTAAATAGTTAACCCCCAGACTGGGGTCAAAACACTATGAAAGTGTAAAAATAGGTTTTAATGCCAGCATTACATTTTTGAGGAAAACATATTACCAGCAATAAAAATGTTGTCATTGAGATTGATATACTGCAAACCAAACCAAACCTTTTTAAATCATTTGTCTCATATATTTCAATTCCCTTTCTGATTTTAAGTATAAGATATTTTTTATTTTGTTTCCATTTTCTTTAAAACTTTCTCTTTGTTAATGGGTTCAGTTTAAAACATTCTCAGTATTGTTCTGTTGAAACATATTTAGGTTGCCTCAAGTCTCCTCTTCCTCTGTGGAGATATTGTCCAGCATTCACTGCTGTATAGGGAGACTAATATTACCATAGTTTCAAGTGGCATTCATGGGTTAAACTAGATGGTAGCCTGAGAAAGATATTTTAAAATATTAATATGTTCAGATACTTCTCTTCACACGGTACATCATTACCCTTGGGAGAGAAATATTGTCCTATTTTCATATTCTTGAATTTCAATCTTAAACATATGGTATTGTCTGTTTTATGCTAACCTAATATGAAGCCCTGTGCATAATCTTTATTTTTTTATTTTATTTTGACGAAGCTGAAAAATCTCTTGTTTTTCTGTATTCACATATACGCTAAATTGAGTCAGTAAAATTGTTCAGAAATCGAGGCAGGCAAAATGAAGGCAGATTTTTTTCTTAAGTTTGGCTGAATACAAATTTTAAAAAATGTTGAATTTTAAACCGATACCAGTGCAGCTTGTATGCTAGTAGCAATGAATGTCTTATTCATAAGATATTCTTTATAATAATTCTTATGCAGTTGAGAGTTTTTATATTGAGGAGAATGGGTCTGTGTGTGAGTGCTGGTTTGCATTGGTGCATACAGACAGGAATATCTATGCATTTTTGTTTGATCTACTTACAGCTTCCTGTTTTTTTAAGTATGTTAGAAAATTTTGACAGCTATAAAATAGTATATTCATAGGTAAGGTTTTGCTAATTTGATGTATATTTATATAATTATAAAAATACATAAATGCTCATGCAGATATACACACATCTTTATGCACAAATATATATGCAGATATATATATCTACAAATATATGTTCACACAAACACACACTATGAAGATTTACACACACACACACACGCACAGACATATGTGTGTGTGTGTGTGTATATATATATATATATATACACACACACACATAATATTTATATATATATATATATATATATATATATATATATATATATATATATATATGTGTATATGTTATATATCTATATATATATATATGCACACACACACACATATATATATATATATATACATACACACACACACATCACATGTAAATTCAGTTTGAGCATTAGTGTTGTAGAGATTTATTTCCATAAAATTAAAAGCACTGAACTTATGATTTTATGTGTGTGTGTGGAATGATTATATATATATATATATATATATATATATATATATATTTTGAATGATTTTATTTATAAAGAAATATATATGGAATGATTTTATTTATATATATATATATATATAGTTGTCTGTGTGTTTGTTTAAAACTAAAAAAACTACAATAGTTATGACAAAGAAAATTTGTATACAGATGTATTATCACCCAAGCCAGCTTTCTGTAAGAAATTATCATTGTATTATTTGTATTTAAGAAAACATTTTAAAATTGGAATGAATTTGAAATTCTCGGAATTAAAAAGTAAAACTGAATGTTAAGAGTTCTTATTCTCAAATCGGATTATCATTTGTTTTTACATTTTTATTCTGCTAAATGTTATACAAGAATTTATTTTTAAAATTTCTATTCTCTCATATTTATTTTCACATCTATAATAAACAAAACCATATCTTTAAAAAAAATGAATATATATATATATATATATATATATATATATATATATATATATATAAAGAGCAACAAATTCTTCTTCATGGCTACTGGTAGAGGAGGTAGGACAAGAAGAAAAAAAAAAGCACCTGTTTTCCTGGAGATCATTTTTCTTTTACTGATCATCCAAATTTGGGGCATCATGTGACTTAAAAGGGGCCCATGCCATATTTTGCTACCTCATTAAATGCAGACATTTTTACTACAGTTTTTAGATTTGTTCTTTTTCTATTGCATTCACTACTTCTACCTATATGGTAGTTTTTCTAAGTCAGAAAATTTACCAGACCTTAGATGGAAAATTCTACTCTAGGTCAAAACTGGCAATCTATTGAAATTGTCATAATCTCTCTGAACCCTTGAGGTAGAGTGTAATTTCTTTCTCCCTCTGTTGATTGCTGTTGTTGAAGTAATAGATTGTTGCTTCTTTGGTTCCATTACTCCACTATCTACTAAGGTCTTATTCCTTTAGCCTCTCTTAGCATTCCCCATTAAGGAATTTCATTAAACTTTGCAACAGAAGGTTTTCCCTCCTATTTTTTGGTTTGTGATAAGGGAAATCGATTCCTTACTCCAGATGAAGTCTATGCAGCAGTCATCCTTGTTAGACAACCAAGGGGTGACATGCTCAATGACAGTATATCACTGGAGAACCTGCAAGTCTCAGTACCCTTTGAAAGGGATGAATTTGAATGAAACAGACAGAATATTCTTCAGTTTTTACAAGACCTCACACTGTTGGACAAAGTTATGGTCAGGGTCACTCCACCTGAAGAGGTGAGAAGCATCATAAGTAACAGTTACACTTAGAAGAACAGTGTGCATAAAACTTTGTCCAACTGAGATGCCTCTCTTGCAAGACTGGAGACCTACTTCCCTTTATTAGCTTTAACTCCCCCTTCAATTTGTCCAGATATGTAAGCTAGTTGTGAATTGGCTACACCTAAGATAACATGCCTTACTTTTACTGGTCTTGACAATGCTAACATATTCGGCCTGTGGGATTTTTTAACCCAGTTTGAATTTTGTAGAACCAGAATCAGCAGTGACAGGGAATGACTAATATGCCTCAAGGCCTATGTAAGTGGCTGACCCTTTCATTTCATCCACCATCTTGTTGAAAATGATCAAAATTATGACATCGCCTTAAATATCCTTCAGTAGGAGTACTGGGATAAGGACATTCGGGAGGAGATTTTTGAGAGGATAGTTCAACCCACTGCCTTGTTTGGGAACGACTAATCAAGACCATAATGTCATGGCTTTTCAAATTGATTGATTGTGCCAGGCACACCTATTGTGATCTTCTTTCCATCCTTTCTGATGTACAAAATGCCATTAACAACTGACTGTTGACCTACAGAAGTTAATCAAATCCCAGCTTGGCGATCATAACACTGAATCATTTTTTGTACCCAACAGTAAACCCCTGATTAATATTAAGGATGGACAGGGGAAGTATCTATCAGGTTGAACCTCTCTAGAAAACAATTGATAGAATCTTTGCATTACAGAGATGAGGCATTGAAAAGGTTCAAGAGGATTTGATATCAGGATTATATGTTGGGCCTGAGGGAACATGACCGAATCCAGCTTAGAAGGACTACCTCTGCCATTTCTGTGGAAGAAATAGTAATAATCAAGGTTCGCAACAAAAGTTGTCCATTTTAAGAATTGGGTAGATTTATCCATATTTTCCCGGGAGATGACGGCTTGGTTAGGACAGCCTGGATTGAGAGACGGAATGTGTGTTTACAGGTTCATTCTTTGAAACAACTCTATCCCCTGGAAATGTCCATTGAAAAGATGAATTGACACTGTCTATCGAGACAACTGTCCTACTATCCATTCTGCTGATATCCTGGATGCTAGTCTTCCAGTTGAAAATAGTTGGCGTATATGGATTTGTCCTGGTTTAGATCGACCAGACAATGGCAATGCCATGATTTGTTGTGACAGGTGTGATTACTGGTATCATTTACCTTGTGTTGGCGTGCATCATCACCTCCCCACCCCCAGTTGAGAGTTGGTACTGCCAGAATTACCTCTGAAAGTCATCTGTTGGACTTGATTACCTTCCATCCAGCACTTACGATATCCCATCACATCAGCTGAGAATAGCTGGTGTATTTGGATTTGTCTTGGATGCAATCACCCAGATGTTGGTTGTGCTATGTTGCAATGAGTTCAATGACTGGTATCATTTTTTTTTTTTTTTTTTTTTTGCATGGCATTCAGCAACCTCCCCTTGAAGGGGAAAGTTGGTACTGTCGGACATGGACTAGCTGAACTAATTACTGGTCCACCCTCACAGGAAAGGAAAGAGGAGGAAAAAGAAAAAAAAATATTCTCTTTCTTTTTTTTTTTTTTTTTTTGGTAAGATTTCTAACTAACATCCATTTTTTTTCTTTTTTTTTGTTGTTGAGATGGGAGTGTGTTTGAAAAAGAGTAATGAACTTATTATAGCCACTTGTAAAGGAGGAAGGATGAAAAGAAAAAAAAAGAACACCAGCTTTCCTCGTGATCATTTTTATTTTATTGATCATGCAAATTTGGGACATCATGTGACTTAAAAAGGGTTGTCATATTTTGCTATCTTATTAAAAGCAGCCCTTTTTGCCCATTTTTAAATTTGTTCTTTTTCCATTTCATTCACTACTTCTACCTATACAGTGGGTTTCCGAAGTAAGAAAATTTACCAGACCTTAGATGGGCAAATTCTACTATAGGTTGTAACTGACAGTTTGTTGCAATCTTTATAATTCTCTGAAACTTTTGAGGTAGGGAGTAATTTCTTTCTTCCTCTGCCAATTGCCATTGTTGGGTAGAAGTAATTGTTGCTTCTTGAGTTCCATTACTCCTCTATCTACTAAGGCCTTATCCCTTTAGCCTGTCTTAGCATTCCCCGTTGAGGAATTTCACTAAAACAACATAGTAAATCTAAAAGAAGAAGAATATTAAATACAATTATTTGAAAAAAAGTTTAATATTTATTTATTCAACTATTTGAGTGTGTGTATCTAGCTAAAACATCTAAAAGTAAATAAACTATCTTAATTTACATATTTGATTTAATTATTTTTTAAAGCAAAAATGATAGAGAGCCTTACCTCTTCAAAAAATATATATTTACTATTTATTTTGGAGGGGATTATTATTAATAAAAAAGTAAATAAATATAAATTAAGAATTTAACATATATTGAAAATTGAATTTATTTTCACATCGATATTAAATAAAAGCATAGCCTTAAAAATATCAATATTAAAACAAGAAAGTAAATCTAAAAGAAGAAGATTAAATACAATTATTTGACAAAAAGGTTAATATTTACAGTTACTTATTGAAATATTCGAGTGTGAGTGTGGCTTCAGATAAATATACAGACAAGCCACCCATCAATGGACTTAGATGCATCAGACAAAATCTACAGGAAAAAAAACTTCCAAATCATTCGCAATGTATTTAAAAAATTGCAGGCTTAGAAGAATGAGTCGTATTACTTGTAAAAGTGTCTGCTTGGTAGTGGTGGGCCTGTTGACTTTAAATAAAGATGGAAACTATGATACATTAGCATGTGCATGAGAAATTAGCGGAGAAATCAATTATTTTTATTATTTTGCTTATTTATGCCATATGTACGTGTTTATAGTATTTACATTATGATCGTAACTACTAGTAGTTACGATAGTGATTTTATAACTCAAAAATAATCCCTTCCTGTCTTTGGATGATTGGCTTTTTAACGGATCCCTATTTATCTGTATATACAAACTTGGTATCACCCTAAAGGGCAATTGTTTCTATGTGTGTGTGTGTTATTGACTTATTAATATTATTCGGCCATCTTATGGAAAATAATTTTTTTATTCAATCTTTAAAAAATAAACTTCACTGTCTCTTTTAATTTTTATTTAACTAAAGTTTTTCTATTCTTTTCAAATACAAATTTAACTTGAAATTTAAACATAATCTCTTTTCAAAACTATATTTTCAATGTATCTTCCTTGCTTCTATTCTCTTTCAAAATAGTAATGAAATCCATTTACAGAGAAATGTTTGCTTTTTAATGTAATGTTTAAAAATAAAACTTTATTTATTTAAAATTATCTAAATTCCCCTCCAAAATAAATAGTAAATAATAATTTTTCATAGAAGTAAGGCTCACTATAGTTTTGCTAGAAAAAAAGATTAAATTAAATGTTTAAATATCTTAAGTTTTACTTTTTTATTAATGATAATTTGAAAAAAAAGATGAATGAACTTTTATCTAAGTTTAATTTGAAAACAACATTAACAGAGTGTTTATGTTTGTATTTAAATCAAAAAATAAAGTAATTTTGAATAACTGCCTTTGACCCTTAAGACCCCCTCTGAGAATGGTATTGGTAGTGTGTTATTTTCCTAAATTTAGTTATTTTGTAACAAATGAAAAAAAAAATGAAGTTTTTGTACTGATTGAATAAAAAATTATTTTCCATAAAATAGCTGAAAAATATCAATAAATTGTCAATAACAAACTATTATTCACAGAGCTTGTGAGCAATGCCAGGTATCCCTGTTAATTAATATATATATATATATATATATATATATATATATATATATATATATATATATAATGAAAGTTTCAGCTTATAAAATTCTTATTTCATTATGGCCCTCCCTAATGTCAGAAGCAAATGTTAGAACCTTTCTGCCAATATTTCATAATTTTTTTTTTTTTTTAACCTTGTTAACAATAGTGGCTGTGTAGCAGACTGGTAAATTAGTGTCTGACATGGAAGTATGTATATACAAAGCAGATCATTGATAAATTTTTGAAAAAAATACTGTTTGCCACCATTAATATTTTTTGATGCTTGCTAAAAGTTTACAGAGTCCAAACAGTGGATGTGAGCATGGTCAGGTAATAATTAATGTATTTCAACAGTGACATGTCTTCAAAATAGGTTTGCCTCCATTTGTTTTAGTCGGTCATCATCTGATGAAGAGGAAGTTTTTGGTGAGTTAAATGGTTGGTGTTCATGCTGAACTGAAAACTATGTTCACAAATCCTAATTTACAATGAAGGCAGACATTGTGTCCTCAGTTCTTGCTTATTTTGTATTATCTCTCCATATATCATATTTAGAATTTAATTTATCGCAGAATATATGTGGGTTGCTCTGAAAGTAATTTATTATGTTGGCCTATGATATAAGAAACAGATGTTTGTGTTACAGCATTTGAGGTTGAACCTATACACCAATATCCAATCGGTTATTTCTCTTTCTGCTTTAGGTCAGGTAATGATTTTAGAAAGTAAAAGTGCATATGAGACATAGGTGTGTTAATGCTTGCAGAGAAAATTTCATTAGAAACAGATAAAAAAAGCTGAAGTGTCAGGTAATATTGGTCATCTGATCTAGCAGTGAATTCTGGACAGTTTTACAGATGAAGAAGAGACATGAAGCAGCTGAACTGAACCTGTGAGCAACCATGAAGTCTTAAGGAAAATGGAAACAAAGAAAGACTGTTCTCTTACAATCAGAGAGAGACAGTTGAAATTTCTGGACTTATAATGAGGGGAAAAAGGGCTTGGAGAATTTGACACTCATAGGAAAAAATGAAGTTGAGAGAGACAAAGGAAAGCCACAATTAACTTACCTAACCAGCTAGACCAAAGATTGAGGAGGAAAAACAAAAAGACAAACCTTACTAAGGGCTACAAGGGGGAGGAAATTGTGGAGAGCCATGATTGCCCACATTCTGAAGGGACATGACATATAGAATAAGTATTTGCCTCAGTTGGTGACAGTGGTATGTGTTGGTTTTCTTGGCTGGTGTACATTTTTTATAAGTGTGGCCTACAGACTCTTGTGCATTGCTGACAAGAATTTATTTCCATTAGAGATAAATAAGTTTGTGTTTTGTATCATAAAAAAATAACTTGCTCTATCCAATGATGTTATTGTTCTCCTTGTAAATGCAGTGTACATAGCCACAATCTCAACCAAAGAAAATATGAAACAAAAAGAGATTTATATTGGAATATCTGCTGGGAATTGAAACAATGCTTTTATAACCATCACTATTCCTTCACTAATGAATCCGTTAAACACCAAACAGCGCTATCAAAACACTGTTGGGATCTGGTGGAAAACGGATTCACCCCACAGGTGAAATGGAGAATTATCTCTAGAGCACAAACTCCTAAAAATATTTAGAGGTATTTACTTGCTCATATTTGGATGTGTAGATGTATACATGCAGAAACATGTGTATGTGTATATGTATATATGTTGTGGATTCCGTAAATAGAATCCTGCACAAATAAATAAACAATGCCAGTAATTGAGATAAAAAAAAAAGTGTATTAAACGTAAGAATACAGACTTGAAGTGAAGATTAGTAGTCCAGGAATGCAGGTTAGTGGAAAGTATATATACAAGTCTCTGTAAGTAATGCCGTAATCATCTCTCTCTTTCTGGATTCTTGTATAACTCTCTGAGAACACCTGTGTCTGTCTCTGCATCTCTCAACCTGTCTCAACGTATCTCAACATTTAACATTCCACCCACAAGGAATATATGTGGCACAAGGCCGAGTTTAAAGTGGGTTTCTCCAAGCCCGTAGGCTCAGGCAAAAAATATCCCCTTTGAACCAACATAAGCGGGTTCAGGAACTGTCTACCTCCCCAGACGAAACTTTGCCCGGGTTCCTCTCTGCCAAAGGAGAGAGTTCGACAGATGATGCACACAGTCAGAGACTGTATCTCAATGTATCTCAATGGCAGGTATTCTCTCTGTCAGTATAATTTGGACAAGTCCATCTCGTGTTAAAAGGGGAGAGCCCCACAACAATGTGTGTGTGTATATATATATATATATATATATATATATATATATATATATATATATAGAGGAATGCATGCATAGGTATATGTATATATATATATATATATATATATATATATATATATATATATATATATATATATATATATGTAGGTAACTATGTATGAATGAATGCATGCATGCGTGTGTGGGGGTATAGATATTTGCATGTAATAGGTTTTTTTATATATATATATATATATATATATATATATATATATATATGTATATAAAGAATATGTATGGTTGACTGGGTTGTAACTGATCTAATATTACCATTTCCTTATTATGAACCTACTGTTATTCCCCTCATTAGTATGATTACTATGATTATTATTATTATTTTTACTACGACTATTTCATTATTCCTCTCATAGGTAATGTATTAGGACTATTATTATTATTATTATTATTATTATTATATTCCTTTTTATCATTATTACAATATTAAAAATCATACTATTATCACATCTAAACCTTATTTCATTTTGAAATACTTTTCAACTTTATTTAATTATTTTTTTAAACAAAATTTTTTAAACAAAATTTAAAATTCAAAATTTTTGATTTTAATTAACACTTTTTTACTCCTTAATTGTTATTCATAATATTAATAATGTTAATATTGTTTATTTATATTATATTCACATTATATTTATTTCCGATCTTAGTTTGTTGAAAAACTTTAAAAATGCTTAAATTAATGTCAAATGTTAACAGCAAAATATAAAAATTTCTGTTTTTTTTTTCAAATTAACTTTAATATGCACATATGTTAATTTACCTTTCCTTTTCCTTTTCTTCATCTTTCAGAAACTCTCTTTTCCCTTTCTTTCTCAAACACTACTTCCTCCTCTACTTTCTTATATCTCTACTTCCTTTTTTTCTCTTTATCCCATTTCCTGTGAGATGATTCATTAAATAGGTCAATATCTGGTCAATCCCCACTCTCCCTTACTCATAAATATCTTAATAAAAATAGATTTAAAAGTATTCCTATCTCTCCCTTACCCCTCTAATTTCAACCGTGTCTGTCATATTCCTCCTCCCCGTCTCTCTCTATCACCTTACATGAACTTAAAACTACCCTTCAAAAGCATGTAAAAACTATATGTAAATTTAAAACAATTTTTCACCCTTGGAAGTATGGTCTGATGAACCAGGTCAAAATCATATACCTGAGGAAATAAATTATAACCAGTGGACCCTTAAGGTTGTCTGTTTTCTGGTTAAATTAATAATTTCTCTGATTTGCCATTGAGCTCTCTGAATTACATCTTCCTCTGGATTATCCATATGGATTACCAAACTTTTCATTACTTAAAAATATATATATATATATATATATATATATACACTCTCCTATCATCTTCATATGAGGCTCCAACTGTTTTGCTCCTAGAACTGAAAAGTCAGACTCTCTTGCACATAATATTTGATTTCAGTGCTGAAGGCTTGTCCAGAACCATTCACACTTTTCAGAAGGAGGAAATACAAAGAACTTGTGCACATAGTGTGCCATGAAGTCACAAAACAAACCTACTCAGCTTTTGAATTTAGAGTTTTCCTTCTAGACTGGTTACCAGACAAGCCTGAAGAGCCTGTCCTTCTGAACTAGGTAGGAGGCAGAAGAAATGTATTCATATACATTTCCCAAAGGTGTTTGCATATAAGGCTTGTTAAGTTTAGCACTTCTAAAATGAAATTGTTCTCTGTTAATCATCTTAAAAAACCTCTTTAACTTCCATCAGCTAACCTTTGGATCCAGGAGAGTAACTCAATGTGTCATGTTGATCTCACATTTTTCACTGACATGACATGAAATGGAATGATTATATTGAATTTGCTACTAGGGAAGTAGGTTCACTATGGCTCGTTTTTTTCTAACGAGAATCTATCTGGCACATTTATTTGGCTGTATATCAAATATTGCTGTTACATTTGATCCAGTGTTTCTATTTATATTTCTTGACAAAATCCAAAGAATTTGCAATGTTGTTGGTCCTGACATGGCCTCAAGGCTTCAGTTATTTCCACACTTTGGCTCTACTATAATTATTTTCAGTCGTTTCTCTGATGATCCTTCCACTTGGTACCCCAATATCATGAGTTTGAGTTCAGTATTTGATTGGCTGTTATGTTTCATAATTCCATTGATGAAATGCTCAATCAAAGAGTCCTCTCCAAAAAGCTTAAAAAATGACACCTGATAGGACGATTTTTAAGCTAGCATCTATATATATTTACATATATATATATATATATATATATATATATATATATATATATATATATAGTAACAAAATCGATTTTCTATCAGGTGTCATTTAATTTAGCTTTGGGCATTTTTTTTTAATAAATTTCATCATCATGCAAAAGAAGGAGTAGACTGCATAGCCAACAATAAACTACAGAAGAACTCAAAATTGATCACTGCATTTAAATATTGCATTAATATCTAAGCCTACATTTTAAAAGTTCAATGATAATTCTTCTGTCGCCACTTAATTTAAAAACAATCAGAGTCCATAGGTACAAATTATTCACAAATGACTGAAATTATTTTATTTAGAAAGTCTTGGTAAAAATATATATATTTTTTTACATGTGTTATCCCCACTTAATTAATTTTATGAGATTTAAAGAAATTAAAATTTCAACCTCTTCATATTTATATTAGTTAAAAGTAGGACTCCTTATAGGGTTTTATATTTTTTTCTAACTTAAAAATTTAGCTAGCTGCAATTTTGGAAACAAAAGGAAAATAAGAGTTACTCCCCTTGAACCATGAAAGCTACAATAATGGCTAATATAATATATTAATATATACATTGCGTGCCAAATTATTATTTTAATAAAGAGAATTACATATTAATGAAAGACAACTAAAAAGTGCACTGATCAGTTATTTTAGCAAAAAAAGAAAGCTTATTCCATTCAATTTAAATTAGTTTTTGTAATATAGCAAATATTTTGCTTATTGGAAATA
Source organism: Acanthosepion pharaonis (assembly GCA_903632075.3). NCBI lineage: Eukaryota > Metazoa > Mollusca > Cephalopoda > Sepiida > Sepiidae > Acanthosepion > Acanthosepion pharaonis. The sequence goes on from CAHIKZ030001992.1 coordinate 319,915, forward strand.
TTTAATCTATTAATTTGAAATTAAAACTAAAAGATTCAAGAAAGATTATTCCTTTTTAAAAATTCATTTTAAACCTTAGTATTGCATTTTTGTGGAGGCCCCCCCCTCTTTAGACTGTTTTGGCCATGAAGTACATCATTGATCATTTGAAGTTGAATCATACCTTACAAATGCAAATCTTTCTCAGTTTCCTGAAAAATTCATATTTGTTCAGCTTCATATTCTAATGTAAACAAAGCAATTTCTAAAGAAGTAATAGATTTTTATTTATTAATCCAATAGATTTTTCTTTAAGCTTTCTCAAATATTCAGGCCAGGAGATGAAAATAAATAAACAATAATGTGCATCTACTCAAATATGAGTATCCACCAAATATAATGTGTAAGTTATAAAATATGTTAAAACTTATTTAATAAAGTCCATTAAGATATATACAAAAGTGATATATGTATATAAAATATATCTATGTGTAAAAAGGCAGGATGTATGTGTGTGTTTGTGTAACGAATGCACGGTCACAATTTTTGTCAGATTTGCACCAAAATTTACATGCACATGCTCCAAGTTAGCGGGAAGGCCAAGACTGACTTTGTATTTCCCAACTCCTATTGATAGTGGAAATAATCAAATTTTTCATGCTTCTACGGCACTTTTCATGTATTTGCAGCCATTTTTTTGGTACTGGCCTATAGCTGGCTGCCACGAATAGGCAGGAAGATTCTATTGGCCAGTGTGAGCCAACAGCTGACTGACATGAATGTTAACTAGCATGCTAGCATGCAAAAAATTCGATAGCTGCATTCGTCACAAGTGGGAAAAATTTAAATCTGCAACTTGGCTCAATTGGCTCATTGCTTGCTTAAACTCAACGTTGATTCTGATTCTGCAGAACTGGGTTGAGTGTGAAAAAAGTATTTGTTGTTAACATTCTTTTTCATTCGTTTTTTTCAGTTATGAGTCCTTTTTAAAGCTGATCATTTTGTGTTCATTTTGTTTAGTTCTTTTTCATAACAGATTTAATGTTTAGTATAGAGCTTAGAAAAAATTCACAGTGTGAGATAGGCAAGAAGTAAGGCATGTAGCAACATCAGCAAGGAAGGGCAAAAATATTTTAAGTCAAGTGATAGCGATTGCTGTATGAGAGTCATACGATTTTTAAATCAAGCACGGGCAACACCAGGCCATGCTGTTAGTATATATATATATATATATATATATATATATATATATATATATATATATATATATATACAAGTATTCATCCAAACAAGGTCTGTTTAATATTTTATTGTATTTTCCTATTTTTCCAATTTTTGATGTGTGGGATCTTGTGCTTGAAATTGTGGATAAACTGTCCAAAGTTCATATATTATTTTGTTCACGTATATTTGACTATCTATAATCATCAAGAACAAATTTTGTGTCTGTGTGATAGGTAGAATTACTTTGTCTATATCCTAATATTGTTTGGAGAACTGGAGTAAAGAGTACACCACCAGTTACTCTATAAACTTGTCCAATACTTTAAAAAGTTCCATGGTATGATGTTAGGGGTACTTGTATTAAGTCTTCATATTAACTATATAGGGAATACTTAACAAATTACGTTATACCAAATACGAGTGTGTCTTATATCAAGAAAACTTTCAAAAGGTAGTTATAATAAATTCAAAGCCAAAATTTGCAATTTTAGTCCAGAAATATTTTGTGCAAGTTCCATTTCTGTATTTGTTGTGAATTTCAAATTAGGAAGAAATGTCAATTGTAAGAATCAATAAAAGTGTTACTGACAGACTATTTGTATTATTTCTACGGGACAAGCGATTTTCATCTTCTAAATGCTCACCATATATTAAGCAGTATATGCACTATAAGAAAATTAATTGTGGGATATTCTTTATTCTGGACTAATAAGAACTGATCATAAAATTTTATTGGGTCATCAGTAGGCACATGATATAGTTTGGATCATTTTAAACATTGTTAAACTTCCAATTTACAGACAGAATAGAATGTTGGATTTTATGAATTTTCTAACTTTGTAGGGTTTAATCTCAAAATCAGTTGTCTTTGAGTCAATATGTTGATATTTTTAAGCATAGCTTAGATGTGGCACAAGGCCAAATATATGGGGCACACAGCATTGAACTCACTACTCAGTCATAATTGTTCTTGTGAGGCAAGCTTGCTAACCATTGCATCATGTCAAGGTGGCCAAAAAACGATTTTGTAAGCGTAGCTTAGATCTTGCACAATGCCGAAAGTATGGATCACCCAATGAGGATTGAACTCACTACTAGTTGATCTATCAAGACAAACTTTCTGACCATTATACTACATTGAAGTGCTTCTTTTAAATCAATATGCATTGATTTGGTAGTTAAATATAGGTCTAAAGGTAAATATTAGTCATTTGTACTCGTAGGTAAATTTTGGTCATTTATATTTGAGTTTGTAAATATTTACTTGGTCGCTTGTCCCTTTTGAGGATTCTTCTTTCTCTGCATTTGCAGCTGGACTATTCTAGGCCCTGTTAACAGGACAGTTTTCAGATTGGAGGTTTCTGTTATAAAGAGCTTAATGCCAACTCAGCAACCTCAATATATTCAGGAAAGATATCTGATTAATCAAGAACCTATACTGGCTGCAAACAGCATGCATGTGCATAGGGAACAGAGGACAGTAAGTGCAACAGTTAGATCTGTAGACATATTGGGGTAGCCAAAGACACATTCCAAAAGCTGGGCAGAGTACTGTGAGAGAAGGAAGATGTCTTTTGGTAACAAAAAGAATACTGAGCTGTTACGTGACATCTGTTCTTTACTGCAGTGAATGTTGGACGATTTCCTCAAAGATGAAGAAGAGACTCAAGGCGACAGAGATGTGGTTCTACAGAAGGATGCTGAAGATATCATGGACTGAGTATGTGAGCAACAATGAGGTTTTGGAGATGTTGTAAACAAAGAGGAGGCTTATACTTAATATCGGGAAGAGGCAGCTGAAGTTTCTGGGACACGTAATGCAGAAGGAGGGCCTGGAGAATCTGATACTCATGGGTCGAATAGAGGGAAAAAAAAGATAAGGAAAAACAACATGTGACATACCTGGCAAACTTAAGCGAGTGGATGACAGAACGTGGTCTGGGGAAGGTACGTGTTGAGAGTTGCAAGGGAGAGAGGAAGAGGTGGAGAGCTATGATCGCCTCTGTCCTGAAAGGACATGGCACATAAAAAGAATGCCAAGCTGCGAGTGCTTCTTTGTTTGTTTTTTTTTCCATAAGAGAAGGAAGTAGCAAGTGAAGATTCCAAACATATAGTGGATAGATAACAACTGACCCTAGATGTGAAGAGGTTAAAAAGTGTTTGGGGAAGCATCCACACAGGAATCTGTTTTACAAATTAGCAGTTCTCGGGAAGATATATTTGGTATATAAATGAAAATTTATTTGTATATCTTAATATAGAATGCTTGGTTATTTTCTGAGACAACAACACAAAAAGTGGGTAGAATTTGTTGGTAAAAGAAGAAATTTGAAGATATTCATCCTATTGTTAAGGAGGAAATCTTATAACTTTTAAGACAATTAAATTTCAAAGATGTACATGTTTGAGAAAATCTGTATCCTGTTATTAGCATGGCAGTTTTCTGCTTTGGCATCATTATTTCAAGTTTCTTTAACCTTGCAAGAGACTACATAAAATGCTAAAAAATTGACTAATTCCTAATTAAACATGTTAGCTCATGTATATTTTCTTTTTCTATGTGTTGTTTTTTCTTCAGGACGTTGGTGATCATAGTTCTTCACAACTTCGTCTTTTGTAGTTCTTACATAATTTTGTCTTTTTTTTTATCTCTCCTAAACATTATTCAGCCATCCATTTACTCAAGCTTGCTAGGTATGTTATGCACTGTTTACCTCTTTCCCTCTTGCCTTCAATCTGACCTGTGAGTATCATATTTTCCAAGCCCTTTTTCCTCATAAGAAATTTCAACTCTCTCTTCCTGATGTTAATTAAGTATTAGTTTCCTTTTTGTTTCAATTTTCTCTAAAACTTTGTTGTTGCTCACATGTATATCAGACCTTAAAAATAATTAAGTGAAAAAATAAATTTAACTACCAAGAAAATTAAATTATTCATTAAGTAATAAATAAATCCAAAGTTAGGATGATGTATCTTATTAAAGTCTTTTCTTATTTAATGTGCAATAATTCACTAAATGCACTTTCTTAATGTGTCTTACAAAAAAAATAGTAAGCAAATTTATTAAAAGAAGTCTTGTATATTATTCAATGATATATGGAAGCATATACTGCATAAAAAAGCCTTTAAGAGAAAAATTACATTTTTATAAAAAGAAAGAAAATGATAAGCAACAATAGGTCTAATCAAGCATCAGTTGTCAGCCATCTCATATAACAGCTTTTATGCTATTCAATATTATCTTAATTATGGTTTGAGTTTTTGAAGCTTATATTGTGTTTTTATTTTGACATACTTGGAGAAATTTAGACATTAAAAAGAAATGTAAAAGGTTAAAATGCAAATGATATTAATTCCAAGTATAATGATAGATATTAATCTTGAATGATATTTATGAATATATCTCCCATTCTATCTACCTTTCTCTCTCTCTCTTTGCTCATCACTTATAAACAATCATTATTTAAAATGTCTTTGAAAAATGCATTTGACTTCTATAAAACTTAAACATCTCTTGGTACTTCATTTACAGCATAGCATCTTTTGAAATGTTAAATAAACTCAAAATTCTATGGAATATCAGTGAGAGTCTAATACAGATAAGAAGTCTAAGGAGTAAATAGTTATAGATATTATTAAAGTCTGTTTATATATCTTTTTGTAAGTCTGCTCATAACTCTACCCCATCTCACTCTTTGTCTCTCTGAGGGCATCTCCACCACATATCTTTCTCTCTCTCGGGTCATCTCCACCACATATCTTTCTCTCTCTTGGGGCACCTGCACCCCGTCTCTCTGTAGGCATCTCCTTCACCCAATCTCTCTGTTTGAATCTCCTTCACCTTATCTCTCTGCATCTCACTGACACTCCCTCTCTATGTTTGCATCTCCACCCCATTTTTCACCCTCTTGTGACAACTCCACCCCATCTCTCTCTCTCTCTCTCTCGGGCATCACTACCCCCATCTTACTCTCTTGGGCATCTTCCCGCCATCTTGCTTCTCTCTCTATTGGGCATCTCCACCCCACCTTGCTGTCTCTCCGCACCAACGCACTCCAAATCCCTCTCACTCAGGGCATATCCATCTGAAATTTCTCTCTCGTGGAGCATCTCCACCTCATATCTTTTCGTTTTTCATGTCTCCTTCACTCTATCTCTCAGTTTGCATCTCACCCACCATCCCTTTCCCTGTTCACATCTCCACCTCATCTTTCTTTCTCTCTCTCTCTCTCTCTCTGCAACAACACCCCATCTCTATCTCTCAGAGCATCTCCACCACATCTATCTCTCTCTCCCTCGAGGCATTTCCATTCCATATCTCTCTCTCTTTCAAGACATCTCCACCTGAAATCTCTCTCTCTCTCTCAGAGCATCACCACACTAACTTGTTCTCTCTCTCTTTTGGGCATCTCCACCCCATCTTGTTTTCTCTCTCTTACACACATCTCCACCTCATCTCCCTCTTTATCTCTCTAGGGCATCTCCACCCAAAATCTCTTTCTTTCTCTCCCTTGTCATCTTCACCCCATCTCTCTGTTGGCATCTCCTTCACCTTCACTTCTCCTTCCCCTCTCTCTCTTTTTGCATTTCATTTAGCCTATCTCTCTGTTTTGCATCTCCCTCATCCTCCCTTTCTCTGGTCACATCTCCAGCCCATCTTTCTCTCTTGTGACAACTCCATTACAAATCTTTCTCTCTCTCTCTCAGAGTATCTCCACAACATGTCTCATCCTCAGGGTATTTCCACCCCGTCTATCTCTCCCTCAGGGCATCCCAAGCCCATCTCTTTTTCTCTCTCTTGGGTATCTCCAAAACATCTCTCTCTCTCTCTCAGGCTTCTCCACCCCATCTTGTCCCTCTCTCACTTAGGCATCCCCACCCCATCTTGCTCTATGTCTCTCTTACATCTCCAACACATCTCTGTCTATCTGGGGACATCTCATTAAACTCTCTCTCTCTCTAGCAATCTCCACCATATCTCTGTCTCTCTCTCAAGGCATCTCCACTCCATATCTCTCTCTATTTCTCAAAGCATCTCCACTCTACATCACTCTCTCTCCCTCTTGGGTTATCTCCACCTCAACTCTCTCTCAGGGCATCTTCACACCAAATCTCTCTGTTTTGCATCTCCCTCACCCTCCCTTTCTCTGTTTTGCATCTCCCTCACCCTCCCTTTCTCTGTTTTGCATCTCCCTCACCCTCCCTTTCTCTGTTTTGCATCTCCCTCACCCTCCCTCTCTCTGTTTGCATCCCCACCGCATCTCCCTCTCTCTGTTTGCATCCCCACCGCATCTCCCTCTCTCTGTTTGCATCCCCACCGCATCTCCCTCTCTCTGTTTGCATCCCCACCGCATCTCCCTCTCTCTGTTTGCATCCCCCTCTCTCTGTTTGCATCCCCCTCTCTCTGTTTGCATCCCCACCGCATCTCCCTCTCTCTGTTTGCATCCCCACCGCATCTCCCTCTCTCTGTTTGCATCCCCACCGCATCTCCCTCTCTCTGTTTGCATCCCCATCTCCCTCTCTCTGTTTGCATCCCCACCGCATCTCCTCTCTCTGTTTGCATCCCCACCGCATCTCCCCTCTCTGTTTGCATCCCCACTGCATCTCCCTCTCTCTGTTTGCATCCCCACTGCATCTCCCTCTCTCTCTAGGGGCATCCTCACTCCATCTCTCTCTTGATCTGTTCATATCTATTTCTGTCCAATTTATTATTAATTAAAGCAGTTACACACAACCAGAGTCCTTATGTTTTAAGCATGAAAAAAAATTTAATATAAAATATAGATATTTTGAACATTATTATTCATGTGGTAATAGTTGAAGACGATTTAATAAGAAATAATGAAATTGTTTTGTGCATAATTTATAAAGACTTCATACAAGGTATAATCTAGTAGGAAGGTGCTGTACCAATTTGCTTGGTGTATGACATGATTAATTTGTGATTTTCATGCTTAGCTCAATTAATGTCAAATTCTGGCCACTTAGAGAAGAAATCAGAATTGTAATAAAATGAAATGGAAATAATCTTGATTCCTTAATTGACCAAAATTCTGACCTTCAAAATATTTGTCTCAATTGGTATTTGCTAGTGGGGCAAAACTTTAGTTATATTTTAACCTATTTAAAATGGTTGAAACAACTGCAAAAACATGAAAAACAAAAGATTTATCAAAGGTAATCTGTTTTTTTTTTGTTTTTTGTTGTTGTTATTTTTGTTTTTTTGTTTTTTTTGTTTTTTTGTTTTTTGGATTACCCTGAACACAAATGTTAATTAATACAAAATGAATATCTTGGCCAAGAAAAATAAGTAAATATAAGGTTTCTTTGAAGACTGCCTTTCTCATTAGCTTTATCTTCTAAAGATAGAAACTTTTGCAGAGCCAGAGGCAGTTTCATATTGAGCAGGTTGTTAATGAAGGAATTTGTTTGACCATCTATCACATTGTAAATATGTCTTACTTGGAAGATTTAAAATCATTAAAAAATTTTTCAGAAGTGTAAAATCGAATATTACAAGCAAACAGCAAGGAGCCAAAATTCATTTAAATAAGAATAGAATACATTTTGGTATGCCTCGTAAATGAAAAAAATATGGCTTGGGTGGATGAATTTTAAAATGTATCGATCTCTTTTGGGTTATTTAATGTTGTAATCTAATGATAATAAAATTCATCATCTATAGGTGGATGTTGGCCATGTTTACACCTGAGTGCACAGGTGGACATTGGTCATGTTTACCCTTTAATCCCTGAGCATCCACTGGACAGGTTGGTCCATTTTCTGTGGTGGGGGTTTACCCTGAGCAGCAGATGCAACTTGTAAATTCTTGGCTCAGCTGAAAGGACAAGAAAAAGTTATGTATTTTCCCATTAGCACCTGAGGTTTTTTTTCAACCACAGGAAAAAGCTAGAATAACCAATGCAAATTTTCTAGGAAGATAGGTATTCTGTACTCACAAGATTGGTGCAACACAATCTTCATGCAACCTTCTCCCTTGATTTATTTGATCCTGTTCTATACAAGATTACTAAAACTCAAAAACAGATTTTTTTTTTCAAAAACTAATGCTAAATGGGAAGAAATTGTCACCAAAAGCAAAATGTCTTTGTGCTCTTTTTCAGTATATAACTGTCATTCAATGACTAATAGCTTAACTTCTTGTGTTTTACAAAGATTTTTCTATTTCTCAAAGCAGTAATTATTAATGCTATCAAAGGATTTAAATAAAGTCTAATCACAATATGGTACATGGTAAAAAGTATACACCAATTTTATGAGTGAGCTTGTAATTTTGATACTTAATTTAACACTTCATTTGTCTTGAATCCTTTTGATTCAATTAGGCCTGAGGTATATACATAATTCATTGAACAGATAAATTTATTAATTCCAACTGATTTAGGTTCGTCTACATACACAAACATTTGCTGTTCATGCATTGAAAAAGCTTCAGGGGTTTTTTGAAATCAACATATTTAAAGAGAACAAAGTTTTAAATGAATTATACTTAGTTGAACAAGTTGTTTATATTCACAAGTTAAAAATTGATTAGTCACTTTATTTTTCCCATACTCAGTAGTTGTTAATCTTTGACCCTAAGCAACACGCAGAGCAGCTCAAACTAAATTCTTTAATCTTTTATGGGTTTTGTCCTTTCAGGACATGCATGATTATGGTTCTCCTTAACTTCCTAAGCTTTGTAGCTCTAAGCAATGTTTGGCCTCTATATTACATTCATTGTCTGGTATGTCATCGATTTACACATTTTTCATTTGGTTGGTAACAATGATTCTCTCTTGCCTTCAATATGTCTTCTGAATATCAAATTTTTCAAAACCTCTTTTCACATTATATGTTACAGAAATGTTTCTTTTTGATTCTGTGTGTCTTTTATGTTCCCATTTTCCTTAAAATTTCTTTATTGCTGACAGGTTTTCATCCATGGTATTCTAAGCATCTTTCTGTAAAAATACATCTCTCTTGGGTTAAGTCTTCTATTCATCTGAAACTATTTAGCATTCACTGCTATATAAGAAGATTGATTTACATTATTCAGACTATTGTCCTCATCTTTGTCGCCATATTTATTACAACATTTCAGCCGTTGTACACTCTGACCTTCTTCAGGTGGTTGGAATATTGAACTTAAGTGCCTTAACAGATTGAAGGAATCTTTGGGTCCTGTCACTGGATCTGACCAATTTTATCCACTTGCCATGTGTTCTTGAATTCCAATTACATTCACTTAAATGATGCTAATACCCTTGGGAAAGGTATGAATTACATTGCAGTTTATCAATCCCCAGTTATTATTTAAATAGAAAAAAGGAAAGACATTTTTATTTTTTGAAGTTATTGTTTTAAAAACAAATTTCTGACAGACATTTACAGAAATTTAAAAATGGCAACCTACTACAGGAAAAAAAAATGTTATTAAATATGTAAGTCATGTATTAAAAGATACATGATTGCTGACAGGCATGTATGTATGGATATGGCTCATAAGGAACTGGACTGAGCCTGTTTGAAAAAGTTGGAATCAGACTACATTTTAGTAAATATCCTTCTTCTCCTCCCAAAACTATGAATAAATAGCATGATAGACTATATAGACATGATGGCAACTGGTCTACCGTAGAAAAAAAATGGTAACCTCCATTTGTTCTGAAAAATTCTGCCTGTCAGTCATGTATCAAGATAAAGTTACATGCATGGCAATTTAACTGATTAACTGAAATTCAAAATGATACCTCTGGCCTCACTAAAGGGACCATCCATATCTTAGAATGTAATGATAATCAAGAAGAAATAATTTGACTTCCTCAGTTTACTCCATGGAAAAAATTTAACAACTTTGATTTATTTATGGATTTTGTTTTTAATATTTAAAAAAATCTTTTTGTTGCGAAAAAGAAATTACATTTTGAGTTCTTCAATTCACAAAATTATTTCAAAACCTCAATTATGGAAATATTTTTTCTCTTAATTGGCATTTTGAACAAAAAAAATATGTATCACTGAAAATTCTCAAAATTTTGAAGATATTTTAAACTGAATTTAAAACAAAAACACAATTTGTGCTACTTTAAACTCAAGTTTGATTTTTTAAAATCAATTTTTTCATTTTTTAATCTTGACTGGTCCTCCTTATCCAAATCCCAATAAATATATTTCAAATATAGATGAATAGATTTTATTTGGGATCAGCCTATTTAAATCCATTTATATGTAAAATAAGTGAAGAAAGTTCAATTTCAAAACAGATGGATGATCCAATTTGCTATTTTTTTATTTAAATATATTGACAAAAATTTTTCTGTTCTAAAAATGCAAACTAAATTTATAGTAAAAAAAAAAAAAAAAAAGATTTTTAATGTTAGCAATGGTCTAAATGATATGATTACCAATCAAGAATATTAATAGCACTACAGATGAAGTTGATGGCTTAAAGTTTTTTTTGCACTTTAATCACTCAAAAAAAAACATTTAATATTTTTGGTTACATCAAAATAAACTAATCTTTTATAACAAGAAAATGTTGAAATTTTCACGTCTTGAAAAAAGGCATATTTCTACACATTAAATGATAAAAACAAAATTTTTTCTTTGAAAAAAAAAAAAACTGAGAACATTTATAGCAAACACTATATCTGTATATTACACATCAAATTCATTATTAAAACACAGGAATAAACATTCCAAATTAAATTATTGAACACCTCAATGTAAACTTCATTCTTCTTTCATGGGTTGTGTTGTGTATAGATTGCTCAAAGATTTTCACCAAAATAAAAAGAAGATTTTTTTCAAAATTTATTTTTATTTAATACTAATGCTATCTTTATTTTTTTTTTTAATTGTGACTTTAATCCCTTACTTATTCTGGCTAGAGGAAATAAATAAACTATAAATGGCAGGTTTATTATTTTTCATGACTTGGAAGATTTGTTTCTTATATACAGTTGTAAAAAAAAAAATTGTTGCCATTTTATATTTTTAATTTTGTGCATTTATTTTTGCATTGTTTGTTTTGATTTTGTTGAATGGCATTTTTTTTAGCAATTAAAAACTTTTAAACTGTGTGTTAAAAAAATGCACCACATCACAATTAAATTAGACATATAGAAATTTCCAAAAATCGTATATAAATATTTTTGGCATTATATTGGAAAATTCCAATACAAACATTTGAAAGTTATGGAAAAAAAAACTAGGAAAAAAATGTAAATTTAAAAAAATTTGGAAGAGTCTAATGGTGATTACGATTTTGGCCTGAGTACAAGGATAGTGATGTTATACCATTCATTTTCCCATAGTGCCTCAGAAACAACATGGAGGCTGAAAAAGAACCTATATTTATTTGCAGGACTTTGCAAACCAGGCCAAACATACAGAAGAACCCAGTCATGGCTGCCAAAATTTCTGTAGAACCACATCACCCCTTATATATGGCCACCTAACTATATAGACTACTATCCATTTCATTGTGTCTTAACATCAAGTTAATAAAGTGTTTTAAAACTCCTTGTAACACAAAAAGAGGAACTGAAAGCAAGAATTTTTTTTTAGCATTCAAAAAAAAAGAGACCAAAAAAAATTGGAAGATTAAATAAAAGTCATATAATCTGTGGTTTTAACCAATGGTGATTTTATTGAATAAAAAAACTTTTTAGAATTTCAAGAAAAAAAAATTATTGGTAATTATATCTGAAAAAATAAGACATGTTGTTTTTTCATTTTTGTGTCATTTAGATGACAATTTATTAATTGCATCCTCTGTGTTTTGTGCATGTGTAAATATATAAAATATTCAAACCTTATTTTTAGTAAATACCCATATTTGAGTAAAATGACCCATGCTTTAAACAACGTTTATTTTGTCTACCTGCCTGTACATTTTAAAAAAAAAAATTAATAAAGAAACAGTGCCTTCTGGCAGGATTTGAAGCTGCATCCCCATTTACAGGATGAATGACTGTATGATCCAGAATGATTTAGACTACTTGGGCCTCACATCCACATGGTTCTTATTTGACTTAAAGAAACCTCACCTTGTTCAAATTTTTTCTTGAAAGTCATATCTGCACAGATTCATATTCAAAATGTAAACAAAGAGCAATTGCTAAAGAGTTAATGGATTTTTTTAGTGGATGCCCATATTTGAGTAGAATGTGCCTTTTTTTACATTTGAGAAATCATAAGAACAGATGCCTTCTGGGTAGATTCTGATGAACTCTGAGCATGTATACCTGAAGGTCAAGCCCCTAAGGAAAAAAAATGAAATTTGATCAATGGCAGGGAGATTTTGAGGAAATACAAAATGGATATTAAGGAATACTTCAATCAAGTACTTTAACCTATTGGCTTAAGATTTGATCATTAAAATAAAATAGCCTTAAAATCAATACAAATTTTTTAGTATTAATTTTATTTTTAATTCATAAATAATATAATTAACATAGTAAAAACAAAAATTTTCAATTTTGTTAACACTTTATTCATTAAAATGATGATCTGCTTTGTTTTTTTTAATCATTTCACCATAATCATTAAAATAAAGACTCTTAAAAAAAGAAATTACTGAGTGTGAAAGAATGAGAAAACATACAATAATTTTAGAGAGAAAATGGAAGAACAGAAAATTGAAAAACAGAAGATAATGATATTCATTATATTTAAATTTTTGAAGATCAAAGTTGAATGGAAAGCAAAATTTTGAAAGAAGAAACTGTTAGTATAGGGTTAATTCAAGACTTTTTTTAACTGTAAATTGATGAGACCTAACTGCCAGTCTAGTAGGAAATTAAATTCATAAAATCAGCATAGAATGAAAAGCCTTTGAAAATCTGGTTCTTTTTCATTATCAAAAACATTGAATATAAAGATTGTAGATTAAAATCTAAGTTTTGCATTTTGTTATGAATATACATTAGCTTTTCTTGATCTCTTGAAACAGTCCAGTAGGAAAAAAGGGTTTTACTTCTTTTAAAAAATTTATTTGTTGCATGCAATTGAATATTACACTCAACAGATATTGAAAGAACATTTATGGAGATATAAAAATTTGTTTTTGAGGTCCTTTAAAAATGACTATTTTATTTATTATTTTTAAACCTCTTCTATTCTGAGGTCCATTTCCTTCAACAAAGGTTTATATAAAATCGGTCTTTATCTGGAGAAATGTTTTATAAAAAACAAAATATTTTGAGAGTTATTTAAAGCTCAAATGAATGCAATCATATTACCATTTTTTATCTTCATGAATGCTAACGTCTTTTCCCTCATTTGGGCAACTACATAGGAAAAAAACATGAAATATACAGAACTTGCAAAAATTAGATAAATCAAAATAAAACTTTTTTATCTTGGATTCATGAGATTTATCTCTTGGAATGGTCATGCAACCCTGTGAACCTCAAAATCTGATAAAGGATCTGTCGAATACTATGTAAAGAAATATTTTACCAATGAAAATGTCTACCACAGAAAGAAATAATAAAAGACCATCTGAACAAAAGAAGCCAATGATGATCTGTACAAAAGCCCTTGCAGTATCAATGCCTTCTAACTTAAGGGCAGTGATCAAAAACAAATATTTCCTTGTAAATACTAACTTTTCAACTTAGTATATAAAAAAGATGTATTAAACTAAGTCCAATAAAAGTTTCCTATTTTAAAATTGAAAAATATCTACATGATATTTACATGGTGGTTTCCAAACTTTTGCAAAATTTTCTAAAAGACTAAAAGATTTCAGCCACCATCAATTATGTTCAAGGATGAAAAATGCTATGCTTTTTGAAATTTAGAAAAACATTTTTTTTTCATGACACCATTTGTGGACCACTTAGAACAGATGTAAAACTGCTTATGGCATCGTATACATCAAGCTTTTGTGTTTATTAACTATTGAACATGCTTAATATATTATTATATAGAGGGTGCGATGGATAAATTGTTTTTCATTTTATATGCAAAATAAAATAACACTGACATCTCATTTTAACAGATATATTTGTAAAATTACACAAAAATATCTTGAAATACTAAAAATAAATTTATTCAATAAAATGGTCATTATTTACAACCATTGATCCAGATGATTTTGTAAATCTCCTGCAATTCTTCTGGATGGTCATTTGTTTAAGTTGGTGAATGCTGCCATAATCCTTGCCTTCAGTTCATCTTTGGTTTTGTTAAAGGAGTTTTGTTGGTCTCTCACTCAACTGCACCCCTACACATAATAATCAAGGGGTTGCAGTCTGGGGAGTTAGGTGGCCAGATGTAAGGGGTGATGTGGTTGCAGAAATTGTCTGACAGCCATGACTGGGTTCTCCTGCTTGTGTGGCATGGTGCAGAGTCCTGTTGCCAGACATAGGGTCTTCCAGCAGTCCTCTCTTTTTGACCAGCACTACCTCCTCAAGGCACTTGATGTAGGCCTCTGTGTTGAGTCTGAGGCCCTCACCAAAGATGAATGGAGGCATAAGAATGCCATCACTAGTGATCACTTCAAACACCTTCATCATCACCATTAGATGCCTCCAACTCTTTCCAAATCCTCTGCACTGTTCTCAGATTAATGCCCAAACCTTCTGAAATGTTTGTATTGGAGCTTCTGGCACCAAGCAATACAGCATGCCGTTTCCAAATCTCTAGCAGAGTGAATTGCATCATGGTGCTCTTTTTCTCACAGAGCGTGTTCAACTGACCCTACTATACTGTGCAGTTGACAAAATCAAACACACATACATGAAATTAAAAAATATAAAATGGCGACAATTTACCCATCGCACACTGTATATATTTATGGATGTAACACATTTAGGAAGTTTCCTTTAAAAATCAAATGTAGTTGGATGTTCGAGCAAGTATTTTATCTTACTTTAGCATGGTGTGAGTGTCTGAATAAGAAGCTTTCTTTGGTGTGGTGTGTGTGTGTGTGTGTGTGTGATTATGCTGTGTTTGCTTGCTGTGAGTCCTCTGTGTGACCTTTAGGTTAGTTCTTATACAGGCTGGATGTAGGCTCCAAACAAAAGTTGAAATTTAATATTTTTGTCATGTTCACATAGTTTAAAAGAGTCTTATGTTGTGCTTACTATGATGTCTACTTTTACATGTCTATTTGTAGACTTGATGAAATTGTAGTTATTGAGGGAATTTGAAAACATTTTTTTTTATTTATTTTTTGTGTATTTTCAATGTCCTAACAGATACTTTTCAAGACACCACTCGGTTCTTAAAAATTGTACAAAACAATGTGGTATTTAACATTTTTCCGTATTCAAATATTTCAAAAGTTCCAAGTTCATTTAAAACACTTTACCTTTTTAGATTTTTATTATCAGTTATTTTCTTTACTTAAGCACTTCTACCATGGGTGGGTCATTTTGAAGAGGGTATCTAATGTTTTTAGAGTCCCAAAACACCCAATGACACCCTGAATAAACAGGACTGATGAAGCTTCCTGGTGCTTTGTTTGAAACATGTTTGGAAGAAGAAAGCTAATCGGACAGTAACTAAGCTTTCTCATTTTCATGCTTTTTTTATAGCCAAACTTCTGCTAAAATTTGAATCTAAACAAAATGCATTAAATATTCGTCATCAGATCTCACTTCTTGGAGATACTGAGTCAGAGTTGAGTCTTTTATTAAAGATAATCAACGCAGGTTTGGTAGAGCATCAGTTGTCTTGATTGCAGACAAAAAGTATTTTTATTGCTTGTCATAACCAGTGTGATTCAATCAATCTATGTTGATTTAGCAAAACTGTTTATGAAATAAAGTGCTTTAAAATATTGCTGAAAATGCAGACACTTACATCCATATCGATGATTGTTCATATAAACAATGAGTTTGCAAGCCAAATTATGGCTTTACTTTGCTTTTCCTCATGGAAACTGACATTATTATGCTCTAAATTTCCATGCAGGAAATAAAATGCACACATAACAGACAGCTTGTTACATTCAAGGTTGAAAGAAATTTTACATAGACGTAAGCTAATTGTGAGAAGAGGTGATACTGTTCAATTAGGCTGTAAAATAAGTTGATATAACGAATAAAAATACAGTTGTAGAATATCTTAGGTGTGATGGTAGGTGGATGACAACCTTACTGAGTGTGTAATTGAACCAGAAGTTGGAATGTTGATTTGAATTTTTTTGTGGGCTGTAACAATTAAAGAGACAAAAAAATCAGCCAAACGCTAATGATCCAACAACCTGTTTCTGTAGCATTGCTGTCAATTTTAGTGTTTTCTTTTTTTTGTATTTTTTTTCTTAAAAGGCATCTTTTCAAGGCATTCTGGAATACCATCCTATCTAATTCAGGAACGTGCAGAGGTTTATTGCAAATAAAATCTTCACATCTAAGACATGTAATAAGACAAGGTGATGAGCAAGTCAGTGAAAATACATGTTAAAGCATTCTTTATATAGCTGATGTTATTTATCTATATGCTGTCATTTAGCCACACCTAATCATTGTCCGCATGTGATTATTTGTTATAAAAAAGGTGTAGTGTTTCCATCATTATTTTCCAACATTCTGAACAGAATTACTGGGATGTTTTTTTAAGAGTAAACAAAATAAACACATCAGTTTTATAACAATTTGCTCTAACAATTGCATTTTTCAGTATATAAAGTTTTCATGGAAATATGTGCATAATAAATCATATATAAATGTGACAGTGTCTGAATGCTTGAATACTTTCAAAATAGCAAAAAATGTGTGCTTATACATACCTTGAACCAGAAATTAATTCTACTGTAGCTTAGTAGATTAAAGATTGGTTTGAGAATTTGGTCATATAGTAATGCTAGTTGAATCCTTGGGCCAGGCAGAGTGTACTTGTATTCAGTAGAAACAAGCCAAGCAGTATCTGAGCGGCATTAACTAAGAACTAGATGAGACATCCTGAGATATGGTCAGTGGAATGAGAAAAATTTACTCCTGTAGATAAAATAAGGGTTTGTTTTGGAATTTCCTGAAGGTTACCTGGATTGACAAAAACCTGATGAAACTTGGTAGACACAATGGCTGAAATATTGTGATAATGACAACAAAGTTGAGGACAATAATCCGCATGTAGATAATATAAATAATTAATTCTACTCTTGAAAATCTGAGTTTTAGACAGATTTTTATTAAAAGGATGCTTTGTTTTTAAAACAAATTGACTTTTAAAGAAAGCAAAGTGAAACAAGTTATACAGGGATGTAGAGAAAGACTAAATTTCATTTTAGTGAAGCTTTTTAGAGAACTGATGAAATTGCATGTCAGCACAAATGGCCACTGTATACTACCACTGATGATGTGGATCCTATTGCTAAATTAGAAGTGGCTTTCCAGCAAGTAAGATCCTGCATTTCAAAGTGCCTAAAAATATTTTTATAATAGCTTAGACTTATAGCGATATCTATCAGTCTGCTTGTTATGGGAACTTACCTATAATGATAATGGACTCTTCCTGACACTATAAATACTGCGCCTCTCAAGAGGTATAATGAATGAATAGTGTAATGAGTCGAGACAATATTAGTTCACTCTAAACCAGATGGACAGTCATTACTAACACCTTCAACTTCTTGTACTATATTTCTGTTGTAATATATCTTTGTTATTCTACTCTTGTGTTTGTGTTGTTCTTCCTTGGTTCCAACCTTGGACCATAACTGTGGTGCGAGGATATTGGACCATAACACTGCCTCAAATCAAAAATATTTCCACTCACCTTTCTGTCTGGCAAGTGTGGTGCAGGACAACTTTCAGCTTGACTGTGTCATATACTTCGATGTTGACTGATCAAGTATAATTAACTTTTTGGTAGGCTACAAACACATCTCTGGAGTAACATAACATGAAAGATGCACTAACCTAATTCTATAATATCATGATGCTGCCCAACCTTTTACATGGTGGTGAATCATGGGTTGTATGCCATCACCACTTTTGATTTATTGACAGGATCCACATTATCCGTAGATCCTGGGTTCTATACTGTGGCCATCTGTGCCTACTCAAGTGATTCCATCACTTCTCTAAGCAGCTTCACTAAAATTAAATGCCATGCAATTCTAACAGTGTTGTTCTGCTACCATTCCAAAAAATCACTGAAATATTTTCATTACTAACACAGTGGTTCTAAAAATGGTCAAGGTCAAAAGTGTAGAAGCTATGCCACAAAAATAATAGAAGACCCACTAAAGAGATAACAAGAGTCCTTGAAAAAAACCCTCATGAAGCACCATCAGTTAAAAACAAAGGCAGCTGACAGGCTGACACCAAAACATGGAATCAGTGAAACCTCCCTTGCTGAAACCACAGAAAAAGAGTAGAAGAAACAAAAAAGCTGCTCCATAAAGCTGAGGCTTTGCTGGCTGTCAAATACCCTCCTGCAGTTAGGCTGGAAATATATTGTCCTTACTATTAGAAAGCCTGCAGCAAATACACAAAACCATCAGTGAAGTCATGCCATTATATACAGTGCTGAGCAAAGTGATCCTCTAAGATAATATTTAAAATAATTGTTTCTCTATTTTTTTTTTTTTTTCAGATAATCAACAAATTTTAATTAAACTATATATTTATTGAAAAAAAACCTTTATTAAATCAATTACAATCACTTTCAAAGATTTTTATCAAACTGGAATAAAAATATTAATTAAAAATTAAGACATACAAATGTAAATGAACAATTACATTTACGCTCTGTATTTTTGTTTTACATGGTTGCCAGTGCAAATAATATTTTGTGTACATGTAAAAATCAAAATGACATGTTCATTTTTTTTGGTGAGCTGTGTATACTGCAGTTAAACAATATAACTCATTGTGTATGTATAAGTGTTCAGTTACACAAAATTTAAAATAAATATATAAGCAAAGATCAAAAGAACTTCCTGAAATCCCATAGCTGAAACATATAATGATGGAGAAGGCTACAAAAATTTATTAAAATGATTTGGAGTTCACTTATCTACCATGCAATACATTATTTTTAAATGGAAGGACTTTAGTATGATGATATCACCATTAAAAAGTAGCTGTCCATGAAAACAAGAGAAAGTAGACATCTAGTTTGGCAAGCCCAGGAAAATCCTTCTGTGATCTTTGCAGTCTGAAATGCTCGTCAGCTGATGTCTGAATCAATGTGACTAGTCAAAGTCCTGAGCTAAACCCAATTGAAAATCTGTGATTCAAGTGAAAGAAGGCAGTGCATGCAAGAAACCCATGTAAACTCAAGCGATTGTGAGAGTTTTGGCAAGGGGGACAGTCAAAAATAAGCACTCACTAGTGCCATAAACATTTATACTGGTTGACATTGTAACTTCAAAAAGAGCAGTCACCAAATATTAAATGTAAGGGTTCACTTGCTTTTGCAAATTTTATTTTTTATTAATATTTTTTCTTGATAAAGTGTTTGAAGTTGGTTATAAGTTGTTTAATAAGTGTTTTTCTTAATGACTTTATAGTTTAATTAAGATTTATTGATCATCTGTAAAAAAGAGACAATTTTAAAAAATATTATCTTAGGGGTTCACTTACTTTTGCACAGCATTATATATACAAATATATATTTTTAATTGAATGCGACACAAGAAAGATGAACAAGAAAAAAAAAGTTACTTTTCTGACATTTTTATACTAGCAAGAAATAGTAATGAAATTACAAACTTTTGAAAAAATTCAGTACTAAAGTTCTCATATGAATTCTGTGTTAATAAAATCCAATTCCTCATCATTTAAGTATAAACCCAATGCATTTAAAACTGACCTGTTAAAAAAATCACTAATAAGAGCTCCTGCCACTTAACTATATTAGTGAATGCTCACAGAGATATCAAATAGAAGTGAAAAAAAAGTTTCTAAACAGAGCACATTTAACCTTCCCTTCCCAGAAAATATATATTTAGTGAACTCAAATAAAAAAAAAATACTGGTTAATAATAATTTCCAAACTACCTAATCAATAACCAAGTATAATTATTGATACAGAAATTAAGAGGCACCAACACTAAAAATATAGTAAAGCAAACAATATCTTTTACTGCAACCAGATTTAGAAAAATTATATACAAGATGAATTAACCATGTTCATTAAAAAGTAGAGTTCATTTGTTGATCTCAGCAAACTTGTAAAACTTACAACATACTTAGAAAAATCAAACATTTTCAGCCTGAAAACTACCAGTAACATGCCAATCAAATGTTAATGTAGCATATCAATTTTGTTGCCCGTACAAGACTGAGACTCTAGTAATAAACTGAATGATTACATCGAATATACCTTGACAGTCATAACTAGGGAACTGATAATTTACTTGCATGGGTCATGAAAAAGCTCTTGGACACCAATGCACAATTTCCTGATTTGATTAGAGAAATTCTTGTTGATAACTTCATTCTAAAGAAATCTTATTTTAATAGATATCTTAAGATAATTAAGGTTCTTCATATAATACAATTTAAAATCATACCTCAAGCTTATGCTATTCTCGAATGTTAGTATCATGCTGACAACCTGATATCCCACAAATACCCCAAAATGGAATCATAACTATATTTCTCTTAGCGCAGTTTAGAGTTAATATTACTTTCATATAATTCATCTTAGAACACAAACACAGGAAAATATTAACTATGAACACCTTGAAAAAAGCTAATGAATTGTTCAGAAGTGCTTCAGACAATATTCATTATGGACAGTTTCTACCCTCTCTTAGCTCCCAAAAAAGAAAAATTATAGGAACATGAGAAAAAAAAAATTAATAAAAAACTTAATATTTTCTTTGTGAAACATGTATAAAAGAAAGGTTTCTCTCCAACTATATGTCTGACAAGGATTTATATTTGTGAAAATAGTGCTCCGTGTATTTCTGTCATGTAATATTTGTTTTCCCATATGCTGATTTTAAGTTATATTGAAAAATATTGCTTCACTTGCTTACCTTATAACTTAAAACATTCCTTGTATTATAATTTTGTACGGGTGATTAGTGATGAAAAGAGAAAGCTGAATGTGAATATGGTGACTTAAATATCATTCTGTTTTAAAGTTACTGGACACAATCAGTAGAGTTACTGGACACAATGGAGTCATATCTTCAACTATAGAACCAATAAAATTATGTAATCAGAACCCTTAACTATGCACATTTATATATATGCACACACACACAAACACAAGTATAGGGTTGGTACAGATGGAATAAAATTATGATAACCAAAAACACTATTCTTAAATGAGTGCTCAATACCGAGTAGAGCAAATAATATTTATTTAGAATCATAACATGTTATAACATCACTACATGCACATGTTATAATTCTGAATATACATATATATATATATATATATATATATATATATATAGAGAGAGAGAGAGAGAGAAATTCATCAAGTCTAGAAGAATCCTCAACAGAATGCAGAAAGCACTGGACTGCCATTTCATCTTACTTTGGGACTCATCTGCAGTGTGCATATACTATTGACATTCGAACACAGACTGTTTCAGTACAATGTAAGCATCATACCAATGGGCCTCGATGATGAAGAAGAAACTGAATACTCAATATAGCGCCATTACTCACAAATTCCGTGGTGATACTCATCCAAGTATTCATAACCCAACAGATTGTACCCCAAGAGCCATGTCTTTCCTTTCATTTCTCTTGAAGATTCTTCTAGACTTAATGAATTACTATAATGATTTGTCTAATTCCCCCAAATTCTATTACTTGTATATCCTTACTTGACCCTGCAATGGAGTGGTTTGGGGGAAAGGAAAGATGTGGGTTTGGGGCACAATCCATTGAGTTATGAATACTTGGATGGAATTTGTGAGTAGCAGCACTATATCAAGTCTATTCAGTTGCTTCTTCATCCATTTGTACAGTTGGTATGATGCTTACATTGTATGGAAATGGTCTGGGTTCAAATCTCAATAGTGGATGCACACTGCTGATGAGTCCCAAAATGGCCATCAAGTGCTTTCTGCATTCTGTTCAGGATTCTTCTAGACTTGATATATTACTATAATGATCTAGCTTAATTCCCAAAATTTATTACTTAAATAATATATATATATATATATATATATATATATATATATATATATATATATATATATATATATATTCAGGTATAAAAGTAATGCATATACACTTGTAGTGTATAGCTCAAGTCAGTTTGCTTTTATTTCAGATTTACAAGTTAGTATTACTAAATAGCTTTGAACAAAGAAAGCTCTACAATCTTGGACGTTCATGCCTCCTCCTGACCTGACAAAATGTGTGAAATGGATGTTTTTTCCCCTTGATATTGCTATTATTTTAACTAACTTTACTTCTCAGTAATCTTTATTGTTTTAAAAAAAGATGATTAGAATTTTAATAAAACCTAAACATGCAAAAATGAATTTATACATTTTCTGTGTTCTTGAGAAACGGCAACAAAAATAATAGACATTTTTTATTAGATTGTTTATTTATACTATTTATTATATTGTTTATTGAAATGGTCAGTGAAATATTGGCTAATTGTTACTCAATTCAAAAATAAGTAATAAGGCTTTCTTTATACTTGGTTCACATATTAATTTAGTAAATGTTTTAATAAAATTAGTTTTTTGAATGATGTTAATATAAAATTAATTTTGCAAATAAACAATCTAATAAATAGTGTTCAATAATTTTGTTGTAAAATCTCAAGAACAAAGAAATGCATAAATTCACTTTCATCATATACTTTGGTTTCATTAAAATTTGCCATGAAGGTAGTTAAAATAATAATGGTATCATAGAAAAAACATCTTTTCAGACTCTGATTTTTGATGTGCATGAAGGTCCAGGATTCCCAAAAGCTTGTCCTGAAAAGCTACAGGAACTATGAAAATGCAAAGTTCAAAGGTGTTATCAAAGAGTGTAATTCAGATCGACCCAGGTAGTGTACAATCTCATAAATTAGAGATATGTTTGAAGTTGATGGTACTGTACATAATGATCACAAGAACCATTCTAGAAGACCGTGGATATCAACCACACCCTGTAAAGTAAGAAAGGGTAATGGAAAGTTTTCACAGAAGTCTAAGAAACCTATCAATATATTGGTTACTGCTTGTGATTCTATTGCATCATTTTGACAACAATGTCTGGATCATAATTTGCATCAATTTGAAAACATGTGATGACAAAATGTTAAGAGCATCAATTTATAATATATACTGTCTTTATATGTATAATTTAAATTTGATAGAGTTGATTTTAGTTGATTGATATTTTTCTTGAGAAAACTTCAAAATATTTCTGTGTAATTTTGGTAAATATATTTGCTAAAATAAGATGTCTGTGTCATTTAGATGACAATTTATTAATCACACCCTCTGTGTTTTTGTGTGTATATATATATATATATATAATATTCAAACATTATTTTTCGTAAATACACATATTTGAGTAAAATTACCCATGTTTTAAACATCCCCATTTATAGGACGAATGGCCGTATGATCCAGCATGCTTTAGACTACTTGGCTACAGAGAGCCTCACAGCCAAACAAGGTTCTATTTGCCTTAAAGAAACCTCACCTTGTTCAAATTTTTTCTTGAAAGTCATATCTGCACAGTTTATTATTTAAAACATAAACAAAGCAGTTGCTAAGGTGTTAATAGATTTTTTAATTTTAATCAGACATATTCATTACTTTAAACATTATTTTTAGTGGATGCCCATATTTGAGCAGAATGTGCCTTTTTTTAAAAAACGCGTTTATTTCATCTACAGGCCTGCACATTTGAGAAATCATAAGATGCCTTCTGGGTAGATTCTGATGAACTCTGAGCATGTATACCTGAAGGTCAAGCCCCTGAGGAAAAAAAATGACATTTGATCAATGGCAGGTACATTTTGTGGCCATACAAAATGGATATTAAGGAATACTTTGCAATCAAGTACTTTAACCTATTGGCTTAAGATTTGATCATTAAAATAGCCTTAAAATCAATACAGATTTTAGTCATAATTTTAGTCATAATAATAATTAACATAAGAAAAACAAAAACCCTGCTTCAATTTTGTTAAAACTTTATTCATTAAAAATGATCTGCTTTGTTTTCTTTAATCATTTCACCATAATCAAGGCAATAAAGACAGTAAAACTCAAGAGATTACTGAGTGTGAAAGAATGAGAAAACATACAATAAGGAGAGAGAAAAATGGAAGAACAGAAAAATTGAAAAAACAGAAGATAATGATTGGCATTATATTTAAATTTTTGAAGATCAAAGTTGAATGGAAAGCAAAAAGGTGGAAGAGAAGAAACTGTTAGTATAGGGTTAATTCAAGACATTTTAACTGTAAATTGATGAGACCTAACTGCCAGTCTAGTATTTTGATTAAATTCATAAAATCAGCATAGGATGAGAAGCCTTGCTGGTTCTTCTTCATTATTTTCATTGCTGACCCAGATTGTAACCTCTAAGTTTTGCATTTGTTATGAATATACATTAGCTTTTCATGATCTCTTGAAACAGTCCAGTATTAAAAAAGCAATTTTTTTTAGCAATTTGTCATTGCATGTAATTGAATGTTATACTTAATTCTTTTGTAAATATTCTTGGGAAACCAAAATCCTGTTTTGAGGTATCTTAAAAAATGACTCTATGTGTGTATTATTTTTAAACATCTGATATTCTGATAAGGATCTCCTTCAACAGAGGATTATATAAAGTGGGTCATTATCTGGAGAAAGCGCTATCAAAAAAAACCCCAAAAAACTGTTACTTGGTGTAGAGCTCAAATCTTCATCATATTACCATTAACACCATGTATTTGTGCTATGTTAACATGGCACAAATAATAAAAAAGCAGAACAGGAAAACTATCAACAAAGGACCCGAACAAATTAAACCCACGTGTAACTGTGAAATAAAGAATGAATGTCCTTCAAATGGTAATTGCTTACAAAACACCGTAATATACCAAGCCATGGTAAAATCATCAGATAATGAAGAGAAAGTATACATAGGAGTAACTGAAAGACCCTGTAAACAAAGAAACTATGCACACAAAACATCTTTTACAAATAGTAAATACGTGAACAGTACAATGCTTTCCAAGTACATCAGGGAAATTAAAAACAAAACACAATTCCTCCAAAAATATCATGGAAAATAAGGAAAAGATCATCAGCCTACAACAATCAATCAAAATCTGCAAACTTTGCTTGGAAGAAAAAATAGCTATTATTACTTTCACAGACCAAAATAAATGATCTGAGCTCATCTCAAAATGCAGATATGAAAACAAATTTTTACCATGTTACTTAAAAATTGAAAACTGAAATGAATAAATACAAATAAACAAAATAATATAAAAAACAAGTAAAATAAATTAACCCAAACAAATAATAAATAAATTAAGAAACCACTCTCATTAGAAAAGACGAAATAAAATAAATAAAAATAAAATACATTATAAACAAGTAAAAACAATCAACCCAAATAAGTAAATAATAATAAACAAATTAACAAACCAATCCCGCCAAAATAACCTCAAAAATCAAATAGAATAAATAAAAATATATAAAATAGAAAATAAGTAAATAAATAAAAAACTAATAAAAATTAATCCAAATAAATAAATAAACAAAATAACATATCACCCCTCCTAAAATAACTGTTAGAACTAATAAAATAAGCATAAATAAGCAAAAACAAGTAAAAATAATCAATCCAAATAAATAAATAAATAAAAAACTGTCCACCTGCCAAAATAATAGAATAGTCTATGGCAAGCAATCTAAATATTGGATGAATAAATAGCTTTATCTTTGCAGACCAAAACAAACTATTAAATAAGCAACCTAAGCAAATCCCTCCCCCAAAATTCTTTACTACGTTAATAAAACATCAAAAAAATGAAAAGAATAAATAATACAAAATGAAAATGAAAAACAAGTAAAATAAATTAACCCAAACAAATAAATAAATAAATAGACAAACAAGCCACTCCCGCAAAATAACTGCCAGAATAAATTAACCACAATGCACCACTGATCCATATATAAATAGCCAAGGAAACATCCAGCATTCAATGGATGATTGTGTCCAGCATGAAACAGCCTGTCGCCTATGAGTGTTGACTTCAATGTTCGCTTTTGTATTTATATTTACATATATTCCATCTCTGATATTGAGCACTTTATCCCATAAATATAGCACACCTTAAAATTATATATATAAGGCATAGTGGAGTAGTGTATTGTGGTGTAGATTGAAGAATCAGAGCCAAGTTTGAATTCCATTTGAATCCATGACATTCACTTACACGCTAATACTCTTAGGAAAGGTAAATCCTCCTCTTCTCCCTCCAGCGATGGGTAAATTGCAGGACAGACTGGGTTCTGTAGCCTTGGATGGCAACTGGTCTTAGGAGGAGGACAACTCTGATGTCAAAATTGTGGAGGGTCGTTTGAGCACCTTGTGGCACATAGTGCACTAGGTCTCTGTATTCAAGACCTTCAAAAAGTGTGGTTGGTTCTGCACAAAGCCTTCACCACTACAATCAAATCATATGTGTTGGTGTCTGGATGTTGGTTCCTATGAACTGAGCTGCTTGATCCTCATACATCAAATACGACAGGAGAGTCCACTATATATATATATATATATATATATTTTTTTTTTTTTCATAATAATTCATCATGTCTAGACCTAGAATTCTCAAAACACAGACATGCAGAAAAGCACTGAACAGTCATTTTGTCCTTTTTGGGGACTCATCAGCAGTGTGCATCCTCTACCAACTCTGAGAATCAAACACTTATTGATACTATACCGTGCAAGCATCATACCATTGGGTTAGTGGGCCATGATGGCAAAGAGGAAACTAAGTTAATAGAGACACACACACACACACACACATATATATATATAAATGGAATAGACTTTTTTAAACTGGTAATATCTGTTAGTACTTCAAGTGTTAGTATACTGGACACACATCCCTTTTTATTTACAAACAGTATAATTAATATCTACTGACTGAAATCATCAATATACTTAATAAGGTTTGTAAATAAAAAGTGTTGTCATCTCAAACATCAGTATGCATCAAAATAATGTTTATAATAAAAAAGAAATGTATAGACATAGTATTTATTTTTATCTATTTTGATCATCTGTATTAAGAGATCCCAGAAGATTCTAAAATATGAAAATGTTACGTTATTTCCTGGATGCTTTAAATGCTTAAATTATCTGCACAAAACATTTATTGAAGGAATAAATGAAAGAGTTAACCTGATAAACCAGAAGAAGAATAAAAAGAAATGTTTTTGCATACCTGAAAACAATCTGAAGAAAACATAAAAGAGAAATTAAGCAGTAAAAGAAAGTCTAAAGAAATGTTCAAGGAAAAAATCAATTAAGAACCAAGCAAGAATGAAAGAAGAATCGGAAATGAAATATGTAGAAAAGGAATAAATGCATAACAAATTAAAAAAAAGTAAGTGAAAAGAAAGGAATAAAAAAAAATCTTAGCTTCATTTAACTTTTTCAAATTTACAGGCAGATATTCACTTGTTTCTTAAATTCATCAGCATTTCTGAATGCAAATTCTTTTTCTTTAAATTGATGCAGTCAGAATTTTCCTGTCTGCTCCAATCTTTATAGAATTTCTTTTACTATTCAACTGACATTTCTAATTTTTAACGAATTTACGTATGCCAAAAATGTATTCATGACTTTCGAAAACTTTGGTTTTGGCTTTAAGAAAAAAAGTAATGCTATACATTTGCATCTCTGCTTGGTTTGCATTTTAAAATGGCCACTGCATTGTTTGTTCAGGATGTTTCCTGGAGCCTGAACAGCTGAAAGTTATCTTCATTTTTAATTCCAGCTTTTAATTATCTTCAAGTAATTACAATACATTTTTTTTTCTTTTAAAAAATTCTTAGAGAATTGATTGTTTATTTATTATTTAATTATTTAAGCATTAAGAAATTTTCATAGTCACTATATATATATATATATAATTTTTTTTATTGTCAAGTCTACTTTTTATTGGATGGGGATGGTCTTGGGTATGACCTAAAGCTACACCCAACAATAGAGTCTTGACTAGGAGACAGAATTAGGGTACCCCGAACCATTGTTACCTGCGGGTGATCTCTGGCTAAGATCTAGTACCTTTTTGCTCCCTACCAGGATTACAGCATTTTTTTTTTTTTTTTTTTTATATATATATATATATCTGTTCATTTTATTTATTTATTTATGTTTTGTATATTGGTGTGTGAGTGTGTCAGCATTGTGTGTGTGTGTGTGACTCATACAGGTAGAGGGTCAAGGATAAAAGGAAGGAGGAATTTTTTTTTCTCCTTCAGGCAAATGATTAACATGAATGGAAATGGAACATGATTTTTGAGCGTGTTTTCGTATGAGTAAATATATGTGTATATGTCTCACTGACAGAAACAAATTGATACTTGCTACTTCAAGCAGAGCATGCCTCCATGTTTCTGACAAGATGGAAATTGTGTGTGCATTTGCTTCATTTTTTATGGAAGAGCGCACATTGCTGGTGAACCGGAAGTTATCTGGGAGTGGGCTATAAATTGCTAAGGGGAGTCACAGTGTGTACACAAGTTGATACTTGATCAGTATCTGGTGGGTCACTGTGGAGAGGGGGTATGATGCTGAAAGACCTGAAACCCCTGATGAACCTTGGCTAGAAACATCACTGAAGATGTGTACCAAAGTATCCAATAGGTGTATTTTACGAATACATGTTACAAATTAAATTTCAGGTATACAGTGTCCATCACTACTGTAAGTTTCATGCTTTTATACAAGCAGTCGATAAGAACTTTTTCTTTCTGGTGTGTATTTATGGCAGACTCATTTTAAGAGCATTATTTAAATTATTCAGACTATTGTCTTTATCTTTGTTGCCATATTTATCACAACATTATAATAACAAAAATTGCAATATGAGCTCTTGTAAAAAAACATGCAATAACAGCAAAAATTGCAATATGAGCTCTGGTAAAAATTGTTGCTAAAGAAATTAAGTTTATAAGTCCCAGAAATTCATACACAGCTGTCCACAGTGGATAAAAGCATTGGTTAGATCCAGGGACAAGACCCAAAGAGTTGTGAGTTCAATACCTGATTAAGGCAGTGTAAAACTTGGAGAGGTGAATTAACAGGAGATTGATAACTGATATCCATTAGACATGGCACATGGAACTAGAACAGTCTACGTCAGCGAGCAAAATAAAGGGTTCAGTTCAACATTTCAACTACCTGAAGAAGGCCAGAGTGTACAATGGCTGAAACGTTGTGATAAATATGGCAACAAAGATGAGGACAATAGTTTGAATAATGTAAATAGTGTACATAATACCTCATTTTAAGAGCTGCTTATTTCTATTAATATATATATATATATATATATATAGCTTCCAATGCAATAAAATTCAAAACTGCATTTTATCTATACTTTTTACAATAAAGCTTTTGTGTCTAAAATTTCTGTTGATTTTATTCCATGTGCAGTATCCCTGCAGGGCATGGGCCATCATGGCTCTCCACAATTTCCTCTTTTATCACTTAGTAGGGTTTGACATTTCACCATCCATTCCTCTCCCTGTTCTGCCATCCATTTATTTCTTTTTATTTGCCATGTCCTTTCCGGACATAGGCAATCATGACTCTCCGTCTCCCTCTATGCCTTGCAGTTCTCAACAAGTTCCTTCCCTCTGCTTCCTCCTCCAGAAACATGTTTTATCATCCACTTGCTTAAGTCCAATAGGTATGTCATATGCTGCTTTCCCTTGTCTCTCTTTCCCTCTATTCTACTCGTGAGTATCAGATTCTCCAGGCCCTCCTTCCTCATTATAAGTCCCAGAAACTTCAGCTGCCTCTTTCTGATATTAAGTATGTCTCTACTTTGTAACTTCTCTAAGATGTCATCATTACTCCCACCCTTGGTCCATGATATCCTTATCCTTCTGTAGAACAATATTTCTGTGTCCTCAAGTTTCTTCTTCTTTGAGGAAATCGTCCAACATTCACTGCCGTAAAGAAGGACAGACACAAGCTTTTTAACTAGGTTACTCCTCTGTGTCCTCTTTGACTGTGAATCTCCAAGTGTTCTTTTCTCATTATGTGTTCTTCAATTGTCACTTTCTGATTGTAAGTATATTTTTCGTTTCTTTAAAACTTCTTCATTACTCACATGTTCAGTTCATGGTATTCTCCACATCCTTCTATAGAACCACATTTCTGTTCACTCAAGTATTTTACATTAAACTGTGCTATTATTTGAAAGATTCATAGAAACAGACATGTCTGCTTAGGGGAGATATACTTTTTCATTAACATTATTTACTCAGTTTAAAGAAATAAAATAAGTACAAATATATAAACGAAGAGACAATGACATGTTTCAAATATGGATAAGTCTTTTGATATCTAACCACATTGCATCCTTCTTAGAGTAAAGTAGAGTGCTTGGCATAGATTTCAATAAATCTAGCGGCGTTTTTTATTTAACTGATGCCATCTTATTGCAAAATCTGATAGCTTTCTTCTAGAAATAAACTTTTTTGAATTTCCTCAACTAAACTGTGATTGGTTGAAAATTCTCTTTTTACAATTTGTAATTTGTTGTTCCATTAAACTACAATAACTTTAGGATGTTCATTTGTCTTATTTCTTTATCCATCTTCAAGCAACAATACTTATATATAATTAATAAATTAATTATTAATTGACTATTTTTACTCTAGTTCTCTATTGTCCATTTTGGCATAAATTCTACTTTAAATTCTAGTAATTTTATATATTTTGATAAGTGTTATTGATTTGTATTATTAGTAATATATATTGTCAAGAGACAATTTTTGTAAAAATTTTGATGATCGAGGCCAGTAGATGTTAACTTCCCACTTTGAATAGACATCACTAGTTATTTACAAACACCTATGTCCACTAAATGTTTACATTAATAAGAAATTCGTGTTTCCCTTTGTTACATTCATTTACATGCATATAACCTTGAGATAAGTATAAATCTACTCCCCCAGTTATGGGCTAAATAGTAAGACTTGCTTTGGAGAAAAATCATCCCTATTCCAAAAAAATGTTAAAAAAAAAAAG
This sequence comes from Acanthosepion pharaonis, assembly GCA_903632075.3. Classification (NCBI taxonomy): domain Eukaryota; kingdom Metazoa; phylum Mollusca; class Cephalopoda; order Sepiida; family Sepiidae; genus Acanthosepion; species Acanthosepion pharaonis. The sequence continues at coordinate 351,288 of CAHIKZ030001992.1, forward strand.
AATTATTCTTAAAATCAGATATTTTAATCCACAAAGAGTTGATAAACTGTAAGAGAACAATCAGCCAATTACTACTTCCTCTATGAGGACAATGGAAGGCTCAATTTAAAACCATAGAGAAGACAATGAGAAATTTTCAGGTAATAAAGACAAGGAATCTGTGAAGAATCATAATTGCCTATGATCTTAAAGAAATCAAATGCAGTGTCAATTGCCATCTACCACCATCCTGAATCCTATTCATTTGTCCTTTTTCTTTGCTAAAGACTTCTCATTTCACTATTTGGAAAATTTGAGGCTTACAGCACATATTGAAGGAAAGGAAAACTGCATAGCTTACCTAATAAGCGTGTGTAAATGGATGGAAGGCAAAATTTGCTAAACATTACAAGACACAGGAAATTGAGGAGAGCCATGATTGTGATGTTCTAAAGAGGCATGACAAATAGAAGAATAATGATGATTTATGTCTTGCTTTCAGTGAAACAATTTTAAAGAAAATGATTAGGAGAATAAGAGCCAGTTATGGTGAGAACTTCCTCTATAAACTCTGTCTTTTTACTTGTTAAACCTAAGATTCCTATTTTTTACCTGACAGTATTATGTACCTCATTATGCTTATAATCTCATCACAACTTCAATAGATAATATGCAACTGTTTGTATTTCTTTTCCAAAAAAGTCCTGAAGTTTTTTTTTAACTGATTCTTCTAAGGTAATTATTTCCATTATACATTTGCTAGTAGTGTTACAAGAGATTCTCAATTCATATTCATATTAAACTATACTGCATTCAATTTAATTAATATGTTGTTTCCAGCCATACATTTTAACAGGCTAAGTCGAGGTCAAACAAAAGGCAAATAGCACTAAGTATTGCATGTATTATAGACTGTAGAAAATGAAATTTAACAGAAACTTATTTATACATTAAAAACTCAAAGTTGGTCAATTTGATATAAGATGCAAATGAATTGAAAAAAAAATCCTCAAAAGAATAATGTTCTATATCATAAATTAAATAGACTTCTTTGTCTGTCTGTCATGTCCCTTCAGGATTTGGGTAATTATGGCTCTCCACAATTTCTTGATTTTTGTAACTCTTAATAAAGTTTATCTTTTTGTTTCAGCTATACTAATCATTGTTCTATTAACCATTTACACAAGATTGTTAAGTTAGTAATGCATTGCTTTTTCTCTGTCCCTCTTATTTTCTTGTCTTGTGCATGTCAAATTCTCCAAGTTGTCTTATCTTATTATGTGCCATAGAATTGTCACCTGTCATTTTACTGATACTACATAAAAGCACCCTGTTTCATTATTTCTTCTTAAGCACCCTGTTTCATTGCTACTTCTTAAGCACCCTGTTTCATTGCTACTTCTTAAGCACCCTGTTTCATTGCTACTTCTTAAGCACCCTGTTTCATTGCTTCTTCTTAAGCAGCCTGTTTCATTATTTCTTCTTAAGCAGCCTGTTTCATTATTTCTTCTTAAGCAGCCTGTTTCATTGCTACTTCTTAAGCACCCTGTTTCTTTGCTACTTCTTAAGCACCCTGTTTCTTTGCTACTTCTTAAGCACCCTGTTTCTTTGCTACTTCTTAAGCACCCTGTTTCTTTGCTACTTCTTAAGCACCCTGTTTCTTTACTTAACTTTCAGAATGTAACTATTGCTATGTCAATTCACCTTCAGATTTTGATTTCGCATCCTCTGTTATTTCGCCTTGTCTGTTTAATTCAATTCACATGCATTCATGCCTTTTCTGCCTTCAGCATTGGTTTAAATTGCAGACTCTAGAGTGAACTTTTTAAACTCTGGTGACAGCTTGTTTAGGTGTAGGATTCAAAGTAACAAGTAACAAGACTGTACATAGTTCCTAAATGCATCAGAGTGACAAGACTTTCTCTTATAGATTGCTGTGATTAATTGATAATATCTTGCGGAAATTTCTTTTGAAGGAATTACATAAAATAAATGTTTGAATTGTAATTGTTGTAAAAGTCTTGCAAAAATAATATATTTTTTTAAAAACTTTTATCCATTTGAAAATATTATTGGGAACCTCACAGTACTTGTTGACCATAGTCCTGACCATACCTGCAACCTCAAAGACTCCAAAATCATAATCCGCTATTGAGGTTGATAATCCTAAGTAGTTTGAAAATCTGAGAATAAAGATTATTCATAGAACTGGGTTCCCTTCCATACACACACACACACACACATGTTAGTGTGTGTGCATATATTATTCTAAAATATATACAAACACTAAAACTTTGTAAGGTAATAATTTATTTCATTAGGGTCATAAAAATGGCCCTAATACATCAGACCTTCAAATCTAAAAGAAAACCTTTTGGATTTGAAGGCCTGAAGTATTAGGACCATTTTTATGACCCTAATGAAATAAATTATTACCTTACAAAGTTTTAGTGTTTGTATATTTTTTAGAATAATAATTATTGCTCTGTTTCTAACATAGAGCTCTCCCTGGATTTGTATTTTTTTGGAAATTATCTACATTGATCACTAAGTTTAGCTCATATACACACACACACACACACACATTACAAAGTTTCATCCTTAAGTGTTTTGAATGTGCTCACCAAGTGTAGTGCAGACATTTCCCATTAACGTTTGGGAGTAATACGAAGATGGTAGAAACCTAAATTCTCTTGAAATAAACAAAAAAATTTTTTTACATCAAATATGAAATTTGGTTTAATAAGTGCTGTGAAAATGGACAAATTTTTAAAACTGGGAGTCAAATTTTTGTAGATATGCTCAACCAAATTGATAAACTTAAATACTTTTTTTATTCATTACTGATAGCCACAACCTTAACAAATTAGATATTCAGATAATACAATGTTGAAAACAAATGCAGAAAAAGAAATTATAGGAACTCCTAAAGAAGATAGTAAAGGAAATTGAAAAGAAACACTTAAACATTAATTGTTAGAAGACAATGTATATTTGTCAGAAAAAAAAAAGAACAGCCCAGGACACAAACAAAAATCAAGTACGAAAATTATCTAGGAAATGTTTTAAGAGAGGATGATAAATGCAATACCGAAATTCAAAGGCACAAAATCAAAGCAGAGTGTTGTCTTCCTATAGGGCAGTGAATACTGGGCAATCTCCTCACAGGAGAAGATTGAAGCAGTATAAATGTGATTTTACAGAAAGATGCTGAAAATACCATGGATTGAACATATGAGTAATGAGGAAGTTTTTTTTTTGGTGAGGGGGAAGATGATTGAAGTTTCTAAATTACATAATGAGGAAAGAAGGTTTGTAGAATTTAACATTCATATGACATGCTGAAGACAAGAGAGAGGAAAGCAGTGAATAGCCTAAGAAGCTTCTGTAAATCATTGGCAGAATAATGATGAGGAGAGATAGTAAACTTTGTCTTCTGCTGAGAGCTACAAATAACAAAAATTGTGGAGAGCCATGATCCTCCAGGTCCTTAATGGACATGTCACAGAGAGGAAGAATATTTGAAAATAAAAACAGCTATAGTAAAAAATGATTTAGCATTTTAAGAAAGTATCACCGAATTAACCAAATTTCTGGTCACGTTCTGAAACAAATAAAACAAATTGAAAAACAGGAAATAGTGGAATTGATGGAGAAATACAAAAATAGGTATCACTTGTAGATTTAGTCCAAGATATTTTGCATCAATAACGTCTGGCGTTTAACTGGAAGAAATTTTTCATTGTCCAAAAAAAAAATAAAATGAAACCATAAAAAATGAGGTTTTACATACCAGAAATACCGTGGGAGTCAGTTATATATGTACTTAAATACATCATAATATTTTAGGTATAAATCTTCGAAAATAATATATCTCTCTTTCTCTCATACATACATGCATACATATATATACACTGCCTAAAAGGCATTACACAAAAAATGTCATTTTTTAAGTCAATGGAAGTCAACTGGCAATACACAGCAATATTGGAGGATTGGAACTCAGCACTGACCAAATTGGACAAAAGCAAAGGATCAAGGCCAGACAGAATTGTAATCGAGATTCTGGCATCAATAGATGATTTCAGCATTGACAAGATTACACACATAATAAATGAAATCTACAATAGTGATGATATAACAGAAGACTTAAATAGATCAATTTTCATAGGACTGCCTAAGAAACCAGGTCAGGTGCAAATGAATGTGAACTCCCATTGGTTATTCCTAGGATTTGGAGGTTCATTGCAGCTTCTAGTTCAGCTTTGTTCTCTTGAAATTCATTCTTGATTTTAATTGAGATTATTATTTACTTAATTTGAATAAAATGATGAATTAATTTTTACAGATTGGTGTTTTAAATAGATTTAAAATGTTTAGTTGAGCAACAAATGATTTTCTATGGAACATTATTATTAAATAAAGTTAGCATGCTGACCATGATGGGTCAATCAAAAATACAACCATATTTTAAATCTTAAAGTTTTTATTTATTTATTTTAGAAAACTTGTTTATTAGATTTTTTATTTGTAACTTGAACCGAAGGGGTTGTTGACCTGATTTATGTAACATTCAAAGTGAATTTTTGTGACTAAAAACATTTTTCAATTTCTTATTCAAATCTTTGTCGGTTACAATTTCTGAACAAACATTATTATCCCACAAACTAGAAAGCAGCATATGTGCTTTTTTTTTCTCACCCTACTGGTAGTGGAAATAAAATTTTTAAACTAATAAATAATTTTCAAATGAAAAAAAAAAACAAATGTTAAAAAATACTTCATTCAATTTAAAAACCATGTAGATAATTCTTTAATTAATATCAAATGATGATAGAAAAATTATGCCAAAAAATTCCCATGTAGAGTGTCATTTTAGAACTTAAGAAATCATGGGTTTCCACAATTTCCTATCCTTTATAACTCTTAGTAAAGTTTGTCTTTTCAGTAACCATCTTACTCCCTGTTCTACCATTCATTTGCTGTTTTTGTTCACCATAATCTATGAATATAGAATACAGCGCAGTATGTCATCAGTTCAATAAAACAACATTAAAGATTAATACTCACGAGACAGACACTCTACTGAATCCGCCTATATCACCAGTACCACCAGCAGCTGTTCTGTAATTCTTCAGTCTTTGCTATTAAAGGCTGACTGTCAGTGAATATTCAGGAAAAAAACATGGCTAACTTTATACACGTCGGATTGAATATTTTGAGCCTTCTGATTGGTTAACCCTTCTCTTGGTGAACTATAAAATGAATCAGTTCATTTTGGCTGGCTCACTAGTAATACCCAAAAATTCCAACATTTTTAAGTTGATTATTTACTTTCCCTCTGTTCCTCTTGCCTTCACTAAGCCAAATTCAAATTCCTTAAGCCAAACACATGTAAAAACTCTCCATCAGTTTTTGGACTTGCCATATTACGCATCTATCTTTATGTTCATCATTGATGTTTCATTGTAGCTAGTATTTACTTTTATCATTTGTTGCTACAGACTTTTTCTTTCAGTTTATATTTCTGCACCAGATGAGTGAAAGCAGGCATAGGAACTAACCTATGTACTAACTCTTCTGTCAAATCCATTTTTGAATGGTAAAAGGTAGATTTCATCATGTAATTTTGAATGGTTAACCTTCTGGCAGTAATTATTAAAATAGCAACAAAAATCCTGAGAAAAATCAGTGTTAATTATAGGTTTGTAGAACATCTGGCATCAATTGTAGGTTTAGGTTTCTATCTATAACCTATTAATAGCCATCGTTCTAAAAATGTGATAGAAGGTACAAATTAGTTAAGATCATCTTTTTTGTTGTCTCTAGATCTGTTTTATCTTGCAATCTTTATGGCTTATCTATTACCGACAAGTCTATATTTATGTCTCCTGAAGAGTGAATGTGATTCCAAGAAACTCAGAGTAAAGACATTTCTAATATAAGCAAGTTTTGCAGAAATACATCCATTTTTCAGGAAGGTTGATATATAGCACTATGATTACAAATAACTGTTTGGTTTACAAATGTTTTCTCCTTGAAATACACTGGTCAGCCATTTTTTTGGCAAAACACAATCTTTGTGTTATATATATATATATATATATATATATATATATAAGTAAAAATAATTTTCAATTTTAACATTACTCAATCCTATATTATTTTGTGTGTGTGTACATACATACATATATACATATATATATATTATTATAGTAGATTCTTGGTATTTGAATTAGATGCTCCATTTTTATTAAGCAGTGTATATTACATCTTTTGGCCTGTGTATTTGATAAATCTTAATAAAAAATACATTCACAGCAGAGATTGAATGTGTGTCATAAATTCGGAAATTTGAAAACTTTAATAAAAATGATAGCTAGAACTTGTTGAGATTTAACCAAACGTTTTTGAAAGATTATTACTGTCAAATACATCTCTCTCTCTCTCTCTCTCTCATATATATAGGAAGAGGTGCAGAAAAGTACTATGCCTGACTAACTTCACAAAACCTAACCAAATAACATCAAACTTTTATTCATGATCTCTGTGTGCGTGAAGTCTGGCTGTTTCATTAAGATTTTGTTTAGATGTGGCACATTTTTAAATTGTTTAAAATATGGAGCACCAAGTGAGGATTAAACTCACTATTCAGTCATAATTGATCTTGCAAGACAAGTTTGCTAACTATTACACCATGTTGAAGAGCCACTGTGTGTGTGTATGTGTACATACACATACTGAAAAGAGAGATGTTGTGTGTGTGTGTACATACACATACTGAAAAGAGAGATGTTGTGTGTGTGTGTACATACACATACTGAAAAGAGATATATTGAATAATTTTTCCTAAAATCAGTTATTTGGCAAGCAAACACCAGAATTTTGACAGGAAGAATTAAAGATACTTGAACTATGAGGAGTTAATATGTAGAAATATATGTACATTTAATGACACTCAGCCATTCCTTTCTTAGTCAACCTAAGAACTTTACAGAGCACCTTTGTGTGTGTATATATATATATATAGTCAACAAAAATTATTACCTAACTTCATAAATTCTATTCAGTTTTGAAGTTTCAGGCTTCTAACTTTGATAAAGTGATCAATTGCTTTAAGATTAAATAGATAATTTTGATGTGGTTTAATAGAACATATTTAGTTGAAGGTTTGTTATTTAAGCATACTATGTTCAAATTTTGTGTGTGTAGAGGAAGAGAGACGTGTATATAAAAAACAGAAATGGCATTTTGATTAATATTATTATTATTATATTCTGTCTATATTTCTCAGATGAAAGTATAATCCTCACCGGGCTTATCAAGTGGATTTTTTTAAACAAAATAGTTAATCCAATGAAGGGACCCAAAGGTGTGAGTTAATGCCCGGTTAAGGTAGTGGAGAACATTTCAGAGTGAAAATTAAAGGATTTTGATGACATCCGTTAAACATGGCATGCAGGAACTGAAAAGTTTTTTGTTTTGAGCGAAATAAAGGGTTGATTTTTGACATTCCAATATACCTGAAGAAGACCTGGATACAATCACCTAAATATTATATAAATATGGCGACAAAGATTAGTACAATAGTCTAAATAATTTTATTTCACTTATATTGGCAGGATATTTTTTTTATCTATTTAGTATTTAATGTTTGTCTCATTCAAATCCATGTTGAAAAACATAAATATTTGAAAAAAACCCAGATTGTCAGTCAGTTGACATTTTTTGATTTAAAAATAGCAATTTATTTCTTAATTTGTGCTTTACAAAAAACAAAAACAATAACACAAACCAAACTTATCTTGTTCATAAAAGAATTTTTCTCAATGAATCAATAGTTGAGCCTATTAAATTAGTTCAGGTGTACCAAATTTTTATTGCCAAACTTGACAAAGACGACAGGAAAAGTAAATCTATTTTCCTTCCAGTGAATGTATTTGCAGCTCAGTCATTACTTTCAATGACAGAAATTTAAAGAGTTGAAAAATAGAATCAGTTTTGCAGAATTATGGATATATTGCATTATGTCTGTACAAAAGAGTCTGTAATTTCAAAATTCTGATTTAATGTTTCATGCATCTAACAATCTGGTATAATCATAAGAGAACATATAAAAAATAATAGAAAAATGAAACAAAATGAAAAGCTTTTAAATGATCAATTTAATTTTAGTCTGTTTTAAAGGTATTTCAGGTTCAAATAAAATACAAAACTGTGTTATCTCTTAAAACAGTTAATCTTTGTTTGCTAGGTTGGTGTCTTCCAGTTAGAATGAAAGACAAAAGCTTTGTTTTTTTTTTTTTTGTCTCATTTCTCCACTTTTCTTTGGATTCTATATCCTATTAACACACATCATATATTCATCTCAAATCAAATCTCTTTTCCCAGAAATATTTTAGTATATTTTTATATGATTGCATTGATTCTAAAATTTAGTAATTTAGAAATGTGAATTATTTTTATTGAATAAATGGCCGGTATATTTTGAAACAATTTCTATCAAGCAATATTATACTGTAAATGATGGTAGCAAAAATGTTAATTAAAAAATTGTTTTAGAATAATTAAATTCAAACAGATTTCATTAAATTGGAAAGAACCATATCCATTGCATTTATAGTTTCCATCATTTGTGAATAATTTCATAATTACAAAATTAAAATAATGATTAAATTTTATGTTCTAATGTTTTTCTTTGTGATAATATATATTATTTAAATATATTTTTACCATTTTAAATGAGTTCATTTTTTTTAAGAAAACTGTTGAATATGACTTGAAAAAGAGTGTTTATTTTTACCAGTGGAATAAATATTCATTCATGGACTTAATTTCAACTGGAAATATCCGAGAAATGATTCCCCTTGATTTAGATTCCCAAATTTGCAATATTGAATTATGCAAAAGGTCCCTGTCTATATTTAAATGGAGAATTATGTACACGAATTTAATTATTCAAACTATTGTTCTCATCCCCCCAAATTTATTCAAACTTTCAGCCATTGGTTCTGCCTTCTTCCGGTGTTTGAAATGTCAAACTAACCCTTTATATCCCACTAGGGAAAGACTGTTATAGTTCACATGTCATGTCTGATGGATATCAGTTATGAATCTCCTGTTTCTGTTTCTCCAAAAAAAAACATTTTAACTGAAAATAAATGAACTCAAAACATTTGATTTCCTATGATTTAAGATCTTTTAAGGACCTTTATCCATTGGAGGTCTAGTTATAAAATCTGCATTACTATCGCAGATTTCTTTTCTTAAATTCATTTTTCAGTAAAATAAACAGACAAAAAGGTGACTTGGAATCTTATTCAACTTTTTAAATTTAAAACACCTCTTAAATATGGTTAAACAATAGATCCTGTCCACAGAAAATGAAATAAACATTAAAATAGAAAGTTCATTTTAAAGGTAACCAATGTTAAATCTTTCAACTTTTCTTGTCTCTTTTCATTTCATACAACTATCTATATCATCTTCCTTTTATTTTGGAAAGGGTTAGGACAGATTATCGCTACAAGTTCTGGAAAATGTTTTTTCATTTCTGTTATAATTTTTCTCTGAAGATTTAATTTATTTATGGGGAATTATAAAAATATTCCATATAGACAATTATTAGAATGATGCATTTATTTCATTTGGCTGGTTCAAATGTTCAGAAAAAGTTTAAAAGTGTCTGAATGAGATTCCATGAAATTTTGAATCATTTTTATACCATCAACATCCCTTGTCCAAAGGACATAAATTTTGAAAATAATTTGGACAAAATCTTAACTTATTTAATTAAAAAAATTTCAGAATGTTCAATTTTTTCATTTCAAATTATGACAAGAAAAAAAAATGTAAGATTTGTTCATTTTTTAGATTTCCCAAATGGTCATTATCTTTAAATTTTTCTATCTTAACGTAGGGGTGTTATACTGGAACACACCTATTCTATAGTTAATAGACTCTCCCACCTATAATAAGTAGTAGTAGTAGTGGCCAGTTGGCCCAGTGGAGTTAGGCGAGTCAGTCGATGTGGGACATTACTAAGTATCAACCACCACAACTAGATTTCTCTGCGTCATTACTTATTATATCAAGTTCTTAACGTTTTGTACATCGAACCTTTTTAGGACCGACTTAGTGAAATACAAGCCTCCACTGTGAAACTACTCTACAACAAGTTCATAGGCAGAATGAATGGCTGAAAGGAAGAAAAAAATGACAAACATGTTTTGTTTTCAGAGAGACTTTTATATCAGTAAGACATACACAAAATTATATGTACATGGCATGTATCACATAAAGAGAATAATATATCACATATATACACAGCAAAGCAGAGTATAAGGAGAAGTAAAGGAAGGTCTTAAATAAATAGAAAATGCTCTGTGCTTCTGGAGAAAAGCCATGTTTAGGACTGCCTATTCAAACAAGTCGGATTTATCGATGTCTCAGGCAGAGACATATTCAACAAAAGGAGACAAATTTGGGTTTCCCAAAATGTTGAAGAACTGGAGTTTCTTTCTATATCTGGGA
>CAHIKZ030001993.1:0-107500 GCA_903632075.3 Acanthosepion pharaonis
AAGAGACTTGAAACAAGAGAAACAAAAAAAAAAGAGTGCTGAACTGCTATGTAATATCAATCCTCCTATATGGCAGTAAATGCTGGACAATTTCCTCCCAGATGAAGAGATGACTTGAAACAAGAGAAACAAAGAAAAAGAGTGCTGAACTGCTATGTAATATCAATCCTCCTATATGGCTGTAAATGCTGGACAATTTCCTCCCAGATGAAGAAGAGACTTGAAACAAGAGAAACAAAAGAAAAGAGTGCTGAACTGCTATGTAATATCAATCCTCCTATATGGCAGTAAATGCTGGACAATTTCCTCCCCCAGATGAAACAAAGAGTACTGAAGCTATGTAATATCAATCCTCCTATTGAGGCTGGACAATTTCCTCCCAGAAACTTGAAAAAGAGAAACAAAGAAAAAGATTGCTGAACTGCTATGTAATATCAATCCTCCTATATGGCAGTAAATGCTGGACAATTTCCTCCCAGATGAAGAAGAGACTTGAAACAAGAGAAACAAAGAAAAGAGTGCTGAACTGCTATGTAATATCAATCCTCCTATATGGCAGTAAATGCTGGACAATTTCCTCCCAGATGAAGAAGAGACTTGAAACAAGAGAACAAAAAAAAAAAGTGCTGAACTGCTATGTAATATCAATCCTCCTATATGGCTGTAAATGCTGGACAATTTCCTCCCAGATGAAGAAGAGACTTGAAACAAGAGAAACAAAAAAGAAGTCCTGAACTGCTATGTAATATGAACTGCTATGTAATGCTGGACATTTCCTCCCAGATGAAGAAGAGATGAAACAAGGGAAACAAAAGAAAAATACTGGACAATTTCCTCCTCCTATAGATGAAGAAATTTCCTCCCAGATGAACAAGAGAAACAAAGAAAAAAAAAAAGTGCTGAACTGCTATGAACTGCTATGTAATATCAATCCTCCTATATGGCAGTAAATGCTGGACAATTTCCTCCCAGATGAAGAAGAGACTTGAAACAAGAGAAACAAAGAAAAGTGTGCTGAACTGCTATGTAATATCAATCCTCCTATATGGCAGTAAATGCTGGACAATTTCCTCCCAGATGAAGAAGAGACTTGAAACAAGAGAAACAAAGAAAAGAGTACTGAACTGCTATGTAATATCAATCCTCCTATATGGCAGTAAATGCTGGACAATTTCCTCCCAGATGAAGAAGAGACTTGAAACAAGAGAAACAAAGAAAAGAGTGCTGAACTGCTATGTAATATCAATCCTCCTATATGGCAGTAAATGCTGGACAATTTCCTCCCGGATGAAGAAGAGATTTGAAACAGGGAAACAAAGAAAAGAGTCCTGAACTTTGCTATGTAATATCAATCCTCCTATATGGTAAAGTAAATGCTGGACAATTTCCTCCCAGATGAAGAAGAGACTTGAAACAGGAGAAACAAAGAAAAGAGTACTGAACTGCTATGTAATATCAATCCTCCTATATGGCAGTAAATGCTGGACAATTTCCTCCCAGATGAAGAAGAGACTTGAAACAAGAGAAACAAAGAAAAGAGTGCTGAACTGCTATGTAATATCAATCCTCCTATATGGCAGTAAATGCTGGACAATTTCCTCCCAGATGAAGAAGAGACTTGAAACAAGAGAAACAAAGAAAAGAGTGCTGAACTGCTATGTAATATCAATCCTCCTATATGGCAGTAAATGCTGGACAATTTCCTCCCAGATGAAGAAGAGACTTGAAACAGGAGAACTGAACTGCTATGTAATATCAATCTCCTATATGGCTGTAAATGCTGGACAATTTCCTCCCAGATGAAGAAGAGACTTGAAACAGGAGAAACAAAGAAAAGAGTACTGAACTGCTATGTAATATCAATCCTCCTATATGGCAGTAAATGCTGGACAATTTCCTCCCAGATGAAGAAGAGACTTGAAACAGGAGAAACAAAGAAAAGAGTACTGAACTGCTATGTAATATCAATCCTCCTATATGGCAGTAAATGCTGGACAATTTCCTCCCAGATGAAGAAGAGACTTGAAACAAGAGAAACAAGGAAAGAGGACTGAACTGCTATGTAATATCAATCCTCCTATATGGCAGTAAATGCTGGACAATTTCCTCCCAGATGAAGAAGAGACTTGAAACAAAGCAAAGAGAAACAAAGTAAATGCTGGACAATTTCCTCCCAGATGAACTTGCAACAAAAAAAAAAATCAATCCTCCTATATGGCAGTAAATGCTGGACAAATTTCCTCCCAGATGAAGAAGAGACTTGAAACAAGAGAAACAAAGAAAAGAGTGCTGAACTGCTATGTAAAATCAAAATCCTCCTATATGGCAGTAAATGCTGGACAATTTCCTCCCAGATGAAGAAGAGACTTGAAACAAGAGAAACAAAGAAAAGAGTGCTGAACTGCTATGTAATATAAATCCTCCTATATGGCAGTAAATGCTGGACAATTTCCTCACAGATGAAGCGGAGACTTGAAGCAAGAGAAACAAAGAAAAGAGTGCTGAACTGCGATGTAATATCAATCCTCCTATATGGCAGTGAATACTGGACAATTTCCTGACAGATGAAGAGGAGACTTGAAGCAAGAGAAACAAAGAAAAGAGTGCTGAACTGCTATGTAATATCAATCCTCCTATATGGCAGTAAATGCTGGACAATTTCCTCACAGATGAAGAGGAGACTTGAAGCGAGAGAAACAAAGAAAAGAGTATTGAACTGCTATGTAATATCAATCCTCCTATATGGCAATGAATGCTGGACAATTTTCTCACAGAGGAAGAAGAGACTGGAAGCCAGACAATGTGTGCTGAACTGCTATGTAATATGAATCCTCTTATATATCAGCGAATGCTGGAGAATTTCCTCACAAATGAAGAAAAATCATTTTGCTAAAAACAATTCTAATCCTGTATTTATCAGGATGACCTTGCGTAAATGGCGGAAGAAAGGGACAAGCGTTACTTTTAGATATAAATGATAGGAAATTGGGGAGAGCCATGTCCACCCACACCCTGTCCCTTGCTTGAGAAGGGCTACACTATAAAAACAATCTCACAACTTCTAGATGAGGTTGTGTAATTGGATGGTAGAACATATATTTGAAGAATGGTAAAGGAGTTACTTTACATAGAAATACAAAATATAGGGAGAGTTGGAGAGCCATGATTACACATATCGTGTTCCTTGTCATTATCATAGCTACTTCACTATAAAAACAATTCTATTCTTGCGTTTATCTGGACCTCTTTGTGTAAATGGATGGACAGACATTGACTAAGAAAGATACTATAGCGACACAGTTAAGTTACAGCTGCAAAAATTTAGGAAATTGTGGAGAGCTATGATTGTCGTCTGTTTGAGAACCATTGCACTATGAAAACAATCATAATATTGTGTTTATCGGGACGGATTTGCGTAAATGGATGGCAGAACTTTGCAGTTAAGTTACAGCTGCAAAAATTTAGGAAATTGTGGAGAGCTATGATTGTCGTCTGTTTGAGAACCACTACACTATGAAAACAATCATAATATTGTGTTTATCGGGACGGACTTGCCTAAATGGATGGCAGAACTTTGCAGTTAAGTTACAGCTGCAAAAATTTAGGAAATTGTGGAGAGCTATGATTGTCGTCTGTTTGAGAACCATTGCACTATGAAAACAATCATAATATTGTGTTTATCGGGACGGACTTGTGTAAATGGATGGCAGAACTTTGCCCAGAAATGATAGTAAAAGGTCACACGTTATTTACATCTACAAATGTTAGTGAATTGTGCGGCGCCATGTTTGCGCACGTCCTCTGCCTTGTTCGAGGATGAAAGCAGTTTAAGAACAATTCTCTTTATCTGGACCCGATTTTGAAAGGGAGGTGGATCAGGAGTTTGGGGCAGAATTGATTGAGCATCTGCAGTACGGCCAATGGCGCAAAATAGACATGTATCTGTTTGTCAAGAACGTTTAAAGCAGAAAGGAGTTGAACGCTTTCTGGACAGAATTTAATTTTCCAGGTGGCTGGACTTGACAGAAAAGCTCCGAGCACAGGCTACAAAGACAATAAAAGCGTGAAGACGGCAGGTCGCTAGGTTGGGTTGGCGTAAGACGATATCTATAATGGGTTCGGTCGTCTCCAGCCAAGCAAACGTAGCTTTTATGCAGTTATAAGCTTTTTTTTTTTACTATAAATGCTTACAAGAATATTTAAGGAATGTTTACTAAGTTTAGTTATGCCTGGCATAGGGACACATTTGACACAATTCAACGACAATCAAAATAACTATAGTCGTAATATACTTCGAAAGTACTTTGGTAGCCTATACTTTAGAGTATACTATAATATTAGTGCACAACATAAAGAGACCGCATTAAATGTCATTCACCACAAGAGAAAGTCTCTTAAACTGCATATGATATCATTAATGTGTGTATATATAACTATTAAAAAAATAAAATAAATACTTTTAACTAATTCATTAATTAATTAATAAATAAATTAAATTATTTGATATTATCTATCAATTAATTAATTTAATTTAAAAGTAAAAGAATTTAATAAATAAATCGTATTCTTTTGCGCGGCCTCGTTCCCAATAGCTGTGAAATATGACGTCACACTAGAGCATTTCAAACGTTTAAATTCCCAAAGAATACCCGGATGAAGGCAAAGGAATTGTAACTACCTCACAGACACCACATCAGTTCTTGATAATGACTGCGAAAGTCGAAAGTTCTTGAACAAAACTACTAAAATATGAACTTCAGATAATTATAGACAACTTCGAGCACAATACTTAACAGCTTATTCTAAAATTGGAAAATATAATAATATATTTATTCATATATATATATATATATATATATATATATATATATATATATATATATATATATATTGTCTGGTCTCTTAACTGAGTACACTTGAACCTAACAAAAAAGATGGTTTAAAAACAACCTTATCCCTACTTACATTTCCAAAATAGACTTTTCCATAATCCTCCTACCACCTCTGTCACCTTATATCAATCTAAAACTATCCCTCAAAAATTGTATTAAAAATAAAAAAAAACTTAATTCTTTCGTAACTAGAGATGTAACCTGATGAACCAAAAATATATATTTTCTGGGAAATAAATTATAGTCATGGGAACTTAAGGATGTCTCTTTCTTAATTTAATTATTTATATATATATATATATATATATATATATATATATATATATATATTAGTTAAAAACTCATTCATATTTCTCGAAAGATTTACATAACATTCAAAACATGTTACCATAATTCTCCAACTGTTTTTTTTAAATACTCTAAATAAAATTAATTAAAATAGTAATTGCAGTAGAATCCCTCACACCCGGAATCCCTCATATCCGGAATTTCGCATATCCGGAATCCCTCATATCCGGAATTCCTTATATCTGGAGTGACTCATATCAGGAATCCCTCATATCCGGAGTGCCTCATATCCGGAATCTCTCATACCCGGAGTGCCTCATATCTGGAATCCCGCATATCCGGACATGATTTTGATGTGTATATTTGAACTCTTTGGGTGATATGTAACTGATTTAAAATTTTTGTTTTTCAGGAAATTTACTTCGGATAATTGCTTATGCTTATTTCACCCTGGTGGCTTGTATTGGTGCAAAAAAAATGTGGGAATAAAAGGAAAAAAATAACTTTGAAGTTATCGCAAAAAGTGGAAATTTTAAACAGATTAGACGCTGGTGAAAGTTCATTGTAACTAACGGCTGAGTTCAACATAGGAAAGTTAACATTGAATGATATAAAATCTTCCAAAGAAACTATTCTCTAGCGTTCACACTGTCACAATGAACAGTAAATAAAAAACTATGATCTTGATGAAACCTGGACTGAAATTGAAAAAGTTATTGAAAAGGTTATCAGTTTTATGGAAAGAAAGCCAGCATTCAACTATGATGATTGCAATAACGCACGCAGAGTTAAAAAGTGTCTTTCGTTTAAAAAATTTCAAGAACAAAAGCAAAACGAAATACGAAAGATTTGAGAATGACATTAGAAGAGAAAGAATCATCATTCAACAGCGATTAAAAAATCCTCGTTACATTATTTGTTTTGCATACGTGGCATAATAAATTTAATGAATTAGCATTACATAATATATTTCTTTTTTCTTAAAATCAGTTCACCATTAGCTTTTTTTGTTTACTATAAAACATTGAAAATAAATGTTAAACCTGATTTCAGTTTTATTTTAATCTAAATTAACCTCCTCATATCCGGACTTTGTAACTAATTCTTCATATCCGGAAGGCGTTCTTAGTCCGGTTGTTAGGGATTCTACTGTACTTAAATTTTGACAGCCAGGTGTACCGGGTTTATAAATAGGCTATTAAGAATATCACACGTAGGAAAATATCCACCGTCGACTCGAACAAATTTATTTAATTTATTATCTATTGTATTATTGGTAGCATTTACACACACGGTAACGCGATCGCAATGGGGTCATCACTTGGTTCGACGTTTTCCATGACTCACTGATTTTAGTATTTAAAAATCTCGCTACTCCCACTCCTTAATCCCGATTCTACAGCGTCTAATGGCATATCCCAGAATTCTCACTTTTGGTTAAAATTCCCCGCTAAGAATAACTTGTTGGTCTGTAAATGGATGAATTCAATCACTTTCGAATTAAATGTAATGTTCTTGTTTTAATTTAATACTTTTTTTCTTGATTCTCTGCAATGTCTTAATACCATTGCTTGAAAGTTTACTCCCTGGCGTACAAGTAAGTATACATGTTTGTGCTGGGGCATCTGTGGGCCCGCAGCTCGACTCTCCAAATAGGTTATCTGAAAGCTCATTCTTCAAAATAATTTATCTGGAAGTTAAACTCGGAACTGTTTTCTGATTTTTTTTTTTTTGTTTAATTTTATTTAATAGGTGTACATAGGCTCTCCTATCGTTCTCTTGAACAGGTGTAGAGGTCAACCCTTGTTCCCTGTTTAGGAAGGGATTCCCTGTTCCTTTCCTTTTCTCAGGCCTTAATAATGGTGCCGTCATGAATTCTTTGTGATATCCGTGGATGATGGTAACGTTTCGTCATACTCAGAGTATCAAGTTGTCAGTTTTTTGGTTGCTGTTCCCGACTGGTAGTAAGGAGCCCGAATTCTTACATAGCGTCTTGAGAGGCTGCTATGATTAACAGTTGCATAATATCGGCTTCTTGCAGTATCATGTCGCGCATGGAAGTGTGTCCCTATAAGCACGTCCAGTGTGCAACATCGAGGCCACAATATGCTGCAATCTGCGCCAGTTCCCTTCCTGTACATGTTACGTTAGACGACCGACTGTGACTAGACTCTAGGCCTTTCCTTACCAAAATAACGCATCATGACAATACACAACCAAAGGTGTAAACCTAAACCAGGTCAGCAAAAAACACCTAAACCCTATTAGCTTTCTTTCTCCAACATTCGCGGTATTCGCACTAGCCTCTGCAGTGTGGAATCGTTCCCCTTCGAAAAGTCTCCGGACATTCTAGCTCTCAGCGAAATTAATCTTAACTCTACAAGCTCCTCCTCTGATTTCTCGATTCCTGGCTATCTTCCTCTCTTTAGAAAGGACTCTAATGTCCACATGCATGACCTGGGAGTTTATGTCCACGAACATCACCCGCTGGCCCCTATGAATCTCCAGACAATTCTTACATGTGTCTCCGTCTCTCTCTATTTAACCCAGTCACCTATCACTTCTTTCTCTACTGTTCCACTTCGTCTCAATTGCGTGCTAGGCAGCATTTCCGATAATATAGACAAAACCATTCCCCCGACACCCGTTTTCAAATATATTTGTGTTCGATGACTTTAATGTCCACCATACCAGGTGGCTTAAATACTCTGTCACTAAGATTACCATCTCAATCACTCAATCTCTCACGCAAGTGGTTGACTTCCCCACGAGACGAAATTAATAAAATTTAATAGAAACTTCGGAAAAATAATTCCGACCTCCATTTTATTTCGTTTCCCCAGTAACCCTGACGATCACGTTTCTCTTCTCAGTTTCTTTTTTTTTTTTTTTACCTCTATCGCTGACTCATGTCTTACTACGCAGCTCTGCCCTCTTGGTAACTCTAATCATGCGGTAGTGTCTGTAAACATCTCCTTCCTCTCCACACCAGCCAATAACTTCCTGCCAATAGAATATCTTTCTGTGATTTCCTTCGGGATGTCCCTTGGAATGAAGTTTTTAATCATCCTGTTTAAAAATGCCCGTTTGACTTCTCCTCCTGGTGGAGAGCTGCTTTCCTGCAAAGAAATACCAAGTTCATCTCCTCGGTTCTCCCCTTCATGCTCGGCCACGATAGCCCACAGGAATAACGGCTGTACAAGGGTGACACGCCTGATTACAACGTACATCTCTTAGTCTGTGCTCTTTTTTAGCGTCCGGTGTGATTATCCACCTGTCTATTTTCATGGCGTTTCTTTTTTAGCGTCCGGTGTGATTATCCACCTGTCTATTTTCATGGCGTCTATTTTCGTTTCTTTTTAGCGTCCGGTGTGATTATCGTCCGGTATGATTATCCACCTGTCTATTTTCATGGCGTTTCTTTTTTAGCGTCCGGTGTGATTATCCACCTGTCTATTTTCATGGCGTTTCTTTTTTAGCGTCCGGTGTGATTATCCACCTGTCTATTTTCATGGCGTTTCTTTTTTAGCGTCCGGTGTGATTATCCACCTGTCTATTTTCATGGCGTTTCTTTTTTAGCGTCCGGTGTGATTATCCACCTGTCTATTTTTATGATATTTCTTTTTTACCAAATTTGATGGTTTTTTTCCCATCCTTTTCATTATATATTAATATTCTTTCTCTCTTTCTCTCTTAGTTCATTTTCTTTTCCATAGCGAGAATAAATATTAATTGTAAGAAGAGAGACTGCATAGTCGTCAGCAAAAAAGACAAAGCAAAATGCTGCATATTGGGGACGTCAAAATTGTGTGTTTAAGTGTAGTAAGAAATGACGGAAAGTATGATTCAGAAAATAAAGAATACTGAACTGTTATGTAATAGCTATATGATGGTGAATTTTTGACAATTTCATCATAGATGGAAAAGAGACTTGTAGTGACTGAGATGTGGTTTTATCGAAGAAAGCTGAGAATACTATGGGCAGAATATATGAACAACAAGGAAGTTTTAAGGAAAATAGGAACTATTAAGATACGTATACTTACAATCAGAATGAGACAACTGAAATTTCTAGGTCACATATTGAGCAAAGAGAACTTAACACACACAGAACATTGTGCATCATTTCGGTCATAAGAATTTATAATTACTGATTCCTATCTGTGTTTTGTTTTCTTATTTTTTATCTTCTTGTTTTTCTTTGTTTCTTTTCTAGCGTCCAGTGTCCTTATCCACTTATGTTCATATTTTTTCTTTTTTTACCAAATTTGATTTTTGTCATCGTTTCCATTATATATTACTGTTCTTTCCCCCTTTGTCTCTCAGTTCCTTTTCTTTTCCAAAGTGAAAACAAAGAACTAAGTATTAATTGTAAGAAGAGAGACTGCATGGTCGTCAGCAAAAAAGACAACGCAAAATGTGAGTTACATATTAGGGACGTCAAAATTAAGCAAGTACAGGCATTTAAATATCTGGCCAGTGTCGAAAAAGATGACGGAAAGCGTGATACACAAAGCAAAGAATACCGAACTGTTATGTAAGAGATAATCTCGTATATGTTAGTGAATCTCTGACAATTTTATTATAGACTAGCAGTAGAGCCCGGCATTGCCTGGGGATGTAGCAGTAAGAGATAGATCAAGTATCGACCATCATAAAGACTGAAAAATAAAATTGACAAAGATTATTGTTTAAGGTTGACGGACACGCATGTCTTAATTAGTTTTATTTTTTTTTCTTTACAAATTGGTCAAACCCAAACTCAAACAAAAACAATGTTTTCAATCGTTATGAGTCTACCGATTTAATAGAATTTTATTATAAACAATTGTCTTGTAAATGGAATTTTTAAAGCATTCTGAATGTAAAAATAAAGAAAATAAAAAGTGTGCAAGACCATAAAACTACCTGCCAAAAAAAAAAAGTGAAGATTTTTTGTTGAAATCGGTTGAAAAATGTAGGAAATCCGATCCCATATATAAACGAACACACACACACACACACACACACACACACAACCTGGGTTTTATAATAAGTATAACTCGATATTAATAAGTATAACTCGATATGAGTTGTCCCCCTTTCATTAATGCCTCTTAATCGTGTTTTCAAATTGATTTCGTGCAAAAACAATTGTTTTTCCAATTTTTGACGCTGTCAGAACCACTGCAAGGTAATTTTACGTAGTCCTGTGAAGTTTTGTTGAAATCGGTTGAAAAATGTAGGAAATCCGATCCAATATATAAACACACACACACACACACACACACACACACACACACACACACACACACAATCTGCGTTTTATCATAAGTAAGATGAAAATGTGACATGAAGTGACTGAGATTTTACAGTTACTGATTCTTTTATATTATTTATTGTGTATTGTTTTTTTCTCTATTTGTTTAACTTTGTTTCTTTTTTAGCGTCCGGTGTCCTTATCCACCTGTCTATTTTCATGGTGTTTCTTTTTTCACTCAATTTGATATTTCCATCCTTTCCATTATATCTTAATATTCTTTATCTCTTCGTCTCTCAATTACTTGTCGTTTCCAAAGCGAGAACAAAGAACTAAGTATTACTTGTGAGAAGAGAGAATGTATGGTCGTCAGCAAAAGAGACAACGCAAAATTCGACTTACATATTGGGGACGTCAAAATTAAGCATGTACAAAAGTTTAACTCTCTGACTAGTACAGTAAGAGATTACAGAAAGTGTAACATAGAAATTAGAAAAGGCGAATAGGAATACCAAAAGATGTCTTTCAAAAACTAAGCAAAGTATTAAGGGATATAAAAATGTCATTAGAAGCAAAGGTAAGTGTTAAACTGCTGTATAATATCAAGAATGTTGGTCAATGTCTTCACAGATGAAGAGATTTGAAACGGATGCTGAGAATAAAATCGATAAAACATGGGAGCAATGTGGAAATTTAAAGGGAAACAGGGACTACAAGGAAACTTATACTTACAATCAGAAAGAGAAAACTGAAATCTGAAGGCATCATGAATAGCGAAAGGTGCCGTTCAGAATCTAAGCAAAGTATTAAGAGAGGGAAATGTTTTGAGGTACACAGAAAAGAGTACAGTGATGTTAGGCAGTATCAAATCAGAAATACAATAGTAAATGCTGAACAATTTCCTCACAGATGAAGAGGAGACTTGAAGCAAAGAAAAAAAGAAAAGATATTGAACTGCTATGTAATATCAATCCTCCCTATATGGCAGTGAATGCTGGACATTTTCCTCACAGAAACAAGAGGAGACTTGAAGCAAGAGAATAAAAGAAAAAAGTGCTGAACTGAATTAAATGTAATATCAATCATCCTATATGGCAGTGAATGCTGGACAATTTCCTCACAGATGAAGAGGAGACTTGAAGCATGAAACAAAGAAAAGAGTGCTGAACTTCTTTGTAATATCAATCCTCCTATATGGCAGTGAATGCTGGACAATTTCAAATCACAGATGAAGAGGAGACTTGAAGCAAGAGAAACAAAAAAAAGAATGCTGAACAATTATGTAATATCAATCCTCCTATATGGCAGTGAATGCTGGACAATTTCCTCACAGATGAAGAGGAGACTTGAACAAAAGAACAAAAAAAAAAGAGTTGCTGAACTGCTATGTAATATCAAGCCTCCTATATGGCAGTGAATGCTGGACAATTTCCACAGATGAAGAGGGAGACTTGAAGCAAGAGAAAAACAAAGAAAAGTGAGCTGAACTGCTGTAATAATCAATCTTCCGATATGGCAGTGAATGCTGGGCCGGTTTTCTTGATAGATGAATAGGAGACTTGAAGCAAGAGAAACAGTGAACTGAACTGCTATGTAATATCAATCCTCCTAAATGGCCGTGAATGCTGGACAAATTCCTCACAGATGAAAGGAGACTTAAAAAGAGAAACAAAGAAAAAGAGTGCTGAACAAAAATGTAAATCAATCCTCCTATATGGCAATGAATGTGGACAACAATTCACAGATTGAGGAGACTTGAAGCAATGCTGAAAAATATTGAATCAAGATAAATCAATTTTATATGGCAGTGAATGCTGGACAATTGACAGATGAAAAATTGGATATGAAACAAAGAAACAAAGAAAAAGAATTGAACTGCTATAAATATCAATCCTCCTATATGGCAGTGAATTTTGGACAATTTCCTCACAGATGAAGAGGAGACTTGGAAGCATGAGAAACAAAAAAAAAAAAATGCTGAACTGCTATGTAATATCAATCTTCCGATATGAAGAAGTGATTTTTTTCCGTACAATCACCGAAGTTAAGCAACGTCGAGCCTGCTCAGTACCTAGATATGTGAACGCTTGGGAATATAAGGTGCTGTAGGCGCGCACGTGCGGATGGGGCAATGTGTAATGGCTCGGAAATGTTAATCGGACAGTCGAGTTCCAATTTATTTTGAGTTGGTTAAAATCATTTACGCACAAGTGCATATTGTCCCCAGCTATGTGTTAATTAGTTAAACTTGTATCACTAAATCATTACTATCTAAAAAAAATTTTACAATCTAAAAGTATTTTCTATGTTTGTTATACCGGAACATTACCTATTCTATTGTAATAGACTTTCCCACAGATAATAAGTAGTTTAGAAGTAGAGTAGCGGTCGCCAGTTGGGCTCAGTGGAGTTTCTTTCAGTCAGTCGATGTCGGAGTAATTTTTATCAACGACAACAACTCGATTGCTGCGTCATTAACTCTTATTTAAAGTTCCTAACGTTTTGTACGTTGGACCCTTTTAGGACCGACTTAGCGAAATACAAGCCTCCATTGTGAAAACTACTCTACAACAATGTTTAAATAAAGGGTTGATACACCGTAGAAAAAGAATCGATCAAAACCTTAAATCCGAAGGCACATTGGAATAGTGAAAGTTGTCTTTCAGAAAATAAGTAAAGTATTAAAGAGGAAAATATCCTTAGAAACAAATAAAAGCGTGTTGGACTACTACTCTCCACAGTTTCTTCACAAACTGAGTAGATTTATTTTTACGGTTTATCAACCTTTTGCAGGTTATTTGAAGCTAAAAATCTACCTTCTTTATTCACTATAAGGCTACTGATACAATGACTTCCTGTACCCAAATATTTACGATCGTAATGCCTGCAATAATTCATGGATTTGTTTTTTTACAGTTTATCAACCATTTACATGTTATTTAAAGCCAGAACATATTTTTAGATTAATGGAATTTTTGGAGGCGATAATAAAAATTTACTGATACTCGTCATATTAATTAACTTTTAAGAGGTGGATTTATACCATTCCCAATGTTATTTGAGCGTAAGTGAATACAATGAACTCCACTTGAATAGGAACTCGGCGCTCCGATTTCCAATTCTGAGTTGTTATCCATTACACCACCCGCACATCCAAGAGTACAGCACCTGGTATTCCCAAGCGGTCACCCATCTAGATTTTGCTTAACTTCGGTGATCGTGCGAGAACCGATGTTTCACAGTAATATCACTGTAAGCCGAAGATGAAGTGGTGTATTGAAACAACAGAGGCGTGGATCTATTCTCTAGTTCCAAATCTAAGCTGTCATAAACAAAGCGTTGGGCAAATCAGAGGACATTAATAGACCTTAGATAAATTGGATGGTTGGGAGACGATTGAAAACAAATCTTTCTAACTCTAACATGTCCTTGGAGAAAATAAAAGCAAACATATATGTCTATAAATGTCTTCAAAAGGCTTTTACAAAACCGAAAAGATTTTCATGGAGTATTTGCAACATAAATAAATGTCCGTCAATGGCTGACAATTAAGTAATATATTTTCAACAACGTCCCAAAATAATAACTTAAAATGCTTTAATGAAACTGAAAAAAAAAAGTATTATATATTTATTTATTTTGAATGGCAAAACAATAAAATATATTGTCAGCACCAAAAAGAATAGCAACAACAACAAAACAGAAGCAAAAATATGCAAAATAAATTCCACAAAATGTTCAATGATATCGATCGCCAAATATCTAGAAATCTATAAAAAAAAAAAAAAAAAGACAATATGAACATTGTAGGGACATACTGCATAAGAACACTTTAACACACACTGGTTGTTTATGTTAACCCATTTGAGCACATTTCCGACCTAAAAAAAGTGCCAATCTGATCAGAAGTAAAAAGAATTTACTAAGAAGAAATTATACTGAAAAAGGCACTGATCCCACAATTATCCACGATCAACCTCAGACCGAACTCATACACGATTATCGTAAAACCAATAGAAAAAAAATTGATATACGAACTGTTATACTAGAACATTACCTATTCTATTGTAATAGACTTCCCACAGATAATAAGTAGTAGTAGTAGCCCTGGTCGCCAGTTTGGAAATAATTTTTATATGAATTTTGTCGATGCCGGAAAAAAAAAAATATCAACCATCACAACTAGATTTTATCATTAACTTTTATTTCAAGTTTAAACGTTTTATTTTACGAATCGGACCCTTTAGGATTCTTTATTACTTTGAAATATAAAGCCTTCGGTTTGTGAAAATACTCTACAACAGATAGAAACTCAAACAATTTAAGTTACTAAAATAACATTTCTAGCAATATAAAAGCGTCGGATTTGAAAAAAAAAAAAGACGTTTAAAAGAAATTACTGTTGTTTACGTTTTCGTGGTACAAAACTGAGGCTAATAAATATAGCATCAGAAAAGTCCCAACGAAAAACTTTTTTCCTTAAATGGGCAATTCAAACCTTGCTCTGTCAGTGGTCGGCCTAGAGGAAACACACTTCCTGTCGGAGGTAGAGTTTTCTTTAATAAAACCTGTTGTTATTAATTTTACTGTTAAAAAAAAAAAGCTGGGATAGTGTTATACCAGAACATTACCTATTCTATTGTAATAGACTCTCCCACACATAATAAGTAGTAGTAGTAGTAGCGGTCGCCAGTTGGGCTCAGTGGTGTTGAGTGAGTCAGTCGATGTCGGACATTGAAGTATCAACCATCACAACTAGATTGCTGCGTCATTAACTCTTATTTCAAGTTCCTAACGTTTTGTACGTCGAACCTAATTTAGGACCGACTTAGCGAAATACAAGCCTTCACTGTGAAAACTACTCTACAGCAGATGCTGAGAAAATACTTCTGCATCAAATAGAATAATGATAAAAGTTTTTTCTGCTCAAAATTCATTTGTCGACTCATTACAATACAAATATGCAACAAAATAAAAAAATGTTTATTACAAGAAGGAAAAAAGCAGTGAAATAAATATTTCTGATAAGATTCATATTTCATATTAATATCTGAATGTTCTTGTTGCTTCCCACCTAGTAGCAGTATATATAATAGTCTCAAGTTTTCTGAATATCTTAGATGATACAGAATTAATATTAACTAGAAAAACCAAGGAAAAGTTCACGGTTTTCCTATATGGAATTTCTGATGAATCTTAATTCTTCAGTTAATGATTGAATAAGTTCTTGGCGAGTTCTGCGACAATAAAATGCCCCTATCGCATCGTTGAATATTTGAGCTTAGTAATTTTAATAACATATTGCAATAAGAATCACAAATATGAATGTTGGTCGTTATTTTACGAAGTAAGGGGGTGCAAATTAAAAAATTCGAAATTTTTTCCATTTCACTTAAACAGATGTTAAACTTCCATTCTTTTTTCATTTTCTCACTGAAACCAAGTAGCGTTTTTGACGTGTTTTTTTTTTTGTCTTCTCGCGCGGCCAAACGGAATTTATGAGATATTGATAAGGCGTAACGGTCGTGCGAACAGAGGGTCAAGGACAATTATTATATGATCAATCAGAGCGGGAGTTTTAATAAATTCGAAGGATGGAAAACATTCCAAATTAACAAGCGGGTGACATTTATTTGGCATTCGAAAGTAGAATGAAACAGAAGCTATCAATAAAAAAAAGGGACTGTTAACATTTCTGAAACAAAATGAGGAAAGAAAACTTGGAGAATTTAGCCCTCACAAGACACGTCGAAGGCCGGAGAAGCAGGTGGAAACAGTAAATGATAGAACAAGGACAGAGAAGGGTGGTATAGAAGCAGGAGTTGTGGAGAGCCATGATTGCTTTCTTCCTGAAAGGAAATGGCACATAAAAGAGGAATGTATTTTTTACCAACAAGGACCCCAAAGATAAAGAGGTGTGAGCAGAAGCAAAAGTTACTTAGAGCAACCCAAAATAGGAAGTTATGGAGAGCCATGATCGCCCACGTCCTGAAAGGACATAGCACATAAAAGAAGAATGTATCTTTTATCAACATAGATCACAAGGATAAATAAGAGTAATAGAAGGTCGAGAGTTACTTAGAGTAACAAGAGAAAGGAAGCTGTGGAGAGCCATGATCGCCCACGTTCTGAAAGGATATATTTTTAAAAAATATATTTTTATCAAAATTAACCACAAAGTCGTTAAAAGGGCAGTATTTTTAAAAAAATGGTTTAGAACAACAAAGAAAGGTTTTATGTGGAGAAAATGATCGCCCACGTTCTGAAAGGATATAGCACATAAAATAAAAATATATCTTTTTATCAACACGAACCACAAAGTCAAAGAAGAGCAGTAAAGTGGGGGAGATACTTAGAACAACAAAAGACAGGAAGCTGTGGAGAGCCATGATTGCCCATGTCCTGAAAGGATATAGCACACAAAATAAAAATATATCTTTTATCAACACGGACCACAACGTCAAAGAAAGGTAGTGAAGGGGGTGGGGAGATAATTAGAAAAACAAAGCACAGGAAGTTGTGGAGAGTCATGATCGCCATGTCCTGTAAGGGCATAACATATGAAAGAAGAATTGGTAGATATTTTTTCTACTAAATTTATGAAACGCTCAGTCAGTTAGGCGATCATGTTTATTTTGATACATGACTGACGAGGCAGATTTTTTTCCCGCAGTAGGTTGCCATTTCTTTCTACGACAGACCAGTTGCCATCCAAAGCTATAGAACCTAGTCTGTTCGGGTATTTACTCATAGCTGGAGAGAGGAGGATAGGATTTATACCATTTAGGGTATTAGCACGTAAGTGAATGTAAACGGTTGAATTGATAGCGGCTCGGATTGTGGAATCGGAGAGCTGAGTTCGGATTCCAGTTCACTTACACCGAAAGATGCATCATCGTCTAAGCATGTATCTCGCGTGGCACATTTTGACTGACTTGAATGAAATATAAAATCGAATCCGATTGTTCAAAATGAGCCGCTTAATCCATTACCCCATCATGCATTTTCCTAAAAGATACGAGAAATTCTTTCAGAGTGGAGGAAGGAAATTGACAAAGAACCTAAGATAAACAGAAGAAGAAAACTGAATCAAAAGAAATCAAGAGAAACGAAAAAGCACAAAAGATTTGTACGAAAAGGAGAAAGAAAAATGAAAGCAAATCGTCAGGAATAAGAAAAGAAAGAAAGAAAGAAAGAAAGAAAAAAACAAATTCAGAATTAACAAAAAGGCGGAACTGATTTGTTTAAATAGAAACGAAGAATGAAAAATAAATAAATAAAATAAAATAACAGATGAAACTAATAAGAAAGATTAATTTTAATAAATTATTCTTGTTTAAAAGTAAAGTTTGAATAAAAAAAAAATACAGCAATCGACACATTCATTCATTTTTATTTTTGAAGAGGTCCCAATATTTCTCGACCGTTGATTGGTTAGACGGCCAGACATTAATTGTTTGTTCATTTCTCTGAACAGAATTACCGGATATTGAACGGAAGCAGAGAGAGAGAGAGAGAGAGAGAGAGATAGATTTTAATTTTTAAAAAATTTACATTACTAATTTTTCAAACAACGCTGAAAATAATGAAACCACTGAAAATTATTCTAATGTTTACGAATGGAGATTTTATGCAATTCTTCATGTTTCTATGTGCGTGATGCTTATTTTAAGTAATACCTGCATTTCCTGCAATCGTAGAAGTATTTTACACGTCTGACAGCGTGTTTAAGTAAATATATATGTTTTGGGGTATATGCCGGATGTAACAGCAAACTTGTCCAAATCGTGTACAAGCAAAATTGTTCAATTGTTAGATTAAGCTCTGAACCGTTTTATCTTAGAAATGATTAAAGATATCTTACTGGAATTCCCCGATGTTTTTATAACATTATTGGACTCTACTTTGAGCAATAAGAATGTATAATTACTTAGCAGAAGAATCTTGATGAAATCGATAATAAACGAAAATATGTTCATCATTAATTAATCATAGCTATGGATCGGAAGCTCATGAAGTACTGAAATAAAGTTCAAATATATATTACTCCAGGATTATTTTCCATCTTATTCAAGATGATCTTCGCCCTCTCTAAGCTTTTAACTTTTTGTCCTGGAGTAACAAGGTACCTCATACGTTTCACATACTTAATTTACAAGTCTTTTTTTCACTGCTCTTTCGACTGTCATAGCTGAAACTTCTCTTTCACGTGGCAAAAGTCTTATAGATTGAGTTGGATCTTTCTAATTGATCTCTCCATCTCTAAGTTTAAATGATCCATCTTCCTGTTGTGTCCTGATCCAGTTTTCCTCTTTACTGTCCCCTCTTTTTAAACTTATTCACTGTTCCCTTGATAGTTTTTTTTGAACGGACTTTGAAGTTGGAAGCCAGAGTAAGAATATTAGTAACATTACTGAAGGCATAAATGATTTTTTGCCTCTCACCATTGCTCAGTTGAAAAGAAAGTGGGAGTAACATAAAAACGATTTTAACCTGTTGTCTTTCTAGCTGAATAAATCAAAAGGGGTTTTCAGTGATTCTTAAGACAAATGGTGCCAAGATGGCTAAACGTCTTTACTTGAACAGCTGGAAAAAAGAATTTGTCAAAAGTCAATTTGTTTAGTGATCTTTTTAGATTTTAAACAATTTGTGGGATGGACAATTATGCTGTAACACGATTTAGACAATTTTATTGTCACATTATGTAATGATTACTTTCTCTTGACGGATGATACTCCTGGCAGCTTAGATCTTAGATATGAACAGCTAGATTTTTAGCTTCCGTCATATTTGATTTGACGACCTGAAAGAGTTAGTTCATCATTATGTGAAAAGAGCCGAACATAGAAAATTAATTTTATATTATTTAAATACCCAAAGGATCTCCAAACCGAAATTAACTAAAGTTTTAAAGTCGTCCTTGTCTTAGACCGTTTGCCAACCAAGACTAAAGAGCCCAGTTTGCTGTATTATTTTTTTTTGAAAGTGAGTGAAGAAATTGTTTAATAACTTTCCCAACACTTTTCGGAACCTGGCCGCTGGTCTCGAAAAGGATCTCCAATCTGTGGTTAACTGGGGCATGAAATGGCTTGTAAACTTTAATGCCTCCAAAACTAAAACGCTCTCATTTACCCACCACAAAGAACCCTCCCTATCTCCTATCAGAATGCCTGATGCCCAACTCCCCGCTTCGTTACGTCTACTTGGTCTCACGTTGTCCGTTGACATGAGGTGGAACAAATACTTTGAATCAATACTTCATCTGCAGCAGGGAAAGATGGTTCTCTGTGTTGTACCTGAAAGTATTTCTCGTCTGAGTCCATCCTTCAAATACATAAATTAACCACTCGTCCGTGCATGGAATATTGCTGTCATATATAGTCAGGTGTCCCCGCTGTACGTCTCGAGGTCCAGAGACGAATACGCAATGCGATAGGTCCTGATCTGGCATCTCATCTACAGTCGTTTTCTCACAGACGTGCCGTCGCTTCTCTCTGTCTCCTCTACAAGACTTTTTACAGCAACTGTGACAACGAGCTACTTAGGCTGGTTCCAAGACTGCGTGCATTTAAGCGTGCTACTAGATTGGCATCTCGGTCCCACCCTTTCACTGTCGAAACGGCTAAATGTAACCGTTTCTTCTACTCCAACAGCTTCTTCTCCCACACTTCCCGTCTGTGGAAATCCCTTCCCTTTACTTGCTTTCCCGATGACTATAATCTTCAAATATTCAAGTGTAATGTCAATCGACATCTGAAACCCTGAGATTGTTCCGCGTCCTTCTCTGTATCTTTTCCTCAAACACGCCTCTTTACTCTTGTTCTCAATTCTCTGTAACCCTTGCATGTTAGTGGCACTCCTGCCTTGCTTGAGGTGAATTGCTTGAAAAAAAGAAGTGGACATAATGAAAATGATTGTAATTCGAACTCGGCTCTCCTCGGATTCCTCACTGCAAGCTGTTATGTATTACCGCAAACATATACATGGTATATTTCGTCTTAGTGAATGATTTTCTCTTTTAATCAAAGTAGCATTTCCTGTGTCATAATTGTGGTCAGTTTCATTACGGTGAACAAACAATGCGTTGTGTGTGTGTGTGTGTGTTTTTTAAATGTTCCTTTTGTGTTCATATAATCTGATATACATTCTTTCTAGCAATTCTTGCAGTTTATAGAGTAAATTCCTCCTTCAACTTCGGGCTTGTTGTTTTAGTTTATTTGATTGTTTTAGATGTAGCTGTAACAAATTATATATATATATACACCCAACACACTCCTAACTATTTTGAACAATTCGCCCTGGCTATTACCATGGAAATTTTGATTTCAATTATGAATATACTATTAAAACACGTAAATTTCAGAAATAAGTTATTCCCAAAAAATTTCGCTTGAAGATGGAACAGAGCTTACTTTAATTCAATTTAATTCAAATAATTATATTGAAGTTTTCGGCTCTTGTTTTGAAACATGAGACCTCTTATGTCGCGAGTTGGAATCATATTTTTAAATTAATAATTATATTTATGCTCTACTTTTGTATCGAGCACTATTTTTTAAAAATAATAACAAAAATACTAAGGAACCTTGGATTATTTACCTAAGCAGTTCTTTTCATATTTTTATATATATATATATATATATATATATATATATATATATATATATATATATATATCATGATTTGATACTACAGAGCGAATAGACAGATTTGAATAAACGCAATTTTATGCTCAAGTAATGAGAATTAGACTACAAATATGCAAAATATCTCCAAAAATTTTTCCGTATACTTGCAGTTTAATTCTCATTACTTCAGTTGTGCCAACGATCGGCCCCTGAAGAAGAGTTGTGTGAAAGGTTGCCTAGGTCCTAGCAGAAAAAAAAGCATAAAATTGTGTTTATCTAAATATATATATATATATATATATATATATATATGTGTGTGTGTGTGTGTGTGTGTGTGTGTGTGTGCGTGCGTGTGCGTGTTAGGAGATAAAAGTTCATGGATTGCCCCGCTGTATAAGTTGAATAAGTCCGGTGAGACGACACATCCTTGCCTTATATCTATTTCTATTTTTGCATATCTGCTGAAACCATTAACGTTAATGAGGCATGTTTCATTGAATAATTTTAACAAGTTTTGTCTACTTATTTTCAAATGGATACTTTCATATTCATGGACAATCATTTTGGTGTCATTACAGAAGGAAGCGAAAAAATCTAAGTATGGTGCGTCGAGTCGAGAGTTTTTAGAAAATAACAAGTTAAAACTATTAGTGCAAACCTTGATATTTTAAACTGCACATTTTATAACATTTGTGCAGTATTCATAATTTATTTTATTAAGGTTTGGTTTCAGTTTTTTAATATAGAGAGCTTCGAGAATTTTTAGTTTATGTTTATTATTTTCATAAAATATATAGATGTATTTTCAACCAGAATTATGAATGTGGACACGTATACTCTTGTAAATGTTTAGAAATGTTGAACACATTATTCAAATGAAAACTCAGCCGTCGAGACAACGTGGTCGTAGTGTGTCAAGCATAACTATTACTTTTTCCTTTGGAGATACAATCTCCTAGAGAACATTTAAATTTATAAACAATATTGGTTTTTTGCAACACGTTAGTAGTTGATGAAGAGTCGTTACGAATGATTGACTTAGATATAATAGATTTAGTGTAGCATATAATTAATTGTATTTTTTTTTTACTATGAATTGTCGTGGATATATTAGTATATATTAATGTTTTAGGATATTTTTGACTTGTTGATATTTAGAATGCATTTGGTTGCAATAACATGTTTGGGGTTAGTTGAATTATTATATCCTATTTGCTTAGAATAAAAATTTCTGATAGAATATCTTATTTGTCCATCGACAATATAATTAAGGAAGTTATTATTAATAAGAGTTTGTTTTATATTTTTAGTCATATTTTTAGTTCACTGCAGAAAATACGTTTTGTGGATAAATTAATTTTTGCACGTTTTATTAAGTTTTTTTATAATTATATTTATTTGGACATTCACTTTTATAGCTAAGAGTGCATGAATTTATACAAGTAGTTTTTTTTATATTGGGAGATAGTGAGTTTACTGTTGTTAGTATTTGTCAATATATCTAGACTAGACATTTTATAGCTATTATTAAGTTCGTATGTAAGTTCTTGGAGTTGTTTTTGTAGATGTATTTCTTCCGTACTCTTAACTAATACAAAAATATCATCGAAGTGTCTTAGGTAGATGGAGGGTTTTCCATATTGTTTAATATATTGTTTTGTAATATTAGATATATAGATGTATAGTATGTCGCGCGTTGCGTTCACTTGTCCCTTTTTCTCTCTATCCATCCCGTGAATATCAGATTCTCCAGGCCTTCCTTTTTCGTTACGTGTCCCAGAAATGAGGACAATAGTCCCAATAATGAAAATTGTGTACATAATACCTCATCTCAGAAATATAGATAGTTTTTATTGCTTAAACGTTATTTTTAGTGTATCTGAATATTTCCTATTATTTATTAAAGAGTATATCTATTTATCTTCGTCTACTGCTCGGATTTTCAGGCCGGTAGACGAAAATAAATAAATATACTCTTTAATAAATAAACGGAGCGTCTACTTAAATTACGAGTATCCATTAAGAATAGCATAAACTTTGTCGGATTAATAAAAAAAATTACTTAGTTTCTTAGAACATGCCCTGTAATATAAATGTATAGAAGCTACCGTGGCCACAAAGTGAGGATCAGTTCTTAGATTGATTGTCTTCAGCTGCCTCTTCCTAATGTTGAGTATAATTTCCCACTTTATTCCATTCTCACCAAAACTGTTCACATGTTCACTCCATCGGATCATTAGCTTCCCTCTGTAGAATCACACTTCTAAAGCTTCAAGATTCTTGTCGATGTAAATAACGGGTGACCTTATACTATCCTTTCTAGACAATGTTCTGCCATCGATTTACTCAAATCAACCCCGATAAAAACAATATTATGATTGTTTTCATAGTGCAGTGGTTCTCAAACAGACGACAATCATAACTCTCCACAATTTCCTAAATTTTTGCAGCTGTAACTTAACTGCAAAGTTCTGCCATCCATTTACACAAAGTGGTCCAGATAAACGCAAGAGTAGAATTGTTTTTATAGTTAAGTGGCTAGGATATGGCATGTGTAATCATGGCTCTCCACCACTTCCTATATATTTTATTTCTATGTAAAGTACCACCTTTACCATTCCTCCAATCTATGTTCTACTAACCCCTTACACAAGGTCATCTAGAAGATGTGAGTTTGTTTTTATACTGTAGCCCTCCTACGGGACAGGGCGTGGGTGAAAATGGCTCTCCACAATTTCCTATCCTTTATAGCTAAAAGTAACGCTTGTCCCTTTACCATATTTATTCCAAAGATCATCTAATTACAGGATTAAAATTCAGCGAAAATTTAAATACAGGATTAGAATTGTTTTAGCGAAATGATTTTCTTCATTTTTGAGGAAATTGTCCAAGCATTCACTGGTTGGATATAGGAGGATTGATATTACATTAGCAGTTCTTGAACTCTTTTCTTTGTTTCTCTTGCTTCAAGTCTCCTCTTCATCTGTGAGGAAATTGTCCATGATTCACTGCCATATAGGAGGATTGATATTACATAGCAGTTGAACACTCTTTTTCTTTGTTTCTCTTCAAGTCTCCTCTTCATCTGTGAGGAAATTGTCCTCCATTCTTCATATGGATTGATATTACAAAAAGTTCAGCACTCTTTTTTTGTTTCATGATTCATCTGTGAGGATATTGGAGGATTTGATGATTGATATTACATATCAGTTCAGCACTCTTGATTTTGTTTCTCTTACTTCAATCTCCTCTTCATCTGTGAGGAGGATTGATATTCCAGTTCAGCACTCTTTTCTTTTTCACTTGCCATATAGGAGGAAATTGACTGCCATATAGGAGGATTGATATTACATAGCAGTTCAGCTATTGCTTCAAGTCTCTTTCATCTTTGCATTTTCATATAGGAAGATTGATGCAACAGTTCAGCACTCTTTTTCTTTGTTTCTCCTTTTCTTCATCTGTGATTGAAATTTGCCATATAGGAAGATTGATTCACTGCAGTTCATATAGGAGGATTGCTTCAATATTCAGGAAATTGTCCAGCATTCACTGACATATAGGAGGAATGATTTCTTTTGTTTCTCTTGCTTCAAGTCTCCTCTTCATCTGTGAGGAAATTGTCCAGCATTCATTGCCATATAGGAGGATTGATATTTTACAGTTACTCTTTTCTTTGTTTCTCTTGCTTCAAGTCTCCTCTTCATCTGTGAGCATTCACTGCCATATAGGAGGATTGATATTTTAGCAGTTTTTTTTTTGTTTCTCTTGCTTCAAGTCTCCTCTTCATCTGTGAGGAAATTGTCCAGCATTCACTGCCATATAGGAGGATTGATATTACATAGCAGTTCAGCACTCTTTTCTTTGTTTCTCTTGCTTCAAGTCTCCTCTTCATCTGTGAGGAAATTGTCCAGCATTCATTGCCATATAGGAAGATTGATATTTTACAACAGTTCAGCACTCTTTTCTTTGTTTCTCTTGCTTCAAGTCTCCTCTTCATCTGTGAGGAAATTGTCCAGCATTCACTGCCATATAGGAGGATTGATATTACATAGCAGTTCAGCACTCTTTTCTTTGTTTCTCTTGCTTCAAGTCTCCTCTTCATCTGTGAGGAAATTGTCCAGCATTCACTGTCATATAGGAGGATTGATATTACATAGCAGTTCAGCAGGATTTTTTTTCTTTGTTTCTCTTGCTTCAAGTCTCCTCTTCATCTGTGAGGAAATTGTCCAGCATTCACATTGCCATATAGGAGGATTGATATTACATAACAGTTCAGCACTCTTTTCTTTGTTTCTCTTCTTCAAGTCTCTTCTTCATCTGTGAAGAAATTGTCCACATTCACAGCCATCTTGATATTACAAGCAGTTCAAACTGTTTTTTTTGTTTCTCTTGCCCAAGTCTCCACTGCCAGCATTCACAGCCATATAGGAGGATTGATTGATAGCATTACTCTTTTTCTTTGTTTCTCTTGCTTCAAGTCTCCTCTTTCAGCAATTGTCCTTTTCACTTTGTTTCTCTTGCAGTTCAAGTCTTTTCCTCTTCATCTGTGAGGAAATTGTGAAGCATTGTCCAGCATTCACATATAGGAGGATTGATATTACATAGCAGTTCAGCACTCTTTTCTTTGTTTCTCTTGCTTCAAGTCTCCTCTTCATCTGTGAGGAAATTGTCCAGCATTCACTTCCATATAGGATGATTGATATTACATAGCAGTTCAGCACTCTTTTCTTTGTTTCTCTTGCTTCATTCTCCTCTTCATCTATGAAGAAATTGTCCAGCATTCACTTCCATATAGGATGATTGATATTACATAGCAGTTCAGCACTCTTTTCTTTGTTTCTCTTGCTTCAAGTCTCCTCTTCATCTGTGAGGAAATTGTCCAGCATTCACTGCCATATAGGAGGATTGATATTACATAGGTTCAGCACTCTT
Source organism: Acanthosepion pharaonis (assembly GCA_903632075.3). Taxonomy (NCBI): domain Eukaryota; kingdom Metazoa; phylum Mollusca; class Cephalopoda; order Sepiida; family Sepiidae; genus Acanthosepion; species Acanthosepion pharaonis. The sequence continues at coordinate 25,980 of CAHIKZ030001993.1, forward strand.
TTTGACTTCAAGTCTCCTCTTCATCTGTGAAGAAATAGTCCAGTTCATTCACTCTTTATAGGAGGATTTTATTACATAGCAGTTCAAGCACTCTTTTCTTTGTTTCTCTTGCTTCAAGTCTCCTCTTCATCTGTGAAGAAATTGTCCAGCATTCACTGCCATATAGGAGGATTGATATTACATAGCAGTTCAGCACTCTTTTCTTTTGTTTCTCTTGCTTCAAGTCTCCTCTTCATCTGTGAAGAAATTGTCCAGCATTCACTGCCATATAGGAGGATTGATATTACATAGCAGTTCTTTTTTCTTTGTTTCTCTTGCTTCAAGTGTCTCCTCTTCATCTGTGAAGAAATTGTCTCCTCAGCATTCACATGCCATATAGGAGGATTGATATTACATAGCAGTTCAGCACTCTTTTCTTTGTTTCTCTTGCTTCAAGTCTCCTCTTCATCTGTGAGGAAATTGTCCAGCATTCACTGCCATATAGGAGGATTGATATTACATAGCAGTTCAGCACTCTTTTCTTTGTTTCTCTTCCTCTTCAAGTCTCCTTTCATCTGTGAAGAAATTGTCCAGCATTCACAAGCCATATAGGAGGATTGAGGATTATTAGTTCAGCACTCTTTTCTTTGTTTAGCAGTGTGAAGAAATTGTCCAGCACTGCCATATTTGATATTTTGCAGTTTTCTCTTTTTCTTTGTTTCTCTTGCTTCAAGTCTCCTCTTCATCTGTGAAGAAATTGTCCAGCATTCACTGCCATATAGGAGGATTGATATTACATAGCAGTTCAGCACTCTTTTCTTTGTTTCTCTTGCTTCAAGTCTCCTCTTCATCTGTGAAGAAATTGTCCAGCATTCTGCCATATAGGAGGATTGATAGGAGGATTTCTTTGTTTCTCTTGCTTCAGTTCTTCATCTGTGACTCTTTTCTTTGTTTCTCTTTTGTTTCTCTTCAAGTCTCCTCTTCATCTGTGAAGAAATTGTCCAGCATTCACTGCCATATAGGAGGATTGATATTACATAGCAGTTCAGCACTCTTTTCTTTGTTTCTCTTGCTTCAAGTCTCCTCTTCATCTGTGAGAAATTGTCCAGCATTCACTGCCATATAGGAGGATTGATATTACATAGCAGTTCAGCACTCTTTTCTTTGTTTCTCTTGCTTCAAGTCTCCTCTTCATCTGTGAAGAAATTGTCCAGCATTCACTGCCATATAGGAGGATTGATATTACATAGCAGTTCAGCACTCTTTTCTTTGTTTCTCTTGCTTCAAGTCTCCTCTTCATCTGTGAGGAAATTGTCCAGCATTCACTGCCATATAGGAGGATTGATATTACATAGCAGTTCAACACTCTTTTCTTTGTTTCTCTTGCTTCAAGTCTCCTCTTCATCTGTGAGGAAATTGTCCAGCATTCACTGCCATATAGGAGGATTGATATTACATAGCAGTTCAGCACTCTTTTCTTTGTTTCTTCTTCATCTTCAATTCTCATATAGGAGGATTGAAAGATCAGAAGTTTCATCTGTGAAGAAATTGTCATCAGTATTGTCCAGCATTCACTGCCATATAGGAGGATTGATATTACATAGCAGTTCAGCACTCTTTTCTTTGTTTCTCTTGCTTCAAGTCTCCTCTTCATCTGTGAAGAAATTGTCCAGCATTCACTGCCATATAGGAGGATTGATATTACATAGCAGTTCAGCACTCTTTTCTTTGTTTCTCTTGCTTCAAGTCTCCTCTTCATCTGTGAAGAAATTGTCCAGCATTCACTGCCATATAGGAGGATTGATATTACATAGCAGTTCAGCACTCTTTTCTTTGTTTCTCTTGCTTCAAGTCTCCTCTTCATCTGTGAAGAAATTGTCCAGCATTCACAGCCATATAGGAGGATTGATATTACATAGCAGTTCAGCACTCTTTTCTTTGTTTCTCTTGCTTCAAGTCTCCTCTTCATCTGTGAAGAAATTGTCCAGCATTCACAGCCATATAGGAGGATTGATATTACATAGCAGTTCAGCACTCTTTTATCAATTTTTTTTTGTTTCTCTTGCTTCAAGTCTCCTCTTCATCTGTGAAGAAATTGTCCAGCATTCACTGCCATATAGGAGGATTGATATTACATTTTCTTTGTTTCTCTTGTTTAGTCTCCTCTTCATCTGTGAAGAAAGTTCAGCATTCACTCATATTTTTCTTTGTTTGTTTCTCTTGCTTCAAGTCTCCTCTTCATCTGTGAAGAAATTGTCCAGCATTCACTGCCATATAGGAGGATTGATATTACATAGCAGTTCAACATTTTTTTTCTTTGTTTCTCTTGCTTAAAAGTCTCCTCTTCATCTGTGAGGAAATTGTCCAGCATTCACTGCCATATAGGAGGATTGATATTACATAGCAGTTCAGCACTCTTTTCTTTTGTTTCTCTTGCTTCAAGTCTCCTCTTCATCTGTGAGAAATTGTCCAGCATTCACTGCCATATAGGAGGATTGATATTACATAGCAGTTCAGCACTCTTTTTTTGTTTCTCTTCTTCAAGTCTCCTCTTCATCTGTGAGAAATTGTCCAGCATTCACTGCCATATAGGAGGATTGATATTAGCAGTTAGCAGTTTTGGTCTTGCTTCTTTTTCATTTTTGTTTCTCTTGCTTCAAATCTCCTCTTCATCTATGAGGAAATTGTCCAGCATTCACTGCCATATAGGAGGATTGATATTACATAGCAGTTCAGCACACTTTTCTTTGTTTCTTTGCTTTTCTCCTGCATTCAAGTCATTCTCTTCATATAGGAGGATTGACATAGCAGTTTTACTATTTCTTTGTTGTCCAGTCATTCATCTTTGAGGAAATTGTCCAGCATTCACTGCCATATAGGAGGATTGATATTACATAGCAGTTCAGCACTCTTTTCTTTGTTTCTCTTGCTTCAAGTCTCCTCTTCATCTGTGAGGAAATTGTCCAGCATTCACTGCCATATAGGAGGATTGATATTACATAGCAGTTCAGCACTCTTTTCTTTGTTTCTCTTGCTTCAAGTCTCCTCTTCATTTGTGACAAATTGACCAGCATTCACAGCCATATAGGAGGATTGATATTACATAGCAGTTCAGCACTCTTTTCTTTGTTTCTCTTGCTTCAAGTCTCCTCTTCATCTGTGAAAAAATTGTCCAGCATTCACTGCCATATAGGAGGATTGATATTACATAGCAGTTGTGCTTTTATATATGTTTTCTTTGTTTCTCTTGCTTCAAGTCTCCTCTTCATCTGTGAGGAAATTGTCCAGCATTCACTTCCATATAGGAGGATTGATATTATATAGCAGTTCAGCACTCTTTTCTTTGTTTCTCTTGCTTCAAGTCTCCTCTTCATCTGTGAGGAAATTGTCCAGCATTCTCTGCCATATAGGAGGATTGATATTACATAGCAGTTGAGCACTCTTTTCTTTGTTTCTCTTGCTTCAAGTCTCCTCTTCATCTGTGAGGAAATTGTCCAGCATTCACTGACATATAGGAGGATTGATATTACATAGCAGTTCAGCACTCTTTTCTTTGTTTCTCTTGCTTCAAGTCTCCTCTTCATCTGTAAGGAAATTGTCCAGCATTCACTGTCATATAGGAGGATTGATATTACATAGCAGTTCAGCACTCTTTTCTTTGTTTCTCTTGCTTCAAGTCTTCTCTTCATCTGTGAGGAAATTGTCCAGCATTCACTGTCATATAGGAGGATTGATATTACATAGCAGTTCAGCACTCTTTTCTTTGTTTCTCTTGCTTCAAGTCTCCTCTTCATCTGTTAGGTGCTCTTTTGTTTATTTCCAACGAAACATTCTTGTCTCGTAATACTCTGATTAGCTTTTGGAATGCGTCTTTGGCCATTCAAACACGTCTTTGAATCTCTGTGTTAAAATTTCTTATCCTCTATCACTTCCCAGATATCTAAATTTCTGTACCTGCTTGATTGTAGTGTCCCCGACCTGTAAATTGCATTTTCGTCTCATGTTTTTGCTGATGATCATACATTCTATCTTCTTGTAGTTTATGCTTAGTCCCTTCTTCTCGCTTTCCTTCGCTACCTTCTGTAAGAGGTTTTAATTTCCTTTCCGTGTTTGGTATTAGCACTGTGTCATCTGCATATCTTATATTGTTAAGATTGTGGTTGCCGATAATGAATCCTGGTAGAACTTCTAATTCTCTCAGAATCGCATCACTGTATAGGTTGAATAAGTCCGGCGAGAAGACACATCCTTGCCTTAAACCTCTTTTTATTTTTGCATATCTACTGAATCCATTTGTTATCAGTATACAGGCAGTTTCCCGAATATATCAAGGTTGCTGAGCAGATCTAACAGATCTTTGTGGCGTACTTTGTCGAACGCCTTTGCGTAGTCTATAAAATGTAGGTGCTAGTCCTTCTGCATTTGTATTGCTCTTTCTGATAAGATTCTGAACATAACTATAGCATTCCTTGTTCCGGTGTCTTTAAAGAATCCGCATTATTTTTGTCCTATCTCTGGTCAGATTTTTCTGCGCGCACTATTCATCAGAATTCGGATGATGAGGTTTATTATGTGGCTCATTAGGCTGAGTGTTCGTTTGCGCCTGGTTTCTTAGGCAGCGCTATGAAAATAGATCTGCCTAGAACTTCCGATATATCACCATTGTTGTAGATTTCATTTATTATTTCTCTAATCTTGTCTATGCCGAAATCGTCTAAGGCGGTCAGCATCTCTATTACAATTCCGTCTGGCCCTGCCGCTTTCTTTCTGTTCAATTTGACCAGTGCAGCTTCCACTTCGCTTTTTAGTAATTCCAGTACGTCGATATTTCTGTGTATTGCCAGTTGTTCTCTTTCGTCGTGGGGTAGATCTCCAATATAATCGTTCCAGCGTCGAAGAATTTTTGCCTTTCTTTTATATGAGCGTTCCATCCTTGTTGATGAGCATGCTTTCCATCCTGTTAGTTCCCATATTTTGTATGCGTATCTCCTTTATCTGTCATACTCATTCTATCTATTTCTGCACGCGTCCTGGGTAAGACGACAAACTACATCAGCGTCCTGGGTAAGACGATAAACTTCGTCCAAAAGCAAGGCCTCTGATCACGAGGTTTTGAGGGGCGTGGAACAACCTTTTGATTACTGGTGTTTCCAGGTTCATCCTGACTTGGGGTGGTAGCACTTGTTAGGGTCCCAGGTATGGGTAAATAGTTAACTCTGAAACTGAGGTCAAAACACCACGAAAGTGTAAAAATAGATTTTAATACCAGAAATACTTTTTAAAAAATTATTACCAGCTGTAAAATTTTGAAGAAAAATTATTACCAGCGATACAGTTTTGAAAAAAAAAATACCAGCAATAAAAATCTTGTCGGCATTAAATTGTGGTTGAGGTTGATATGCCGTAAAACGAAACAAGCCAAACCAAACCAAACTTATTTTCGTTGAGCCATTCTTCTTTAGCCTGTCTGTGTTTCATCTTTATTTCATTGTGTAGTCTTCTGTATTCCGTTCCATGTCTTGGCCTTGTTTTCTGTCTTCTTTGCATCATGTTGAAAATCTCATCTGTGATCTATTCGTTATTTTTGATTCGTCCATTCTTCTTTGGGACAGGAAAAAAATTTGGAGATGTGGCTGCAGTTGTTTAAAAACACCTCAAAATGAAATATTTTTATACATTTTTTTTTTAAAGCAAAAGATAAAATTTCTGTAACTACAGTGTATTTACTTTTATTTTTCAGTTTTTCTCCGGATTCTTCTTACTACCAATAAGTTCATATTTGGATTTGTCTTTTCACAATACATTCTGCTAAATTATGAATTTTTTTGTATGAGAAACATAAAATTTTCATCATTAAGCCCTCATTAGACCTTTTGAAATACCTGGGAAACCTCTTAAAGAGAACGAAACTGAAAAAACTTTTTAGACGATAACGACGGTGGCTTTTGGACACTACTGGAAGGAGGATCCAACAAAGAAAGATAACATATTGGGATGACATTAAAGATGAAACACATTTAAATATTCATGGTTTTGGGATTATAAGTACTGAGATCCGAGGGATGGGATGGCCAAGGACACATTCCAAAATTAATTATTGTTAGACAGGAGGATTTCTTTGGTAACAAAGAAAAGAATACTGAACTGTGTGACATCTGTCCTTCTTTACGGCAGCGAATGTTGGACGATTTCCTCAAAGATGAAGAAGAGATTCGAGGCGACGTAGATATGGTTCTACAGAAGGATGCTAAGGATATCATAGACCGAGCGTGTGAGCAACGATGAAATCTTAAAGAGGTTGCAAACAAGAAGGAGGCTTATACTTAATATCAGAAAGAGGCAGCTGAAGTTTCTGGGATATATAATGAGGAAGGAGGGCCTGGAGAATCTGATACTCATGGGTTGGATAGAGGGAAAGAGAAACAAGGGAAAACAACGCGTGACATACCTGGCGGACTTAAGCAAGTGGATGACAGAACGTGGTCTAGGGGAGGTGGCAGAGGGAAGAACTTGTTGAGAGCTGCAAGGGATAGGTAGAAATGGAGAGCCATGATCGCCTACGTCCTGAAAGGACATGGTACATAAAAAGAAAAGAAAGTTGATATAGATTTAATTTTTTCCGTTTTTTCAGATGAACAATTATCATTCATTTTTGTTTGTATTTTCTTTCGTCTTTCTTAAGGTTTTTGTAAATTACTACTGTGTATTTACTTTTATTTTTCAATCTTTCACCAGACTTCTCTTATACCAAAAAGTTTCAGATTTGGATTCGTCACTTCACAATACATTTTTCTACATTAGGAATATTTTGTATGAGAAACATTGTATTTCGTTTCACCATTAACGCCTCAGTAACCTTTTTGAGATTACCTAAATGGCTGGAGATTTGATTCAGGTCAAGGGATTCAACAAAAGAGAACAATATTATTCGATTTTGCAAAGAAATGCAATCTTGTTTATGTATAATTGGAAAAAATAATTTCTTAAAAATACAACGATCCAAAACATTACCTTGAGTAAGAAAAGGAACGACATTTTGTAAATGATAATTTCGCCGCTTCAATCTTTGAATTCGCCTGGGATTAGTTGGTAAAGGGAGTTTGATGAATGTTGTAACCTAGGGAAGGTTACTGAATAGAGGATGCACGGTGGAGTAATGGATAGCGGCTTGGATTTTTTTGAGTTCGAATTCCAGTCGAATCCATTACATTCAATTTTTTATGCTAATACCCTTGGGAAAGGTGTGAATCCTCTTTCTTCTCCCTCCAGCTATGGGTAAATAGCAGGACAGACTGGGTTCTATAGCCTTGGATGGTTAGAAGGAAAACTCTGAATTCAAACCTGCTCTTAGAGGAGGGTGAATGGAGTTGGCAATCCATTTAGTGATGGTGTCACGATAAAAACACCCTTGATAGCCCTAGCGAAGCATCAAGAATTCAGCTATTTGACACCAATCAAAGTATTAGTGAGTTCAATCTCGGCTGAGGCCGCAAGATGATGACTGAATAGAATAATCACACGAAGGTTGGTAATGAACGATAATAAAAATACAGGAACAATACATAAAAATTCGCAAGTGGCGCGTAGAAGTAGTCAACTGCTAGAAGTGAGTCAAGTGAATTCCACAATGAACCTCCAACGGCAGGATATCTACGAACCACCCCACACGGTTAGATGTGGCACAAGGCCGAAATTAATGTGGTGTATCCGAGCCCGTCTGCTCGGCCAAAAATTCCCCGCAGGCAGCGTATAAAACGGGGTCGGGTAGCTGTTTTCCGAGACAAGACTCCGCCCTTCGACATCGTCTGGGGATCCTCTCTGCTCCCGGCCAGAGAGTTTGGCCAGCACGACTGAAGACGAATCTCTTATTGCAGGATATCTACGAACCGCCCCACGAGGTCAGATGTGGCACAAGGCCGAATTTAAAAATCTGGGTATCAAAACTCGTTTATTATTTATTCGGCAAAAAACTTTCGTAGACTCCGTATAAAATAAAGGGTCGCTGTTTCCCGAGAGTAGTTTCTGTCTTTCAACATAGCCTCGTCTGTGGATCCTCTTCGCCCGGGGGCAGAGAGTTTGGCCAGCACAGCTGAAGACGAATCTCTAATTGCGGGATATCTACGAACCGCCCCACGAGGTCAGATGTGGCACAAGGCCGAATTTAATGTGGAGTATCCAAACTCGTAGGCTCGGCCAAAAACTCCTCGTAGACCCCGTATAAAATGGGGCCGGGTCGCTGTTTCCCGAGACTAGTCTCTGTCCTTCAATATAGCCTCGTCTAGGGATCCTCTTCGCCTTGGGGCAGAGAGTTTGACTAGCACAGCTGGAGATGAATCTCCAACTGCAGACCAACATACAGTATTGTATTTATATGAATGGAGACATACCCATTATCGTCCGTAGGTATGCTACAACAAAGAGAATACCCAAAGAGTGAGAGTGAGCTTATTCAGTTCTTCTAGAATGCTTCAGAGTGTCTGCCATCTTATTTTTCAAAAATTATCGAAAACAATTTGTAAAGCAGTAACTAAGACAGGTGATGGTTTTATTAATGAAAACAAAATTTGTAGCTGTTGTCTGATAATTCATTGTAGTTAAGGGCCTAGTTGTTGTCAAATGGAAATATGCTGTGCTCACAGGCATTTTAACTTTTACTTTAAAAAATACAAAAATATTTAATTTTAAAGTGTTTTAAAAAAATGCAGGGTGGACCCCAAACATTTTATCTGTAGTCTTCGTCTGCCGTTCTCATTTGATTCAAGTGTACTGTATTTTCCTGTGTATAATACGACTTGAGTATTATATAGTACAGCCAATCTTTTGTATTTATTTTTAAAGTTCTACCATATTATCGATTGGAATCTTAATGTCGTGCATATATTTCATTAAAATATTTGTCAATGTCGTACATATATCAATGTTGTATATATATTTCATTAAGTCAGTGCGTACATATAAATGTACATATAATAATTGTACATACTGTACATATAATAATAATTGTACATATAATAATTGTACATATTGTAATAATTGTACACATAATCGTACATATAAACCAATGTCGTATATATATTTCATTAAATCAATGCGCATATATAATTGTACATATTGTATAATCTCTATAAAAGGCAGGATAGTGTGTGTGTGTGTGTGTGTGTGTGTGTGTGTGTGTAACGAATGCATTGTAAAAATTTTCGACGGATTTGCACCAAAATTTACATGCACATGCTCCAAGTTAGCGGGAAGGCCAAGACCGACTTTGCATTTCTCAACTCCCATCGATAGTGGAAATAGTCGATTTTTCATGCTTCTAAGGCAGTCTTCATGTAGTTTGCGGCCAGTTTCTACTAGCGAGAGTCTATAGCTGGCTGCCATGAATAGGCAGGAAGATTCTATTGGCCAGCGTGAGAGCCAACAGCTGACTGACACGAATGTTAACTAGCATGCAAAAAAATCGATAGCTGCATTCGTCACAAGTGGGAAAAATTTAAATCTGCATGGCACTTTACTCCAATTGGTTCATTCGCTTGCTTAAACTCAACGTTGATTCTGATTCCACAGAACTGGGTTGGGTGTGAAAAAGTATTTGTTGTTAACATTCTTTTTTTCATTCGGTTTTTCCAGTTACGAGTAATTTTTTTTTTAAAGCTGATCGTTTTGTGTTCATTTTGTTTAGTTCTTTTTTTCGTAACAGATTTAATGTTTAGTATAGAGCTTAGAAAAAGTTCGCAGTGTGAGATAGGCAAGAAGTAAGGCATGCAGCAACATCAGCACGGCGAAGGGCACTCCTTTAAAGGCAAGGAAGGGCAAACATATTTTAAGTCAAGTGATAGCGATTGCTGTATGAGTCGTACAATTTTTGAATCAAGCACGGGCAACGCCGGGCCATGCTGCTAGTTGTACATATAATAATTGTACATATAATAATTGTACATATTGCAATAATTGTCATAATTTTACATATATTGTACATATTGTATAATTGTACATATAATCGTACATAGAAATCTATGTCTTACATATATTTCATTAACATATTTAACATTTCACATGCAATTCAGGAGTACAAATTAAACGGATGTTTTGCAGTTGTGTGTTTCTTCGTTTGATTTCCGTTTCAAAAATCTTTCCAGTTTCCGGGGAAAGGTGCTAACGAGACATACTCTGGAGTGCATTTGAAGTAGTTATTAATTAATTTATCATACTTTTCTATTTGATATGACATTATTATATATCTATATATTAATAAACTATAAAAAAAATGTCTTTCATTAAAAATGAATAGAGAAAAGTCTATTAAAAAATAAATACAGACTTTATCATATGAGTAAGACTGTTTTAATTTTGAACATTACACTGATTCCCAAAGAAAAAATATTGCTGACATAGCAAATAGCTGTCTATATTTCTGAGATGAGGTATTATGTACACTATTTACATTATTTGGACTATTGATTGTCCTCATCTTTGCCGCCATATTTATTACAACGTTTCAGCCTTTCAGTATCTGTCTATATTTCTGAGATGACGTATTATGTACACTATTTACATTACTCGGACTATTGTCCTCATGTTTGTTGCCATATTTATTACAACGTTTCGGCCTTTCGGTATCTGTCTATACTTCTGAGATGAGGTATTATGTACACTATTTACATTATTCGAACTATTGATTGTCCTCATCTTTGCCGCCATATTTATTACAACGTTTCAGCCTTTCATATACAACGTTTATTTACACTATTTACATTAGCCTTTCAATATATTTTTGTCGCCATATATTTCAATGAGATTCAATATCTGTCTATATTTATATGACTATTATTAAATTATTCGGATTATTCGGACTATTGCAATCATCTTTTTCGCCATATTTATTTTCAACCTTTTTCTGTACCTTACTTGAGATGTAATATTCTGTCTATATTTCATGAGATGAATATTAACTCATTTTTATGCCATATTTATTTACAACATTTCAAACCTTCAGTATCTGAATATTTTCTGAGATCATTATGTACATTTATTTACATTATTCGGAATATTGTCCTCATCTTTGTTGCCATATTTATTACAATGTTTCGGCCTTTCAGTATCTGTCTATATTTCCAAGATGAGGTATTATGTACACTATTTACATTATTCGGACTATCATCTTTGTTGCCATATTTATCACAACGTTTCGGCCGTTGTACGCTCCGGCCTTCTTCAGGTGGTTGGAATGTCGAACTGAACCCTTTATTTCGCTCACTGTCATTCATTAGACATGGCAGGTGGAACTAGAACAGTCTACCCCAATGAATATGTAAATAGTGTATATCAGATAGATTTTATAAAGAATTGTTATCAATACCTGGACTGGCGCTACAGAATCACAAACAAAGAACTGTACCAAATAACAGAAACCCCATCCCTTGATGTCTTTCAATGAGAGTTGAACAATTGAGACCAGAAGCCATAAGAGTCGTGGCTGCTGTATGAAAAGTCACTTCAGTTCTGCAGACCTTTGCTCCAAAGCTTATTTCATATACAGATCTAATAAACTAAATATTACCCCATTATATTCTCATTCTTTAAACTTAAAAAATCTTTTCGGCACCCAGCCATGATGTTTGCACACTACTTCGTTTTATGAAGACAAATGAATAATACATCATTTCAGAGAGGCCATGTCCATCGGACTGGGGTAAGAAAATTGTGGTATCGTGAAAATATTTATAGAATAGGCACTTAGGAGCTATATTACAACGGTGGGATAGTGACTTAGTTGGGTTCAATTCAACCAGACCCCGTTCGAATTACAGAAAGAAAGAAAGAAAAATATAGTAAAGAAATGAAACAATAATAAATAGAAAGAAAAACTAAACGAAGAAGATATTTCGATAAGTGAAAAAGAAAAGGAAAAGAAAAATCCTTGAAATTGGAAGACAGCCAATAATATTTAGCACTGACCTCTTCACGACAAAATAGGTTCAGTGGGGCGGCCATTTTGTTAATGGCGGCTCTCCAAATCGAATGACATTTGTTTAACGGTCGGCTATTTTATTGGCCTATCAACTGGGGAATCTATTTCGCTGGATGTCAGTGACCTACGGTGTTTTCTCATTCCTTTATTTGCTATTTCTCCCAGACCAATTCAAAAACATTTTTAGCACCGTTACATTTCACTTTAAGTGTGTTTATCTGTCTGCTCTCCATGTATTGAGTTCATCTGTTAGTTTTCTGAAATCAAAACAAAATTAATATTTCCTGGCAAATAACTTAGAAGGCAGACAAGCGGTTTATACGATTCACTGACAATGAATTCTACAGCGTTCCATATCCATTTTCTTCTTCTTCATATTCATCATCATCATCATCCTTATCATCACCACCACCACATCATCATCATCATCATCATCACCACCATTATCATTATTACCACCACCACCATTATCATTATTACCAGCACCACCATCAACACCATCATCATCATCATTATCATCATCACCACCACTAGCACCACTAACAACATCATTCTCACAAACATCATCATTCTTCACCAGCATCATCATCATCATCATCATCAATATCACTATCATCATCATATCCATCATCCTCTCCAACATCATCATTATCACAAGCATCATCATCGTCACCAACATCATTATCACCATCATCATTATCGCCATCATCATCAATACCATCATCATCATCATCATCACAACCATCATCATCATCACAACCATCATCATCATCATTATTATCACCGTCATCATCATTATCGCCATCATCATCATTACCCTCATCATCATCATCATCATCATCGCCATCATCATCATCATCATTATCACCATCATCATCATCATCATCACCATTATCACTACCATCATCATCATTATTATGATCGTCATCATCATCATTATCGCCCTCATCATTATCGCCATCATCATCATTACCATCATCATCATCATCATTATCACCGTCATCATCATCATCATCATCATTATTATCACCATCATCATCATAAACACTGTCACTACCACAGCAACCGCCACTATTATCATCATCAAAATCGGTTTGGCTGCTATTATTTGTTGAATTATTCTATTTTATGCCTTCTTCTTATCGATTCTTCTGTAGGGCATTTTACAAATTAATCATTATCCACTATTTACAGCTTATTTACAAGAATGGATTTATTAAATTGGGCTAAGCATTTATTCACTCTACGGATATAGTATAGATCTATAAGTAAACAGATACTAAAATAAACACTCCACATCATAATCTCTCTCTCTCTCTCTCTCTCTCTCTCTCTCTCTCTCTATCTATCTATCTATCTATCTATCTATCTATACCTACCTACTTACCTATTGACCTACTGGGCCCTTCGGCGTGGTGTAATGTTTAAGCAATCCTTTGTCGTTAGATTAATTATGACTGAATAGTGTGTTCGATCCACACCGGGTGCTTCACACTTTCGTCCTTATGCCGCATCTAATCTACGCTTAGAAAATCCTTTGGAAGTTCGACGTGGTCTAATTGGTTATCAAGCTGGTCCCGAAAGATCAATTACAACTGAGTCGTGATTTTATTTTGCAACAAGTATTTATAGACAGAAGTAAAAATATTGTTAGTTTTTCAAAAGTTTTAAATTTAAGAATACAAGTATACTTCACTCTATGTCGTTAATTGGTTCCAGAGATCACGACTTATGTCGAAAAACAACATAATCACACTCTGAACTGCAAATAAGGACTTAGCATTAGCACTGGTACTGGGACTTTTTTTCTGAGCCATGGGCAAAAATTTATTCTAAATCACAATTGAAATGTAACTGAAAGAACGTCAACGGCAGAGCACAGATGTAAACAAGTCTGAATTCAAAATCGGTGTTGTAGCGGAAAAAACGCACGGGTGCCGCCTGTCGGCAGGAATTTGAAATATGAACATCTGCTGAACATACTTTATGATACTAATTGTTTTGTTTTTGATGATTCGAAAATGACTTAACTCGAAACGACGTAAGTCGAGGTATCACTGTACACAACTGCAAAAATATAATGATATTATTAGCAGCAACAATGACAATGAACTAGATAAAAACATAGATAAATATAAAGTGATTTTATAAGCGTATTTTTGATGTGGCACAAAGCCCAATCAATCAGGATCGAACTCACGACTCATTTGTAATCGATCTAACGTGACAAGCTTGATAACCATTATACCACGTGGAAGTTCCAAAGGTTTTTCTAAGCGTAGCTTAGATATAGCATAAGGACGAAAGTGAAGCACCCGGTGTGGATCGAACACACTACTCAGTCATAATTAATCTAGCGAGACAGGCTCCTTTTAACAATACTGTTGAAATATAGGAAGGGTACCCAGTAGGAAGGGTAGGTAAAATAAGAGAGAGAGAGAGAGAGAGAGAGAGAGAGAGAGAGAGAGAGAGATTATGATAAATTTAGATTTAGATAAATATATAGTGATTTTCTATCAATCTATATTTCTGAGATGAGGTATTATTTATGAGGTACATTATTTACATTATTCGGACTATTGTCCTCATCTTTGTCGCCATATTTATTACAACGTTTCGGCCGATGTACGCTCCGGCCTTCTTCAGGTGGTTGGAATGTCGAACTGAATCCTTTATTTCGCTCACTTGGGTAGACTGTTCTAGTTCCACGTTCCATGTTTTACGGATGTCAGTTATCAGTTATCTCCTGTTAATTTCCCTTTGAATGTTCTCCACTGCCTTAACCGGGTATTGAACTCACACTCTTTGGGTCCTGTCACTGGATCTAACCAACGCCTTTATCCACTGAGCCATGTGTCCATGGCCCGTGGAACTAGAACAGTCTACCCCAGTGAGCGAAATAAAGAGTTCAGTTCGACATTCCAACCACCTGAAGAAGGCCGGAGATTGAAATTTTGATTTCAATTTAATCCTCCTTCTAAATTGAGATGAAAAAAAAATGATGCCTGTTTGTTTTTATTTATGATAGATTTAATTGTCGAAACTATTTATTGAAAATAAATTTAAATACAAAATGTGAAAAGAACAGCTTCTTCCGCGCGAACCATTGTTCTGTGGAACCGACTCCCGAGAGGATGTTTCCCCGATCACTACAATCTTAACTCGGGTTAACCGTCATCTTCCTTTCCTATCCGTATAAACTAACTCTTAACGTAACCCTCTACCTCGAGTGGCTCCTAGATGGGTACACGGGGTACCTTACTCTAAAAAAAATATTGAGTTATTATAATTTCTTCTCCTTTTCAGTTGCGTGTTTTGGGCATAGGATTAAGATATTATTTTCTAAAAATCTCAGTGTAACCTTCTAATTATTTTTCTTTCACTTTCACCGCAGGGATAATTTTTTTTCTTTCACCTTCACCCCAGGGATAATTTTTTTCTTTCACCTTCACCCCAGGGATAATTTTTTCTTTCACCTTCATCCCAAGGATAAATTTTTCTTTCACCTTCACCCCAGGGATAATTTTTTTCTTTCCCCTTCACTCTAGGGATAATTTCTTTGTTTCACCGTCACCCCAGGGATAATTTTTTTCTTTCACCTACACCCGAGGGATAATTTTTTTTCTTTCACCTTCACCCCAAGGATATTTTTTCTTTCACCATCACCCTAGGGATAATTTTTTTTTCTTTCACCTTCACCACAGGGATAATTTTTTTTCTTTCACCTTCACCCCAGGGATAATTTTTTTCTTTCACCTTCACCCCAGGGATAATTTTTTTCTTTCACCTTCACCCCAGGGATAATTTTTTCTTTCACCTTCACCCCAGGGATAATTTTTTTTCTTTCCCCTTCACCCTAGGGATAATTTTTTTGTTTCACCGTCACCCCAGGGATAATTTTTTTCTTTCACCTTCACCCCAGGGTAATTTTTTTTCTTTCACCTTCACCACAGGGATAACTGCATTTCCTTGTTTCATTTCACTTGAGATAAGAATTTTCCATTTCCAACATTCTATCCTTAATATACCCATCCGCTTCAAAACAGTTCTCTTTTTTAATCATTTCATCCAAAGCAAGGCAATAAAGCCACTAAGACTCATTGAGTTAATGTGTGTGACAGAATATGAGAAGGAAAAACATTATGCAGGAGCTAAAACAATAAAATTGCAAGTATTAAGAAGATAGAAGATAACAACTGGCAGTGAATTTAAATTTTTGAAGATCAAAGTTGACTGAGAAGTAAGAAGCCGGAAGAGTGTTCCACAAGCTAGAAGTGCGAGAGAAGAAACTGTTAGCATAGAACTTACGGTTACATCTAGGCAATTCAACTGTAAAATGACGAAACCTTGCCGCTAATCTAGTACTATGCTTAAATTTATTAAGTCTAGGTACCATAGCGGAAAATTCATCAGAACAATTACCATAAAAGTATGTATATAGGTACTTCCACTAAATTTTACATACTTAAGATTTAAAATGAATTTTTAAAAATGAAAAAGCGTTGTTAAAGCTTTCATTTTTAGCTTTAATTGAAAGCTAAAAGATTATATTTACTATTTTCAGTAAACCAAATACTCTCAAACAGAAATTATATTAATTGTAATCTCAACTTTTTGGCCATTTTTGACATATTTTGACACATTTGTAAATAAAAGTTAATTCTCGATTTCCAAAAATTTCCAAAAATAAAAACACTTTTTTGAGACTTTATATGGAGAATATTAGTTGATTTAAAGTATAATTAATCTGATTTGAAAAAAAAAATATTATTTACTTTAAGTTTAAAATCACAGAAAATTGGATTTTTAAAACAAACGGTAGCGGTGATTTAGCGGTTAACACCGTCGCTTATCAGTCGTACATCACTTGACAAGTGAGGATAAATTCTGTCAGCGTCTTTAATTTTGTTCTACGGAGACTTTATCTGTTAAAGCATAATGTAAGAAAATCACGGTTGAATGCCTTTTTATATAATTCTTAAGTACTCAATAATCATAAAAATGTTGGAAAATATTCTCTGTAATCTAATTTTAAGAATGTTGAATCTAAATTTACTCTATTCATCACTGTTATTTTCTGATTATGCCGTGTATGGCCGACCATATTTTCAAACTGGGGCTCGTTGCGTAATGTTTTATATCTATATACAAAAATTAAATTTAAAAAAAAAATTGTGTGTAAACGATTTTTATTGAGCTTTTCTGAGTCATAAATAACGTTTATCACTTGATTGAAGTAATGCACAATTTTAAATGGTTTATAATATTATAAATTTTAATTAAATTTTTAAAAATGAAAATAATTCTTGTTAATATTCATTACTAGCAGTAGAGCCCGGCGTTGCCCGGGGATGTAAAAGTAAGAGATAGATCAAGTATCGACCATCATAAAGACTGAAAAATAAAATTGACAAAGATTATTGTTTAAGGTTGACGGACACACATGTCTTAATTAGTTTTTTTTTGTTTTTTGTTTACGAATTGGTCAAACGCAAACTCAAACAAAAACATTGTTTTCAATCGTTATGAGTCTACCGATTGAATAGAATTTTATGGTAAACAATTGTCTTGTAAATGAAATTTAAAAAAAAATTTGTTGTAAAATAAAAGAAAAAAATGCAAGAGGATAAGAATCACGATCCAAAAAAAAAGTGAAGTTTTGTTGAAACGGTTGAAAAACGAAAACACACACACACACACACACACACACACACACAAACAACCAACCTGGGTTTTATAACAAGTATAACTCGATATTAATAAGTATAAGTCGATATGAGTTGTCCCCCTTTCATTAATGCCTCTTAATCGTGTTTTCAAATTGATTTCGCGCAAAAACAATTGTGTTTTTCGAATTTTTGGCGCTGTCAGAACCACCGCAAGGTTATTTTACGTAGTCCTGTGAAGTTTTGTTGAAATCGGTTGAAAAATGTAGGAAATCCGATCCAATATATAAACGTACAGACACTCACACACACAATCTGCGTTTTATAATAAGTAAGATTCATCAAAATATCTTTTTCTTAAGACAATAGTGTCCTTAATAAATCTTATTTATAAAAGCACTTAAAAGCTTTTCTAATTAAATAATGTCATAATTATATTTTATATTTTTTTTTATTTTACAATTCAGATTTTCGGTAACTTGTCCTTTTTTTTTAATAAAAAAGTTAATGATTAACAGTCTCCAATAAGTCCTGCTTTTAACTAATAAAACAAATTTTGAGATTGCAATTTAATTTCTCGAAATTTCATGAAATTAAGTAAGTGTGTGTGTGTGTGTGGGGGTAACTTTCATCTGAAAAAAGCTGCTAAAATACTAATCGTAAATATTACGTCGACCGCTGACGCAAAAAACAAGATTTTTAACCAAAATTTCAATCGAGCTAGAAAAGACTAAGAAATTTAAAAAAGTAATAAAAAAAATCCTCTGGTCTTTCCTCTTAATAATAACAAACATTTTGATGATAAAACATTGTTTTCATTAAGTTTGGATCATTTTTTCATCATAGTATGCTGCTTTTTTCAGTGAGCAAGATGAGGTTCCTATAATTATAGAAAAGTTACAGGCAAGCGAGGTTGCGGCGGTGGGAAAAAGACTGAAGCCGCGATGCAAGATCAGGAGCAATAATATTGCTGATTATTCTTTGGGTTTTATCAAGGATATCTAAATAAATAACAGGGTCACTAAACAACCTTTCTACGGGAAAAATGAAGGCAGGAATTGGTCAAAGATAGAAAGAGGTTGAAGGATTCACATCACTTGGAAGAACTGACTTGAAATCTCTCAGAGTGGAGGCATTTTATAAGGGAGGGATCCAACGCCTTTGAAGATGAATGCCTCAGACATAATCAAGCGTGATCTCTGAAGAGGCACTCACTCTGATTTGACAACTAAGATGCAATCTTGGGAATGGGTTGTGCGTATGTGAGCGCATGCGCATTGTTGAGGCGCAGGGTTATGTCAGCCATCTGAAAGGTCAGCCTAACAATCAGAAGCAAGCCAATTATGCCGACCTGACTATAGGGCGTGTGTTGTTTGCAGCAAGGTTTTCGGGTCATCATTTAGACTGAGGTGGCACAAGGTGACAAACAGGAGAATTGTACGGCATTCAGATTCAATCATTGATACAGAATTTATCTGTCATATATGAAATCGAAGTCATCTTACGGACTGTGGGCTACAAAACGAGACGGAAGCGATCGCAAGTGATGCGAAGTGGGCGGAGCGGCTCACATCTGTGTATGTGTACGTGTGTGTGCGTGTGTGTGTGTGTACGTGTGTATGTGTGTGCGCGCGCTATTATTTATTTTTTCTGTTTCTTTCAGGATGGTAGAAGCAATGGACCACTATCCAAAACGATCGAAGGAATTGACGTCATAAGACGAGAAGGATTTGAAAATGACGAATAAGATTTATTTTTTATTGGTATTTTTCTTTTCTTTCTTTTTTTGTTTAATTTTTTTTCTCCTTTTTTTTATTTTCTTTCCTTTTTCTTTCTTTCTTCTTTCTTTATCTCAGACTGCATGAGCAAAAAGTAACTTCGCTAATTAGGGCCTAAAATCAGGATTATTAAACTCCAATACACATATTTTTGTTATTTAACTAGCAAGGAAATCTGGTGATGCTCGGCATATAATACTTATTCGTACTGCCCTCCAATAATGTTAATAAAAGTCGACATATATAACCTTCTTTTATGTGGGGTGTCCCTTCAGAACATGGCTCTCCACGACTTCCTATCTCTTATTTATTTCTTATTTTTATTTATTTTTCTTATTTATTTTCTAATTATTTTCTTATTTTCTATTATTATTTCTTCTTCTTTATTAATATTATTTCTTATTTTCTTATTTATTTCTTATTTTTATTTAGTTTTTCTTATTTTTTTTTAAATGAACTCCAATATATATATATTTGTTATTTAACTAACAAGGAAATCTGGTGATGCTCGGCATATAATACTTATTCATAGTCCGCATATTCAACATTCTTTTATGTATATTTTTTATGTGTTCTTCAGAACATCGGGAATCATGGCTCTCCACAACGTCCTATCTCTTGTGGCTTTTAGCTGTTTTTCTTCCTTTGTGTAGCGAACGGGAAAATCACCGACCTCAAAAAATAAAAAATAAATAAACGAGTACGTGTCCTGTGCATAGTTTATCGAAGAAAAGGAAAAAAAAAAAAAAAAAAAACAAAATACAAAGACAGTTACTGGCTTAAGTAGACCTCAGATATAGTAATTTTTATCCTACCCCACTAACGCGGCCAATCGCAAAATGTACATCCCTTTGCTTTTCATGACGAGGGTGAGTTAATTTTTATTTTCGTGAGCGGGAGTGAGTTTGCTGTACTAGGATCTATAACTTGGATTTTTTGACCACTTTTTTTATTTTACGTCTTGGACTTGATTGACTATATATTGCGTCTTGGATTCTTATTGACTATATATTGCGTCTTGGATTCTGATTGACTATATATTGTGTCTTGGATTCCTATTGACTATATATTGCGTCTTGGATTCTTATTGACTATATATTGCGTCTTGGATTCTTATTGACTATATATTGCGTCTTGGATTCTGAAAACTATATATTGGATTCCTATTGACTATATATTGTCTTTGGATTTCTTACGACACTATATATTGCGTCTTGGATTCTGATTGACTATATATTGTGTCTTGGATTCCTATTGTATATATTGCGTAAATTCTTATAAACTATATTTCGTCTTGGATTCTGATTGACTATATATTGGCCTTTGGATTTGCGATACGAACGTTGCTAAGGTTTCCGTCCCCTCTTTCCATCCATTCACACAATTTCGTGAGGTGGCTCTCTTCCTTCCCCTATTTTTCTTGCCCCTGATAAGCCTCGAGAGGATTAAGCTTTCCAAGCGCTCTTACCTCATTATGTGTTCGTGATATATACTGAGACCCGAACAACTAAGTCAGGTTTGTGACATTAGGTCGGTTTTTAATGCGGTGACCCGAGTCTTTCCATTCGGGTCGCTGATCCAGGTTGGTCCTAGCTGGTCATAGCTTATCTAAGTTGGTTAGAGTTTGTCTAAGGTATCCATAGCCGGTCATACCACCGAACAGATACTACAACCGCAGCATCTACTCCGACGGAAAAAAACCCTTGTCCTCCTCTACCACTTGCTTATTCGCTCCATCCGTGGAATTTTCAGTATCCTTCTGTAGAAAGACATTTCTGTTGCGTCTAGCTTTCTCCTCATCCGTGGGGAGATTGTTCAGCATTTACTGACATAGAAGAGGATGGATATCACATCGTAATAGAGCATTCTTTTCTTTGTTTTTAATGATATTCTTCGAATAAAAGAATAAAATAAGATTAAATTACACGCTTAAGCATTTCTCTTTTTAGCTCCAAAAGAAAGAAACAGTTTATTAAATGGGTATAAAACGTTTGACAGATAAACAAGAGATGAGTTAAACACGGGAATTGATACTGAAAAGAACAAGCAGTAAAGGACGCTAATGAAAATGAGGCTAATTTTTTCTGACACAAGCAGACGATATTGTTTATAAAAACAAAAGACTGAAATCATTGCTAATTTTTAATGATTTTTCCCTCTTGAATTACCGCATAAAAGAAATTAACAAAATATATTTTTAACCAATGATAAATTAGAAGTAATTCTGAATTTTTACGCCCAGTTTGAAGCTCCTTTGTTTTCATATTGAAAAAAAAAACAAACAAAAAAAAAAACAAACAAACAAAAAAACAAAAAACAACCAGAATGCATACTTGTTAGCAAATGAAACAACCCGACATGCAAATGGACAAAATAAAACAAGTACAATAATTTAAATATCTGGGAAGTGTTTTAACAGACGACGGATTACGACACTGAAATCCGAAGGCGTGTTGGAATAGCGAATAATGCCTTTCAAAAGCTAAGCTAATTAGTAAGAAATACAAAAATTTAATTAGAAACAAAGAAAAGAGTGAGTGGTTCTACAGAAGGATGCTGAGAATACCATGGACCGAAAATGTGAGCAACAACGAAGTTTTAAAGAAAATGGAAAGAAAAGGAATACTTCTGTTTAACATCAGCCAGAGACAGTTGAAATTTCTTGAGCACATAATGAAAAAAGAGGGCTTGGAAAATTTAATATTCACAGGACAGATTGAAGGCAAGAGGGACGAGGAAACAACGTATAAATAACCTTGCTAGTTTCAGTAAATGGATGACGGAACAATATTTGGAAGAGATAAAAAAAAGGCAAGTTTTATTAAGATCAAGAAAGGCCAGGGAATTTTACAGAGCCATAAAAGTTCTGAAGAGATATGATAAATAAAAGAAGAATCGAAGTTATCAAATCTTCGGTAAAAAAAAACAAACAAAAAAACAAAACAAACAAAAAAACAAAACAAACAAACATATACGTCATACTTTACTGATCATTCTTTTTTTTTTTTTACTTTGTTTAATGCTGAATGGTACAAATTTTGTATCTTATTCACTTTTATTTTATTACCAGCACTGTAAAAACAAAGGCAAAACGTGTATTTATCGCCAGAGTTTGGTACTAAATCACTAAATCATCCATAACTTTTGTATTATCCTTTCAAATTACACCAAAATCTTAGACAATAACAATTAATATCGTATGTATTGTCTGTAAAAATTATAGAATATAAAACAACTTTGATAAAAACTGATACCTACTTTTCTGACGAAAACAATGCCGTTCTGAACATTTTGGCCGCAACTGTATATGTTGTCGATCTTAGCTTCTTCTATTTTTAGAATATGGAAAACTCCGGGAGATTACATAAAAACAACCCAAAACAACTACCATTCTCATAGAAGACTCTCTCCACTTGCAGCAGAATTTTAACATATGACTCAACTCATTCCAGAGTTCACGGTCCTAGGTAGCTTGGTTTAAGGATCCATGTTTGAACTGTGTCTATTTAATTATGCTGTCATGTTACCTATATGGCAATTTGTTGACCATGTTCACCATAGTCTATGAATATAGAATACAGCACAGTACGTAATCTGTTCAATGAAACAACGTTAAAGATTAACACTCACGTAAAAAAGTTGGCAGTGAGTATTCGGGAAAAAACATGGCCGCCTTTATACACGTCGCATTGAATATTTTGAGCCTTCTGATTGGTTAACCCTTCTATTGGTGAACTATAAAATGAGTCAGCTCATTTTGGCTAGCTCACTAGTACACCAAGGTACCCAAAAACTCCAACATTTACAATAAAAAAAAAATAAATAAATCAAGCTTAGGACAAAACGAGGACGCTGAATGGCTAAAGAAAGGACCAATCACTGCCCTTATATAGATTACAACAGACCAATGACTGATATGACGTATCAAGTTACGGGGGCCAGCAACGTCAAGAAAAATTCAGTCAGTTATGTGCCAATAATGATACACATTTAGGCGATCTTGTATCTTTCGATACATGACTGACGAGGCAGATATTTTCCCCCGCAGTAGGTTGCCATTTCTTTCTGCGGCAGACCAGTTGCCATCCAAGGCTATAGAACTCGGTCTGTCCTGCTATTTACCCATAGCTGAAGAGGATGCATACCTTTCCCAAGGGTATTAGCACCTGAGTGAATGTAATGGATTCGACTGGAATTCGAACTTGGCTCTCCGATTCCTCAATCCGAGCCGCTATCCACTACCCCTCCAAGAGAAATAACTATTACATAAAAAAAAAACTAGTCGAGGACTGAAAGTGACTTCTTCAACCGAACACTTTAGACTAAGCTAAGTCCGCAGATGCACATTGTCTGCCACCATTTCTTTTTTCCTGATTTCTCTTTTTTTTACTATATTTTTTGTATATTAAATATATTTAAATAGTACAGGTTGTTATGTTTCTTTCTCTACAAAAACTGTCACGCAGTTATTTGAGCACCCGAAGACTTACTCTCCGTAAACATAGGGCTGTATCTTGGCGTATGACCATATTGGCTGTGTTACTGCTGTTACTATTACTACTGATAATACTGCTACTGCTGATGCCTATCCATATATGCAGTCAACGTAAACAGAACCTTGCGTATTAATGATTCACATACACAAAAGAATGGAATTGTATCAAGGCACACAGATACAAAAAGAAAGAAAACAATTTGACATTTGGATCGTTAAATAAATGTAACTATCCCCCACTTTGTGAACATTTTTCGCCTTTATTTATTCAACAATTTTTAATCTTCTATAAAAGTGGTGACTCTGTAAGAAAGCAGGACGCGATTATCTCCCTTTTTTTAAGAACGAATTTACGACGGTCACATTGACGGCCGGTGAGTGACGTCCGTCTGGGACTGGCGACGGCTCGTGTGGTTAATGAACACTAGTCGCTGTGCAGACGGTGTGGAATCGCAGATGCGATGGATTGCGGCGGTGAGGCGAAATAATGAAAACTATTTTGTGCAAACAAGGAAAATAAAAGACATCGCCAGGCCAAATATTACTGGTAAGAGCCTCATACTTTCTGTTACAAGTAAGACCCTCACAGTCTTGTTCACACTGCTTGTTTTATCTATACGTGTTATAGTTTTTGAAAAATAGTGACAAGCATATAGAGAGTGTCCCAAAAGTCACAACGGGGTTTAAAAGTGACATTACTCCTTAAGCAGACAATATAATTAATTTATCTTTATGTAATGATGAATATTATTAAATAGAATTTAATTAAATTAATTATGGAAAAACACATGGGAAATGACTAACATTTTCGGCAATACATTCACAGGAATTAGATATCGAATAAAACTTTCTTGTTCGTTCGCTAGCTCTTGAATTCACCGAGCTAAGTTAAGACGTTGTTCCCAATCTTCACCAACTGGATTTTGTAACGGAACAAAAGAAACAATGTATAGAGTCCTGAATTTCATTATTCCCTTCTTTCTTTCTCCTGCTTCAAGTCTCCTCTTCATCTGTGAGGAAATTGTCCAGCATTCACTGCCATATAGGAGGATTGATGTTAAATAGCAGTTCATCACTCTTTTCTTTGTTTCTCTTGCTTAAAGTCTCCTCTTCATCTGTGAGGAAATTGTCCAGCATTCACTGCCATATAAAAGGATTGATATTACATAGCAGTTCAGCACTCTTTTCTTTGTTTCTCTTGCTTCAAGTCTCCTCTTCATCTGTGAGGAAATTGTCCAGCATTCACTGCCATATAGGAGGATTGATATTACATAGCAGTTCAGCACTCTTTTCTTTGTTTCTCTTGCTTCAAGTCTACTCTTCATCTGTGAGGAAATTGTCCAGCATTCACTGCCATATAGGAGGATTGATATTACATAGCAGTTCAGCACTCTTTTCTTTGTTTCTCTTGCTTCAAGTCTCCTCTTCATCTGTGAGGAAATTGTCCAGCATTCACTGCCATATAGGAGGATTGATATTACATAGCAGTTTAGCACTATTTTCTTCCTTTCTCTTGCTTCAAATCTCCTCTTCATCTGTGAGGAAATTGTCCAGCATTCACTGCCATATAGGAGGATTGATATTACATAGCAGTTTAGCACTATTTTCTTCCTTTCTCTTGCTTCAAATCTCCTCTTCATCTGTGAGGAAATTGTCCAGCATTCACTGCCATATAGGAGGATTGATATTACATAGCAGTTCAGCACTCTTTTCTTTGTTTCTAATGAATATTTCATGTTTCTCAATAATGAATCTCTTACAGTTAATGTACACCAAGGTTTTGCATGCTGTTTTTAGTAAATAAGTTCTTAAATAATGCAGGATATTTGAATCATTAAAAACAAATTTAAGATAGTTAAAATCAATTTCCATAACTAATTAGTTAAAAGAAAAATTAAACATTTAAACACTAGACGTGAATCCCTTTACGTAGCTTCAATGTAAATTTTCGTTCTTTTGTATTAACATTAGATTTTGGAGACGCCGGTCACTGACGAAACATGCTAAGGTAAAATATTTTGTAAATCGTCTTATAAGGCTAGAAGGTGTTAAATGGGGTAGGAAGATTTTGTTACGCCAAGCGGATATTTCATTTCTGCGATGAATGCAGGCATCGGAAATCCTGTCTTAAACTGTGTTCAAACAATGAACTCTGATACCAGTTGGGAGTGTGCAACAACCTCAGGTGCTAATTAGAGATAGGCAGGTGTGTATGCTGTGCGTAATGGCAACGATTTGGACAATCTGAAGACTTCCTTGCGTATTAATGGACGGTCACCGAGTCCGAACCTCCTCAAACAATTGGAAAAAAAAGAAGAAAAAAAAAAAAAGAAAAAAAACGTTGGAAGCACTTTGCATAGAAAAGGGTGTCCATTGGAAGCAATTCGGGAACTTAAAAAGATTTTTCAATCTTTGGCAAATTGAGCAAATTACATTCCTTGTGACATATCGGGTTTTTATATTCAGAAAAAGGGGGAAACAAACAAACAATCGATATTCATAGGAGGTGGTAGCTCATCCAGATATTACGTTTCAATAAGCATTTTGGAATAGTACGATCTAAGTGACGAAATGGGTCAAGGAAAGAGAGGGAAAGAGTAAGAGGAGGATGAGGATCCCATGAAAAGGAGAAGGAGGGAAAAGGTAGGGACAAGTGGAGTAGGAGGTGGAAGAGGGACATCAAATGAGAAAGAGGAACAGTGTAAGGGAAAATGAAATAGGAGGAGGATCAAATGAGGAAGAGGAAAAGCGTAATGATAAATGTAGGAGAGGGAGGAAAGGCATAAGGACAGTAGAGGAGGAGGAAGAAGATCAAATGAGGAAGAGGAAAAGCGTAAGGAAAAATGGCTGAAAAGCATATGGACAGTGGAAGGTCCAATGAGGAGAGGAAAAGCGTAGGGATAAATGGAGTGGAGTAGGAGGAGTATCTAATGAGGAGGAGGAGAAGCGTAGAGAGAAACTGAAGAGGAAGAGGGGGGGAAGCAAGAGAGCAGTTGAGGATGAGGAAGAGAATGATCCAATGAGGGGGGGGGTAAGCGTAAAGAAGAATGGAAGGGGAGGAGAATATAATGAGGTGGAAGAAAAACATAAGGTTTAAATGGAGGGGGAGGATCAAATAAAAAAGGAAAAGCCTAAGAACAGGGGAGGCGGAGGAAGATCCAGGGAAAAGTAGGAGGAAGAAATGCATAGGCGCGAGTAGAGGAGGAGGAGGAGGAAGATGATATCAGGAGGAGGAAGAAAGACGTAGAATGTGGAGTCGAAGGATGAAATTAAGATGATGAGGAGGAAAAGCGCAGATGCACGTGATGAAGGAGGAAGACGAGATAAGGAGGCGGGAAAACGTTGGACAATCCAAGAAAGGGCGGAAGAGATAAGGAAAAGGAGGAGGGGGAAAAGCGTAGGGACAAGTGGAGTTGTAGAAAGAGCGTAGGAGTAAGTGAAGGGGAGGAAGATCAGATAAAGAGGCGGCGGCGGAGGGAGGAGGAGGAGGAGGAGGAGGAGGAGGAGGAGGACTAATCAAAGATCGAAATCAGGGAATTAACGAAAGGCGGAAAATATGGCCGAAAAATGAAAAAGAGTGAAAAAGAAATTAAGAATTACGGAAATAAAGAAGAGAAAGAAAGTTCGAAAAAAAAAAAAAAATGAAGATAAAAACGGGAAAGAAAAAGTAACAGGAGAGGAGATAGAAGAAGAAGAAGAAGAAGAAGAAGAAGAAGAAGAAGAAGAAGAAGAAGAAGAAAAGGGATGCGATAAAAATATAGGAGGCATGGTAGACAGGAAAAATAATAAAGTGAAAAAAATAATGAAGAAATTGCAACGAAAAAAGGAAAAGAAGAAAGAAAGGGGCCGATGAAGAATAAATTGTGAAGAAGAAGAGAAAGTGAGAAATGAATATGAAAAGGTAATGAAAAAGTAGACAAAGAATGAGAAGAGGAAGAAGTGAAAGAAAACACAGAAGAGATGATAAAGAAGAAGAAAAAGAAGAAGAAGAAGAAGAAGAAGAAAAAGAAGAAAAAAACAAGGAAACTGGGAACGAGAGATAGAAATAGGAGAAAATAATAAAAAATGAAAAACGAGGAAGACAGAAAGAAAAAGATGAAACCGAAAAAGAAAGTCGGCTTGTAGAATAAAATCTAAAGAGGAAGAAGAAGGAAAAAAAGAAGAAAAAAAAAGAAAAGAGGTGGAAGAAAAAGAGAAAGAGGAACAATGTAAGGGGGGGGAGGAAATAAGGGGAAAAGGAAAACAGAAAAAATTTAAAACGAAAGAAGATATTAAAAGCGACACAACGAAGATGATAACGAAGAGAAAGATAAAAAACAAAAACAAAAACAGATTTCAAGAATGAAGACCATTTTTTCACCTCTTATCTCCATTTAACAACTTTTTCTTTTATCCAACGTTGCTTGCTTCAAAATTACCTATAATTAAATTGACACTTATATGTTGATGTATCGGAGGATGCCAACAGAAAGATTGGCTTTCCGATATCACAGAGTTGATATTATTATTATTATTATTATTATTATTATTATTATTATTATTATTATTATTATGTGGACTTTGTTACATAAGTCCCTCCAATCCAGTTTTTTTCTTTCGTCCTCTATTTTGGATTCTGCCATATTTAAGCAATGTCCGCCATATACAGAGTTTCATCCACCCACACTGTCATTTTTCCCGTTATTATATTTTTTTCCCCTGACAGAAATCAATGTAGCTTCCGGCAGAAATTGCACGAGGAATGCGATTCTTTGTAGTCAAGCTTTTCCTGAATAGCGTTCATTTGTTAGGGAGACGCCATTTCAAACATTGTCTCTTTTTCTTCTTCTTCTTCTTCTTCTTCTTTTCCAGTTTCTTTTTTCCTCTCCGGAGTTTTTGTTCGTTTTGTGTTGTTTCAACTTAACTCTTTATTCTCTCTTGATTTTCATATCTTCTTCCAAGAAGTTATTTCAATATATATATCTTATTCTTTAAGGTTTCTTTTCTTTTCTTTCTTTCTTTCTTTTCTTTCTTTTCTTTCTTTCTACCTTCATCTTTAAAAAGCCTCATCTTTTATCTTTTCTTTTTTTTCTTTCTTTCTTTTTTTTCTTTCTTTCTTTCTTTCTTTCTTTCTTTTCTTCTTTTTTTCTTTTCTTTCTTTCTTTCTTTCTTTTTAAAAGCCTCATCTTTATATCTTTTTTTTTTTCTTTCTTTCTTTCTTTTTCTTCATCTTTTTCTTTCTTTCTTCATCTTTTTCATCTTTTTCTTTTTCTTTCTTTCTTTCTTTCTTTCTTTTTCTTTCATCTTTATTTCTTTCTTTCAACCATCATCTTTTAAAAACCTCATCTTTATATCTTTTCTTTTTTCTTTCTTTCTTTCTTTCTTTTTCTTTCTTTTCTTTCTTTTTCTTTTTCTTTCTTTCTTCATCTTTTCTTTCTTTCATCTTTATATCTTTTCTTTCTTTTATCTTTCTTTCTTTCTTTCTTTCTTTCTTTCTTTCTTTCTTTCTTTCATTTTTTTTTTTCTTTTTTTTCTTTCTTTCTTTCTTCTTCTTTTAAAACCCTCATCTTTTAAAAACCTATCTTTTTTTTTTTCTTTCTTTCTTTCTTACTCTTTTTTCTTTCTTTCTTTCTTACTCTTTTTTCTTTCTTTCTTTTCAACCATCATCTTTTAAAAACCTCATATTTATTTCTTTTTTCTTTTCTTTCTTTTTTTCTTTCTTTCTTTCTTTCTTTCTTTCTTTCTTTCTTTCTTCATCTTTTTAAAAACCTTTTTTTCTTTTCTTTCTTTCTTTCTTTCTTTCTTTTCATCTTTTATTTCTTTCAACCATCATCTTTTAAAAACCTCATATTTATATCTTTTTCTTTCTTTCTTTCTTTCTTTCTTCATCTGTCTTCCTTTCTTTCTTTCTTTCTTTCTTTCTTTCTTTCTTACTTCATCTTTATGTCTTTCTTTCAACCTTCATCTTTTAAAAGCCTCATCTTTATATCTTTTTCTTTCTTTCTTTCTTTCTTTCTTTCTTTCTTTCTTCATCTGTCTTCCTTTCTTTCTTTCTTTCTTTCTTTCTTACTTCATCTTTATGTCTTTCTTTCAACCATCATCTTTTAAAAACCTCATATTTATATCTTTTTCTTTCTTTCTTTCTTTTTTTTCTTTCTTTCCTTCATCTTTTTTTTCTTCATCTGTCTTCTTTTCTTTCTTTCTTTCTTTCTTTCTTTCTTCTTTCTTTATTTCTTTCTTTTCAACCTTCATCTTTTAAAAACCTCATCTTTATATCTTTTCTTTCTTTCTTTTTTCTTTCTTTCTTTCTTTCTTTCTTTCTTTCTTTCTTTCGTTCTTCATTTTTTAAAACCTTCATCTTTTAAAAGCCTCATCTTTATATCTTTTTTCTTTTCTTTCTTTCAACCTTCATCTTTCTTTCTTTATCTTTTCTTTCTTTTTCTTTCTTTCTTTCTTTCTTTTCTTTCTTTCTTTTTCTTTCTTTCTTCTTTTTATTTCTTTCTTTCAACCATCATCTTTTAAAAACCTCATATTTATATCTTTTTCTTTCTTTTTCTTTCTTTCTTTCTTTCTTTCTTTCATTTGTCTTTCTTTCTTTCTTTCTTTCTTTCTTTCTTTCTTTCTTTCTTTCTTTCTTTCTTTCAACCATCATCTTTTTAAAACCTCATCTTTATATCTTTTCTTTCTTTCTTTCTTTCTTTCTTTCTTTTTTTCTTTTTTTCTTTCTTTCTTTTCTTTATTTCTTTTCTTTTCAAACTTCATCTTTAAAAGCTTTCATCTTTTTCTTTCTTTCTTTTTCTTTCTTTCTTTTTCTTTCTTTCTTTCTTTCTTTTTCTTTCTTTTCTTTCTTTCTTCATCTTTATCTTTTTCTTTTTTCTTTCTTTTTTCTTTTTTCTTTCTTTTCTTTTTTCTTTCTTTTTCTTTCTTTCTTTTTTTTTCTTTCTTTCTTTCTTTCTTCATCTGTCTTCCTTTCTTTCTTTTTTCTTTCTTTCTTTCTTTCTAGCTTCATCTTTATGTCTTTCTTTCAACCATCATCTTTTAAAAACCTCATATTTATATCTCTTTCTTTCTTTCTTTCTTTCTTTCTTTCTTTCTTTCTTTTTCTTTCTTTTAAAACCTTCATCTTTAAAGCCTTTTCTTTATTTTTTTTTCTTTCTTTTTTCTTTCTTTCTTTCTTTCTTTCTTTCTTCATTTGTTTTTCTTCTTTCTTTCTTTCTTTCTTTCTTTCTTTCTTTCTTCATCTTTTAAAAACCTCATCTTTATATCTTTTTCTTTCTTTCTTTCTTTCTTTCTTCTTTCTTTCTTTCTTTCTTTCTTTCTTTCTTTATCTTTCTTTCTTTCTTTCTTCATCTTTATGTCTTTCTTTCAACCTTCATCTTTTAAAAGCCTCATCTTTATATCTTTTTCTTTCTTTCTTTCTTTCTTTCTTTCTTTCTTTCTTTCTTTCTTTCTTTCTTTTCTTTTCTTTCTTCATCTTTCTTCTTTTCTTTCTTTCTTTTCTTTCTTTCTTTTCTTTCTTTCTTTCTTTCTTTCTAGCTTCATCTTTATGTCTTTCTTTCAACCTTCATCTTTGAAAAGCCTCATCTTTATATCTTTTCTTTCTTTCTTTCTTTTCTTTCTTTCTTTCTTTCTTTATCTTTCTTTCTTTCTTTCTTCATCTGTCTTCTTTTCTTTCTTTCTTTCTTTCTTTCTTTCTTTCTAGCTTCATCTTTATGTCTTTCTTTCAACCTTCATCTTTGAAAAGCCTCATCTTTATATCTTTTTCTTTCTTTCTTTCTTTCTTTCTTTCTTTCTTTCTTTATCTTTCTTTCTTTCTTTCTTTCTTCATCTGTCTTCTTTTCTTTCTTTCTTTCTTTCTTTCTTTCTTTCTTTCTAGCTTCATCTTTATGTCTTTCTTTCAACCATCATCTTTTAAAAACCTCATATTTATATCTCTTTCTTTCTTTCTTTCTTTCTTTCTTTCTTTCTTTCTTTCTTTCAGATTTCATTTTTCTTTCTCTTTTAAGCCAAAGTTTCTCCAAACCATCTTCATTCATTCTTGTTTAAATTATTTCATCCTTTCTTCAAATCTCAACTTTCTTTTGTTTCATATTTCTTTCTTTCTTTCTTTCTTTCTTTCTTTCTTTCTTTCTTTCTTTCTTTCGTAATCCGTAAGCCTTTTACTGACATCTACAATCCATATATTTCTGTTTTTCTTTCTTTCTTTCTTTCTTTCTTTCTTTCTTTCTTTCTTTTTTTCTTTCTTTCTATATCTTTCTTTCTTTCTTTCTTTCTTTCTTTCTTTCTTTCTTTCTTTCTTTCTTTCTTTCTTTCATCTTTCTTTCTTTCTTTCTTTCTTTCTTTTCTTTCTTTCTTTCTTTCAACCTTCATCTTTTAAAAACCTCATATTTAACCTTTCTTTCTTTCTTTCTTCATTTGTTTTTCTTTTTTCTTTCTTTCTTTCTTTCTTTCTTTCTACCTTCATCTTTTAAAAGCCTCATCTTTATATCTTTTTCTTTCTTTCTTTTTTCTTTCTTTCTTTCTTTCTTTCTTTCTTTCTTTCTTTCTTTCTTTCTTTCTTTCTTTCGTAATCCGTAAGCCTTTTACTGACTTCTACAATCCATATATTTCTGTTTTTCTTTCTTTCTTTCTTTCTTTCTTTCTTTCTTTCTTTCTTTCTTTCTTTCTTTCTTTTCTTTCTTTTCTATTCTTTCTTTCTTTCTTTCTTTCTTTCTTTCTTTCTTTCTTTCTTTCTTTCTTTCTTTCTTTCTTTCTTTCTTTCTTTCTTTCTTTCTTTCTTTCTTTCTTACTTCATCTTTATGTCTTTCTGTCAACCATCATCTTTTAAAAACCTCATATTTATATCTTTTTCTTTCTTTCTTTCTTTCTTTCTTTCTTTCTTTCTTTCTTTCTTTCTTTCTTTCTTTCTACCTTCATCTTTTAAAAGCCTCATCTTTATATCTTTTTCTTTCTTTCTTTTTTCTTTCTTTCTTTCCTTCTTTCTTTCTTTCTTTCGTAATCCGTAAGCCTTTTACTGACTTCTACAATCCATATATTTCTGTTTTTCTTTCTTTCTTTCTTTCTTTTTCTTTCTTTCTTTCTTTCTTTCTTTCTTTCTTTCTTTCTTTCTTTCTGTAAAGCGTCATCTTTCCTTCAAACCTTGTAATTTCTTCTTACATTCTTTTTTCTGTTTTCGTTCTTTTTTCTATCAAGCGTTGTATTTCTTTCTTTATCTTTACCTTTTTTTAAAGCTTTGCCTTTCTTTCTTTCTTTCTTTCTTTCTTTCTTTCTTTCTTTCTTTCTTTCTTTCTTTCTAGCTTCATCTTTATGTCTTTCTTTCCACCTTTATCTTTTTAAGGCCTCATCTTTATATCTTTTTCTTTCTTTCTTTTTTCTTTCTTTCTCTCTCTCTCTCTCTCTTTCTTTCTTTCTTTCTTTCTTTCTTTTAAGTCTCATCTTTCTTTCGTTTTCTGATTTATATTTCTTTCACGTCAATATTCACCCTTTCTTTCTTTCTCCAACTATCTTTCTATATTCTTTCTTTTTTTTAACCCTCATCTTTCTTTTTCGGTTTCGCATTTCTTTCAACGGAAATCATTGTTTATTTGTTTTTTCTTTCTTTCTTTCTGGCCTCATCATTCTTTTTAGAACCCTTTCATTTATTCTTTCTTTCTTTTAGTCATCATTTTTTCAAATCTCATTCATTCATTCATTCATTCATTCATTCAATCTTTCTTTCTTTTAACCATCATCTTTTCAATTCTGGTTCATTTTTCCGTTCTTTCTTTCTTTATTTCGAACCTCTTATTTTGTTTACAAACCTCTTTCATTCTCTTTTTCTTTTAATCCTCATGTTTTAGCCTCTTTTTTCTTACAAGCCTCATCTTTCTTTTTCAAACCCCTTTCTTTCTTTCTTTCTTTCTTTCTTTTAGTCGTCATTTTTTCAAATCTCGTTCATTTTCCTTTCTTTCTTTCTTTCTTTCTTTCTTTCTTTCTTTCTTTCTTCCAAGCCATATCTTTCTTTTTCGAACACCCTTCATCCTCTTTTCTTACCCGTTACTTTCTTCCTTTTTTTGTAACGCATATTTTTTTTAAATCTCTTTTTTTTTTCTTCCTTCAACCCTACCTTACACCGGGTTACGAGATTTTTACCCATTCCTAGCAAAATCCAATCTTGCAAACTCAATTCTCAATACCCAAATCTGTAGCCAATCAAAATGGGCAAAACAGTTTGAGCGTTCGCCTGGTCTGTAATTAACCGGCGGTCAAGTCACAAAGGAAATTATGGTGACGTTTTCACTTTTACCCACAAAAATACAACCAACCAGCCACACAAACATATATACATACACACACACGCACGCACACACACACACACACACACACACACACACACATATATATATATATATATATATATATATATATAAATGTGTATAGGCTGATAGATAATGACACCCATGTATTTATGTATGTACCTACATATACATACATAAATACCCGGCTACACTCGATTTCCGCGCACTCCCTATCGCGGGCACCTGCCCAGACACATTTGTCTTTATTTAACAGACACAGAGCTAACCCATGTTTTATACTGCAACTATGATGAAATGCTGGAAGATGCCATATAGTCTGCGATGATTAGTTCGCTCAATGCCATCAACCCCATCAAACGCTCAAAGCATCGCTCAAAACCATCGCTGAAACCATTGCAAAAAAACATCGCTTAAACCATCGGTCAAAACCATCACTCTAACCATCAATTAAACCATCGCTCAAACCGTCACTCAAAATCACCACTTAAACCATTCCTCAAAACCATCGCTAAAAACATCGGTCAAAACCATCACTCAAACAATCGCTCAAAACCATTGCCCAAAACCATCGTTGAAACCATTACTGAAAGACATCGTTCAAAACCATCGCTCAAGCGAAACGCCGAAAACCATCGCTCAAACCATCACTCAAAATCATCACTAAAACCATGCCTCAAGACCATCGCTAAAAACATCGGTCAAAACCATCACTGAAACCATCACTCAAAACCATCACTTAAACCATCGCTCAAAACCATCGCTTAAAGTATCGTTCAAAGCCCTCGCTCAAAACCAGCGTTTCAAACAATCTCTTGAATCATCGCTCAAACCTCTCGCTCAAAACCTCGCTCAAAACCATTGTTCAAACGATCGACAGTTTTTGAAAAGTCCCCTCTACCTAATTTTACTCAGAAAGCTTAGATGAATCAGTAGACTGGTGTGGTCAGAAATGAGGGGTGGTTCATTATACATACAGGGTACGATGGGTAAATTGTCACTATTTTATATTTTTAATTTCGCGCATGCGCGTTGTTTGACTTTGTTGACTGCACAGTTTAGTAGGGTCAATTAGGCATTGTCTGTGAGAAAGAGAGCGTGATGACGTGATTTACTGCATCAGAAATTTGCTGTCCTGATTGGCATTCACGCTGGAAGCTCCTATACGAACATTTCAGAATGTTTGTTTGTCAATCTGAGGACAGGATCTGAATCTCATAAAACTCATTCTGATAAGAAAATAACTCCCGGAGGCCTACATCAAATGCCCTGGTCCAAGAGTGTGGTCGCTGGAAAACTCTATGTCTGGCAATAGGACTCTGCAACATGCCACACAAACAGGAGAATCCAGTCATGGCTGTCAGACAATTTCTGCGACCACATCACCCCCTTACATCTAGCTACCTAACTCCCTATGTTGCAACCCCTTTCTTTATTATGTGTGGAGTGCAGTTGAGCGAGAGACAAACAAACTCCTTGTAACACCAAAGATGAAGTGAAGGAAAAGATTATGGCAGCATTCACCAACATAAACAAGGAGACTGCCCAGAAGAGATGTGGGAGATTCCGAAGTCGTCTGGAGGCCGTGGGTGAAGCCAATGGCGATTTTATTGAATAAATTTACTCTTTCATATTTCAACATATTTTTGTGTAATTTTGGTAAATATATATCTTAAAATGAGATGTCAGTGATATTTTCATTTTTGTGTAACCAATAACCACATCACCCCCACTCTCTCTCTCTCTCTTATATATATATATATATATATATAATTCATCGCTTAGTTTTGACATTATTTAATACGTTATACTTTTCTTTTTTGCTTCCTCATTGTTTGCCTGTCTGTCCTTTACTTTCTCCTTCTTTACTTTTTAAAACTTTCTTGTCATTCTTTATTCCTTTATTAATTTAAATTCCAGTTTTCTTCAAATTTTCTTTCTCATTTTTACTTCTCCTCCATTTGTTTTTTCCATCTTATTCTTCCATCTTTCAAGATGGCTGTCTGTCTTTTTTTTTTTTTACTTCATCCTTTCTTTCTTTCTTACTTGTTCCTTCTTCATTGCTCTTTTAAAGTTTCTTGTCAGTGTTTATACTTTCATTAATTTAAATTCCACTTTTCTTTAAATATTCTTTCTTCATTTTCCCCCCTCTTTCCCCACCCCATTTTTTGCTTCTTCTTATTCTCTTTCTTTTTTAAATGCTTCTTTCTTTTCCCTTCTAACTTACTTTTTAAACTTTCTTTTCAGTCCTTATTCTTTCATTTTCCTCAGATTTTCTTTCCACGTTTTCCCCTCCCCCCCTCATTAGTTTTTCCCTTCTTCTTCATCACGTAATCTTGTAAAAAAAAAAAAAAAAAAATACGTGCATGTTGGATTGGGTAAAGTGTATTTGTTTTATGAACGGAGATAACTGTAAAATAAATCGAGGGTGTACATTAACATTTTGTCAAGAAACAATAATTGCACTATCAAGAAATTTTCGTCTAAGTAAGTTATTTTCTCTTTTAATAAATATAGCGTTCTTGGGATCGAATTTGTGGTCCAAATTATTTCTGTGTATAACTAATAAATTATAATATATATTAATATTAATTTTAAAACGGTTACAAATAAAAATTCAACAACAACAACATTTACTCACTTTGTTTATTATGACATCACTAAGAAATCCTTCATAGTTTACCTTTCCTTACACAGCTAGCTTTTAGAATATTTTAGAGCGCTCTGAAATTTGTAATTTGAAAACATAACGATATTTTCACTCCATTTTACTTCTGCGTATAAATGCAAGCTACAAAATAAAATCTCCATATTTATCTTGATAAAGTTTCTCAGGTGACGAAACGCATTGGTAAAAATGTCTTCTTTTTGTCTTTTACTTATATTGCCTTTATAGAAATAGTTTATTTATATATTGAATTTTTACATCTATCTATCTATCTATCTATCTATGTGTGTATGTGTTTAAAGTTTCAGATACAAAATATAAGACAAATATTAAAAAAAATGAAAAACTTACACAAAAAAGATGTCATACATAATAATTTATCAACTGCATTAGTCATATAGAGAAATAAATTCGACCACAACTTCGATCTAAAAAAATGTCACACTTATTAAAAGAGAAAATAACTTACTTAAACGGAAAGTTCTTGACAGTACAACTATCGATTCTTGCCAAAATGATAACTTACGCCCTGGATTTTTTTCATCTGTCTTTTTTCTTAAAGCAAATACTCCTTTTCTAAGCCAGTAAGCTATGTGCCATAAATGATACGCGATTAGGCGATCATGTATCTTTCGATACAAGACAGACGAGCCAGTTTTTTTTTCCTGCAGTAGGTTGCCATTTCTTCTGCGGTAGATCAGTTGCGATCCAAGGCTATAGAACCCGGTCTGTTCTGCTATTTACCCATAGCTGGGGAGGGGGACAAGAAGGATTCATACCTTTCCCAAGGGTATTAACATATAAGTGAATGTAACAGATTCGACTAGAATTCGAACTCGAATCTCCGATTCCGCAAATAAAGTCGAAAATGGTAAGAACTCAAAGCCATCTACTGTTAAAATATAAATACATTAGATTGACAATATATATATATATATATATATATATATATATATATATATATATATATATATATATATATATATATATATATATATATATATATAAATGTAAATGGATATAAATCCGACAGAATGAATGAAAATTTGGAAAAAACAAAGAAAAATCATTAAATGCAATTATGTTGTTTAAAATGAATGAAATGTCGACGTCTGACGTTTCGGTTTAATAAACCTTTTTCAAGACAATATTCATTAAAATACAATTCAGTTCAATTGAAAAGGGTTTATTAAACCGAAACGTCAGACGTCGACATTTCATTCATTTTAAACAACGAATTCCATTTAATGATTTTTTTGTTTTTTCCAAATTTTATATATATATATATATATATATATATATATATATATATATATATATATATAATAATATAAATAGTTATACTCGTTTGGAAAAACATTAGGTATTTTGCATTGTAAATGAACAAACCCATGCCCAAGGGAAAATAAGGGATAAAAAAAAAAAGAAAGAACTAAGACCATGAAATTGAGGTGAAAATAATCGTCCAGAATCCAAGCTCAGAGTCCAAAGTAAAAAAAACTTTCAAAACGACTACAGCAAAAGTGTATATATATATATATATATATATATATATATATAAATATAAATAAATAAAATAATAGAGGCACGGATTGATGGGAGAGTCGAGTTTGAATTCCAGTCGAATCCATTACATTCACTTATGGGTTGTTAATCCTCTTCTTATATTAAATTAAAAGCATTATTCTGTTTTATTCTTAACGAATTTTGGTTCCAAAATTTGCTTCAAGATGAAACAGAAATAATGCTTTTAATTTAATATAATTGAATTTGAAGTTTTTTTTTGTTTTGTTTTTTTAAACATGGTAATTCCTGTGTAGCGATGAAACCATATTTTTAAATCAGTTAATTTATAATATTTAGGCTCTGTAAATTTACATTGACCACTGTTTTGTAAAAATAAAAATATCAATAAGAACACCGGATTACATCAGATTTTTTACAATATATATATATTTTTATATATATATATATATATATATATATATATATTCCATTTTACGATAATGTATATATATATAGATATATTCCTTTTTACTATAATATGTATATATATATATATTCCATTTTTACGATAATACTTATATATATAGATATATTCCTTTTTACTATAATATGTATATATATATATATTCCATTTTTTACTATAATATATATATAATACATATATATATATATTCCTTTTTTACTATAATATATATATATATATATATATTCCTTTTACTATAATATGTATATATATATATTTTTTTACTATAATATATATATATTCGTTTTTTTATTATTATATATATATATATATATATATATATATATATATATATATATATATATATATATATATATATATATATATATATATATATATATATATATATATATATATATTCTTTAAAATAATCTGACCATTTGCATTATCATCGTAAATAAAATATTTATATGCTCAAGAATATTAAAATAAAACAGGTATGGAACTGGACAAAAACAAAATACGCAGAACTCCCCCTCCCCTATGTCTTCGGTAGAATTACTCTTCTTCAACGAGGTGGGGATGGTAGATAAAAAAACAGTCTGCCAAATCGAGATTGCAACTCAGTAGAATTCCGTGAGAAATCAATCATGCCGCCCATGATAGAAATCGATGAATATTTTGGCCGGTCTATCGAAGGAGTGCCTGCGGCATTTCTATAATGGCGGAAGCTCTGCTTCCCACAGTCACCACTTTGATTCGCTGTCGAATTCGACGTACGATTTGGCTCTGAAGGTTAAGTACACCGAGGGAATTAAGCAAAAATTCAGCGTGACAAAATAGCAAAATCAAATTAGAGCCTTAGGGAGTCAGCTTTTTAGCATTCTCGATCTGACGCCCAATAGACAACGCTTTACGTCTAGACAGAATTTTCCCCCGATCTAGCATTTATTGATTATATTTTCTCTATATTCATAAATAACTTGCTCAGACTGTTCTTTTTATTGGCAATAAGTCTGTTAATATCTATCTATCTATCTATCTATCTATCTATCTATCTATCTATCTATCTATCTCAGTCTGTTCATATTATCTATCTATCTATCTATCTATCTATCTATCTATCTATCTATTTAAATCTGTTACTATCTGAGTTTGTCAATATTTAAGCCGGATCTATCTATCTATCTATCTATCTATCATATTATCTATCTATCTATCTATCTATCTATCTCAGTCTGTTCTATATTTAAATCTGTTACTATCTATCAATATTTCTATCTATCTATCTATCTATTAATCTATCTACCTTTGACATCTAGTTACGTATCTATCTATCTATCTAATGATTTCTATTGTCAGTTATCTATATTATCTATGACCCGAATTTATGTAAATTTCTTGTCAGTTTCTATTCACCTTTTAAACTCTCTTCACTTTTTTACATCTCTTTCTGGTTCTATTTTCTTTGATTAGCTTCTCTCTCTCTCTCTCCCTCTCTCTCTCTCTCTCTGTCTCTTTACCCACTATATATCTCTCTCTTTCTCTCTCTCTTTCTCCCTTACACGCGCACATACACACTCATATAGATATACTTTCAATTTCAGCGTGAGATCATCTCTGTCATTTGAGGCTTTTGGTGTCTAGACCATAATCTATTGTTTCAAACTTTTGAACAATATTCTTATTAGCTACTAGTGAAACAATTTTGGGGACTCCGCTCGGCCCTTAGCCAGCTACCACGCCGTGCGGGGTGGTACGTCTGTCTAACGGAAACGCAGATGTCCCAAGGCGAATTCAGCGAGGACGGAAACCTGCTTTTGAAGTTTTGCACATTTCAGAATAGCTACTATTCACCTGACGAGGTGCGTCTATGCAGTTTCTAACAGTTGCATCTGCATATCTTTTTTTGAAGCCTCATAACTACAGATTTTTCACTGGTCTATCTGGTGGTTCTATCTAAGAGATGCACAATACTATTATGTAATTGTAATTTCGTGACTTGACACAAGCTTATATATTATATTATATATATATTATATTTATTTTAAATATTTTTTATAGTAAAAGGAAAGAATAGAAAGATATAATTAATCTGGTGTCCAGATATTTTTATTTTTACAAAACAGTGCTCAATGTAAAGTTACAGAGCATAAATTCCAAAATTCGCTTGAAAATGAAACAGAACTAGTGCTTTTAATTTAATTTAAATGATTGAATTTGAAGTTGTTAGTTTGTGTTTTTGAAACATGTTAATTCCTGTGTAGCGAAGGAACCATATTTTTAAATCGGTTAATTTATAATATTATATTTATTATATATTATATATATATATATATATTATAATATATTATATTACTTGAATTATTATATTATAATACTTGAATAAATGAAAGAAGGTAAGATGAAAAAAAATACGAGGTTTGAAGGAAAGATAACTTGAATGAAAGAAAGAAAGAAAAAACCCCAAACATAACGCTTGAAAGAAAGATATATTACTTTAAACAAGAAACAATGAAAAAAAGCTTTGAAAAAAAGAAAAAAGAAAAGAAAGAAATACCCGCTGAAGATTAAAAGAAAAAGAAAGACTCGTAAATAGAACGAAAGTATTTTGATTCAAGAATGAACATTCAGCTAAGTGCCATACTTGATACACGCATGGGCGATCATGTCTCTTTTGATTCATGCCTGAAGTCCTTCCCGCAGTAGACTGCCGTTTCTTTCTGTGGTAGACTGGTAGGCAAAGAAGGCTATAGGACCCAGTCTATCTTGCTATTGTACCCATAGGTAGGTCGATATGGACTTATACCTTTCACAAAGTTATTTGTGGAAGTTAAGTGAATGCAACGATCCCGACTGGAATTCGAACTCGGCTCTCCAATTTCACATTCCCAGCTAATATCGATTAAACGGCAATGCAAATCTAAATGAAAAAATGAAAGAGACTTTGATAAAAAAAAATGAGCCTTGAAAGAAAGAACGAATGATATGTTATTTATAT
Organism: Acanthosepion pharaonis; assembly: GCA_903632075.3. Classification (NCBI taxonomy): domain Eukaryota; kingdom Metazoa; phylum Mollusca; class Cephalopoda; order Sepiida; family Sepiidae; genus Acanthosepion; species Acanthosepion pharaonis. The sequence goes on from CAHIKZ030001993.1 coordinate 67,778, forward strand.
TATATATTAAATGTTATTTATGTTATATTAATGATTTCATATCTTATTTATATTATATATTGTATGTTAATGATATGATGTTATATATTATTTATGTTATATGATAATGATATGAAACATGTTATTTATGTTATATATAATATGTTAATGACATGTTATGTATTATTAATGCTATATGTTAATGATATTTTATATTATTTATATTACTAAATATTAAATGGTAAATGTTATTTATGTTATATGCTATATGTTAATGATATATTTTATATATAATGATAGATTTTATATCTTATTTATATCTTGCATGTTAATATGATATATTATATACTATTTATGTTATATGTTAATGATATATGTTAGGTTATATGTAATATGTTAATGACATATGTTATATGTTGTTACATGTAAAATGTTAATGACATATATTTATATGTTAATATGATATGTTATATATAATATGTTAATTACATATATTATATATTATTAATGCTATATGTTAATGATATGATATATGTTATTTATGTTATGTGTTAATATTATTTATGATATATGCTATATATTAATGATATATGTTATATGTTTTAGTTTTGTATATTTGTATGTTAATAATATGCTATGCATTAATGATAAAAAGTTATATGTTATATGTTAATGATATGATATATAACATGTTATTTATGTTATATGTTAGCAGTATAAATAATATGTTACGTCATATTTTAACGATATATGTAATATTTTATTTATGTTATATGTTAGAGATATATGTAATATGTCATGTTTTGTATATATTAATGATGTTATATATAATATATTAGCTATGTTATATGTAAATGATATGTAGTATATTATTTCTGGTACATGTTAATGGTATAAATAATGTTAATTTTATTTATTAATGATATATGTAATATTTTATTCATGTTATATGTTAACAGTATGAAAAGAAATATGTTATGTTATATGCTAATGTTATGATATGTAATATGTAATTTTTGGTATATGTTAATGATGTTATATATCATATATATAATATATTATTTATATTTTAACGATATATGTAATATTTTTATGTTATATGTTAACGGTATAATATATAATAAAGTTATTTATATTATATGTTAATGATATGGTACGTAATGTATTAATGATATTATATGTTATGTGTTATATTTAAATGTTATTTTACATACAGAGAAATCTCGGTTCTCGAACGTCTCTCATGTAGAACAAATCTTTTTTCGAACAGAAAATTCGAGATGAAAATACCCCGGTTCTCGAAAAACATGGCCGAACCGAGTTAACCCGAACGGAATAATTTCTGAGTCGACCGCCATGTTGTATACATTGGTGTGTTGTGTTGTGTTTTTTTCCCATTTTTTATTTATGTTATATGTTAACAGTATGAAAAATAATACGTTATGTTATATGCTAATTTTATGATATGTAATATGTAATTTTTGGTATATATCAATGATGTTATATATAATATAATATAGATAATATATTATTTATATTTTAACGATATATGTAATATTTTTATGTTATATGTTATGTTTCTCTACATTGATTCCTTTTTGAAAAATAGTTTCGGTTTACGAACATTTCGGGTTACGAACGGCCTTCAGGAACGAATTAAATTCGTGAATCGACGATCCACTGTAATATGTTATTTATGTCATGAGTTAACGGTATGATATGCAACATATTATTTATGTCATATGTTAATTATATGATATGATATATGTTATGCATATAATGAAAAAGACAATGAAGCAGAATCTGGTCCTTACACGAAAATATCCTTGGACTCCCGTGATTCGATAGAAAAATTAGATTCTTTTGCATAATTCCCTGACCAGCTCTTTGGAAAAATAGACGCGTGCCGAATAAATTGTTGCCCAACAAACCGATCAAAAAAAAAAATAAAAAAAATAAATAAATAATATAAAAAAATGGAAATAAGTAAAAGTAATCTACCGTGAACAATCAATCCACGATTATTAGCAATCATTTCTTCTTGGTCAGTGATGGAGAAAAAAAAGAAGCCGAAAACGGAGCTGATTGGGATGCGCCATCATGCAAGCTACAGGGAGATGTGAATAAATTCTTGTCGATCCATCATTCGATCGATCTCTGGTTATATTTATCTATATCGATTCCAATCTGTTTATACGTATGGATATCGATACGGACGGAGACCGACGACGGCAAAAGCACTTATTTCACGCATCTAATGTTTGTTCAGCATAATCATCATTCCTGTCAATGTACTTCATTCAATGCTGAATATTTATAATATAAATCAAACATTATAAAGTGGATATCTATCTATCTATCTATCTATCTATCTATCTATCTAGTTTATTGTTCCTATATCATTAATTCCTATCTATCTATCTATCTATCTATCTATCTATCTATCTATCTATCTATCTCACCCTTTTCAAATCTATCTATCTATCTATATATCTACCTATCTAGTTTACTGTTCCTATATCAGTTAATTTCTATCTATCTATCTATCTATCTATCTATCTATCTATCTATCTATCTATCTAGTTTACTGTTCCTATATTAGTTAATTCCTATCTATCTATCTATCTATCTATCTATCTATCTATCTATCTATCTATCTAGTTTACTGTTCCTATATCAGTTAATTTCTATCTCTCTATCTCTCTACCTATCTCAGTTCTGTTCATATCTATCTATCTATCTATCTATCTATCTATCTATCTATCTATCTATCTATCTATCTGTAGGGTAGAGGTATTAATATATCCGGCAGGAAACGAGAGAGGTATAGGCAGGGAATAGGAATCAGGGTTGGTTTGGTTTGGTTTGGTTTATTTTGTTTTACGGCATATCAACCTGAAAGGGTTATTGTATTCATTTTTAAGATTTTTAATGCTGGTAATATGTTTTTCAAAAATGTATTGCTAACTGTTGTATCGTTGAGGTGAATGATACACAGAGAAGAATGAGTGCTTAATATATTTATTCAGCACCAGTATTCGGTGCTAACAGATACATACAAAAAAAAAAAAAATAAAAAAAAAATAAAACACCGAACAATAAGCTACAAAACAATTAACAAGACAACTTACAAGGAATAGACGAGGGTCAAATGCTGTATAGCCAAACGAAGATCAGCCTGAATATTAATTAGCTTAGTATCAACTTATTAATCAACCGTTGAAGTCCTTAATCGTGGACTATTTAAGGTTATGAGCCAGGCGATCTGGTAGAGTGCTGAAAGGGTGCTAGCTACTCTACAAGAGCTGTTAATAATTTTTCCCAATACTGTATTGCTGGTAATAATATATTCCTGGTAATAATTTTAATTGCTGGTAATAACATTTTGCAAAACTGTATTGCAGGTATTAAAACCTATTTTTACACTTTCATGTGTTTTGACCCCAGTTTGGTGGGGTCAACTATTTGCCCATAGCTGGGACCCTAACAGCTGGTAACACCAGCAATTAAGAGGTTATTCTATCCGCCTCAAAACATCCTGATTAGAAGCATTGCTGTTGGATGTAGTTTATCGTCTTACCTCGTACACGGATGTAGTTTATTGTCTTACCCTGGACGCGGATGTAGTTTATCTTCTTACCCAGGACGCAGATGTAGTTTATCGTCATACCCAGGACGCGGATGTAGTTTATCGTCTTACCCAGGACGCGGATGTAGTTTATCGTCTTACCCAGGACGCAGATATAGTTTATCGTCTTACCCAGGACGCGGATGTAGTTTATCGTCTTATCCAGGACGGAAGGAATCAGAAAGACAGTACTTAACGATTGACATTGCATTTAATATTTAAAATTTTTTTATTCCGTATACACCAATATTATACTTGTATATATATATATGTGTGTGTGTGTGTGTGTGTGTGTAAAAATATATAGAAAATAGGAAAGAACTCGTTAGGTAAACAATCCAAAGTTCTTTAGTATTTTTGTTATTATTTTTAAAAATAGTGCTCGATACAAAAGTAGAGCCTAAATATAATTATTTATTTAATCATTTAATCATATTTTTTTAAAATAAATATATATATATATATATATATATATATATATATATATATATATATATATATCACATATTCAGTGGGGACCTACAAAAGCCCTATGACATAAAAAAAAAATCTTTATATACAAATGTTTTTTTTTTTTTCGTTACAAAAAATATACAAAAAAATATAGGAATGCGAAATAAAGAAGAGAGTATGTACCCATAAAACGAAACTAAAATATAACAAAATATTCAAATTAAAAAAAATAGTCGATGTTAGTGTGACCTGAATAAGTAAGAGCGCCCTCTGTATTCTACCAAGAGACAGAATCAAGAAGCTCTCTCTCTAACGGATCGGGAAGGAGAAAAATAAATGCTGGAGTGGGAAAATCAAAGACTAACCCAGTCGATATGAAAGACATAAGAGACAAAAAACAAACTGGGGAGGTTGGGAATCTCTACATGGATCATAACAAAAGAGAATGCCGGGAAGAGGAGGGGAATATGACTTATATTAACTCGGTAAACAAAGAGAATCTATCATGACCAGTGAAGGGTTCACCAGGAAACCGTCCCGTTGCGCCAAAGGGGAACTTAAAAAAAGAAAGTCAAGGCTGGTTGTGTTCACTTGAGCTAAGCTTGTTAGTTTTCACCCACCTTTGTCTGAAATCTGTCGATAACAAATGGCTATCACTTCCTATCTTCATTTTGATAAGAATAGCGTTCTTATCGCAAAAATCCCTCCATCCTTGCCACGTCTAGCACCCTGACAAACACCATTCGACTTACCCCAGAATACGGGGGCGACACATTATTGCACGCGTATGCAAGCTCGATGGACCCCATGTTCGGGATCGATACGTCACCTCACCGACATAGTCCCAGAACTGGCTCACCCGAGGACAATGGTAAGAAGGCGTGCGAAGCTGTTTCCTCTAGACGAAGGTCGCACCGATAACAGTCGGGCAAATCCGCCGAGGTCCCTTTGAAGTTTATATCAATGAGAGATAGCGCGTACAGAATCAATTGCTAGGTAAGAGAAAACTTACAAAAATACAAAATAATACAAAAAGGATATATATATATATATATATATATATATATATATATATATATATATATATATATATATATATATATAGGTAAGATGAGAACGGATAGAGTACAATTCCAATGTTTATAATATTTAATTTAAAAGTGGGCTCAATACAGAGTAGAGCAAAATATTATTTATTTTAAGATATTAAATTAAAAAAAAATGTCAAAAATCGCTACACAATTGCAGTCGTGTTTCAACGCATATTAATGTATCACCTCAGGCCATTGTAAGTTACTAGCGAGTGAGCGATTAATTTAATTTTAAAAGCAAAATACCTAGTTTTTCTACGAAAAAAAAATCCCTCCAGCCTATATTTTTTGTTTTTTTTTTTCAGAAAAGACAACAACTTTAAAAATAAGAATACAGAAAATACAAAAAAGTATATATATATATATATATATATATATATATATATATATAGATATAGTTGTCTTGATCTATCCAATATCCTTCTCCTCGTCCTTTCCTATATCACTCCTATCTGATCTTGCTCCAAATCTTCTGTAACCCCTTGCGTCCTAGTGGCTTCCATGCCTAATTGAGGTGAAACGCTTAATATATATATATATATATATATATATATATATATATATATATATATATATATATATATTGAGCAAAAAGTCGATAATTCGGAAGAGTCCAAATCGAGGAAAGATAATATTTATGACAACATCCAAAACTATACTCATCACATTTCATCACTACTAAGAATTCACTAAATCTTCACTAATCCTGACTGATGAGTGATTATATCTTAAGAGGTTTCTTGCCTCGAACTTCTGCTGAGAATGAAGCTCACCCCAGACCTCAAATTAAACTTATATATTAGCGCTATCTCAAAAGATGCTGGGGGAATGGCCGCTTCATTTTATCGCTCCAGAACATACCTAATTTCTGCTGCCAAACTCTATCTTTATAAGAGACAGAAAATGGAACATTACTGGCATATCTTGAATGGTGCTGCCCAATACTCACCCTCCAGCTTCGACAGAGTTCAAAAGGGCTTACGCGGCCTTGCGGGTGTTGAATTATGCCCCACCCTGCAATCATTATCGCAAAGACGAAACGTAACCAGCTTTTCACTATTCTATCGCTATAACTACGATCGAGTTACATTCCTTAGTTCCACAGCTATAGGACCCGCTATGCCCTCTTCACGTGTTCCTTTTGATAAAAACCAGGTTCCACTCAGACGGTTTCTTTTGCAGAACTGTTACTTTGTGGAACAGACTCCCGCAAATTTACTAGCCGACATTAAGTGACAAAGCTGAATAAATATTAATTTTACATGTATACAAGGATGGTATGACATCCGTCAGTCTCCAGAGATGTGCACCTGATAAGTTATGTCATTTCCGATGTGCAGGCAGGTTTTTTTTTTTTTTTTATGGACGATCGGCAGTTGCCTATGCTGTACGTCTCCACTTTCTAAGCCACCCATATCGTCCAAGGAAAAGGCCAATATAGATTGGCACAGGTGTCGTTGCAGGAGATGCCAGAACAAAATTGAACATGACATGCGACTGACTTAGGGGTTCCAGCTACGGATTCCAATTCAGAGTAGTTATTCTCCTACTCTGATTGCTGACCATGGCTACAAAGCCTAGACTGTCCTATTAGTTACATATAGCTGGAGGTTTTGAATTCAGTGTTTTCCTTCACCGAGACCGGTTGCCATTCAAAGCTATGGAACCCAGTCTGTCTTGCTATTTACCCATAGCTGGGGGGAGAAGAGGTGGATTCATACCTTTCACAATAGTATTAGCACGTAAGTGAATGTAATGAACTGAAATTCAAACTCCGCTCTCCGATTCCTCAATCCGAGACGCAATCTATTACTCCACCGTGCCTATTCATGCCAGAAGAGTTGGATTCATGCCTTGCCCAAGGGTATTAGCTCGTAAGGAATGTAAATGAACTCGACTGGAAGAACGACTGGATTCAATCTTTCAATCTGAGCAGTAATCCGATCCACTGTGCATTTTCAGGCCTTGTTGGTTTCATGCCTTTTCAAGGTATTAGCACTTGAATGTATTGTTCTTTCGACTGGAATTGATGGCCTCCGATTCTCAATCCGAGCGTGATCCAGTTCAATATATGCCTTTTCAGGCCAGAATGTTTTCTTTCTAGGGTATTAGCACCTATGAATGTAATGTAATGAACCGATTCCTCAATCCGAGCACCACAATCCATTTTTCCACTGTGCCAAGATGGCATGTACAACCTTGCCAGGGTATTGTGTAATGAACTAACTAGTTCCAAATCAAAATGCCACTGTGTGCTTTTCATATTGAATAGCCATATTAATTCGTCGTAGCAACTTGCAGCATCATACAGTTCGACTCTCGCTCTTGAATTGCGTCAGCTATGGCTAAGTTTCGAAAATGCATTATGACTATGTAAAATAGCGACCGTAAACATTCCTGGGGTGAATGATGTCCAACTAATAAAATTAGATTTGCTACAACATGGCGGATGAAAGACAGACATCGCTGTAGGTGGGTCACTGGCAAATGGCAAATAGCAGACGATAATTGATAACATAATGATACTTTTAGGAAATGTCTGTGTTGCCTGATGTGTGCATGGTTTAATTTATTTATATCGAAGTATTTTAAATTTACTCATATATATATATATATATATATATATATATATATATATATATATATATATATATATAAATATATCCAAATAATCCTATTAAAAGTGAGCTCAATATAATATTTGCATTGATACGTCATGAAAAAAATGTATAAAAATACGTATGAGGTATTTCGTTGAATCTCATTAAAAATAATACAAACACACACACACACACACACACATGTAGTGTGTGTTGTAAGATGTGTTCATTACAATTAATGATGTGTTATATGTGTTAATGTGTGTGTCAAGTGAATTATTTAACATTCATAATTTACTAGACGGACAGTCACAAACAGACACACACACACACACACATACATACATATATATATGTGCGTGTGTGTGTGTATGTGTGTGACTATCAAACTGTGAATGTTAAATAATGAAAATTGATACCTATTCTATGTAACTGTTTAGAGATATAAGCAGATGGGGGACCACGAGGTATTTAATGGTTTTTTAAGTTTGTCTCGCTAAAAGCATTACGAATGAGTTCGATCCTCACTGGGTGCCCCTTACTTTCGGCAGTGTGCCACATCTGAGCTACGCTTGGAAAATCACTACATCTATAAACAGATATAATTATATTAATGAAATAATATACATATATATATATTGCTGCAGGTTAATTATATATAGTGTTTGTAATTGATTTAATAATGATTTTTCTTAATGAATATTTTGTTCAATTAAGATTTGATGTTCATCATAAAAAAGAGACAAATATTTAAAATATTATCTTAGGGGCTCACTGATTTTGCATATCACTGTATATATATATATATATATATATATATATATATATATATATATATATATATATGAATCTTTAGATGATGAAGTCATGGATCGGATTGCTAAAGCTACTAGTGTTTTCGGCAAATTTCGCCATCGCCTGTATGATGAGCGGGGTATCTGACTGGATACGAAAATTCGGGTGTATCGAATTGTTGTCCTTACCATCCTTTTGTACGGCTCAGGTACCATATACGCCAGATTATAATTAAAATAATATTCTCTTTTTTTTTCTAGATGATAAACAAATCTTAATTAAACTATATATTCATTACGAAAAAGCTCAATTAAATTAATTACAACCACTTTCAAAGATTTTTATCAAGCTGGAATAATCCCTTACATTTACACTCTGTATTTTTGTTTTGCATGGTTTTCCAGTACAAATAATTTTTGAGTATGTGTACAACTCAAAATGACAGATGTTCATTTATTTGGTAATCTGTGTATACCGCAGTTAAACAATATAACTCATTGTGTATGCAACAGTGTGGAATTAGAGACTAAATTTTAAAATTTGTATATACAAAGATCAAAAGAATTTCCTGAGGTTTTAAAAAATTCAATAGTTGAAACCTGTAATGATGAAGAAGGTTACAAAAAAGCCATCAAAACAATTTGAAGTGTACTTCTCCATTCAACAAATCTCTATCTATAAAAGGCAAGATGTCTGTGTGTTGTGTGTCTGTCTGTGTGTGTCTCTCTGTCTGTGTGTGTGTGTGTGTGTGTGTGTGTGTGAATGCAATGGCCACAATTTTCGACGGATTTGCACCAAAATTTACATGCACATGCTCCAATTTAGCGGGAAGGCCAAGACCGACTTTGCATTTCCCAACTCCCAATTTTTTCATGCTTCTACGGCAGTTTTCATGTAGTTTGCGGCCATTTTCTACTGGCCAGAGTGAGAGCATATAGCTGGCTCCCACGAATAGGCAGGAAGATTCTATTGGCCAGCATGAGAGCCAACAGCTGACTGACACGAATGTTAACTAGCATGCTAGCAAAAAAAAAAAAAAAATCGATAGCTGCATTCGTCACAAGTGGGAAAAATTTAAATCTGCATGGCACTTTACTCCAATTGGCTCATTCGCTTGCTTAAACTCAACGTTGATTCTGATTCCGCAGAACTGGGTTGGGTGTGAAAAAGTATTTGTTGTTAACATTCTTTTTTCATTCAGTTTTTTCCAGTTACGTTCTCTTTTTTAAAGCTGATCGTTTTGTATTCATTTTGTTTAGTTCTTTTTTCGTAACAGATTTAATGTTTAGTATAGAGCTTAGAAAAAAAATTCGCAGTGTGAGATATAGGCAAGAAGTAAGGCATGTAGCAACATCAGCACGGCAAAGGGCACTCCTTTAAAGGCAAGGAAGGGCAAAAATATTTTAAGTCAAGTGATAGTGATTGCTGTATGAGTCGTACGATTTTTGAATCAAGCACGGGCAACGCCGGGCCATGCTGCTAGTTATTTATAAATGGAGACCTTTTGTATGACGGCATCACAATCAAGAAGTAGCCATTCGCAAAAAATAACAGCAAGAGCAAGTAGACATCTAGTTCGCAAGCCCAGGCAAATCTTGCTGTGACCTTAGATGTTCTTTAAAGCTCACAGCTCAATGTCGGAATCAATGTGCATACATCTACAGTGTGAAAAATATGAACTATGCCGATCTTCATGGCAGAATGCCTAGAAAAATTGGTAAATAATAAACGTGAAAGCTTTCAACTATACCGAAGCTCATATTAATAACCTAGAAACATTTCTGGCAAAAAAGTTTTATGGTTGGACGAGATCAAATTAGGGCTTTTTGGAGGAAGAATAGGTGGTATATCTGTCAAGAAGAATTTGTTACCAACCATTAAACATGGCAGTGAGAGCATTATGATTTAAGGGGTGTTTTGCTACAGCTGGACAAGCAAAATAGTGTGAATAGACGGCACAATAGACTCTGCATGATACCAAGCAATTTTGAACAAAAGCGTCTGTTCAGAAGTTTTGTTTTGAATCAAATTTGAGAAGCAACAAAATGGATTAACAGGATTTCTGAAATGAAGGGTTAGTGTACATTATTTACCAAAAATGGATTAATATTTTGTCGAATATAATTTCGGCCTTGAGAAGATGAGACAAATGTACATTATTTTATTATTCCCACTATTGTCCTCATCTTTGTCGCCATATTTACAACAACGTTTCGGCCTTTCAAATCTGTCTATATTTCTGAGATGAGGTATTATGTACATTATTTACATTATTCCCAATATTGTCCTCATTTGTCGGCATATTTATTACAACGTTTCGGCCTTTCAGTATCTGTCTATATTAGATGAGATGAGGTATTATGTACATTATTTACATTATTCGGACTATTGTCCTCATCTTTGTCGGCATATTTATTACAACGTTTCGGCCTTTCAGTATCTGTCTATATTTCTGAGGTGAAAATTATGCTACATTATTTACATTATTCGGACTATTGTCCTCATCTTTGTCGCCATATATATTACAACGTTTCGGCCTTTCAGTATCTGTCTTTATTTCTGAGATGAGGTATTATGTACATTATTTACATTATTCGGACTATTGTCCTCATCTTTGTCGCCAGATTTATTACAACGCTTCGGCCTTTCAGTATCTGTCTATATTTCTGAGATGAGGTATTATGTACATTATTTACTTTATTCCGACTATTGACCTCATCTTTGTCACCATATTTATTACAACGTTTCGGCCGTTGTACGCTCCGGCCTTCCTCAAGGACACATGGCACAGTGCATAAAGGCTTTAGTTAGATCCAGTGACGTGACCCAAAGGGTGGGAGTTCAATACCCGGTTAAGGCAGTGGAGAAGTTTCAGAGCGAAATTAACAGGAGATAACTGACATCCATTAAACATGGCACTTAGAACTAGAACAGTCTACCCCAGTGACCGAAATAAAGGGTTCAGTTCGACCCTGAAGAAGGCCGGCGCGCACAAAGGCCGAAACCTTGTAATAGATATGGCGACAAGGATGAGGACAATAGTCCGAATAATGTAAATAATGTAAATAATGTAAATGGATTCGTAAAAAGAAGTTTCAAGTCTTGGAACGTCCTAGTTAATGTCCTGATCTAAATTCAATTGAAAATCTGACATTCAAGAGAAAGGAGGCAGTACATGCAAGAACCCCAGGTAAAATCTATCAATTTTGGTAATTTTGCCAAGAAGAATGGTCAAAAATCATCACTCACTACTGCAAGAAAAGACTATAGAAAAAGACTGGTTGATATAGTAACCTCAAAAGAACCAGTTTCCATATATTCAGTATAAGAGTTCACTTGATTTTTTGATTTTTAATTTTTAATTAATATTTTTGTTCCAACTTGATAAAAAAATTTGAAAGTGGTTGTAATTGATTTAATAAAAATTTTTCTTAATGAATATTTTGTTCAATTAAGATTTGAGGTTCATCTTGAAAAAAGAGACAAATATTTAAAATATTATCTTAGGGGCTCAATAATTTTGCATGGAACTGTATGTATATATATATATATATATATATATATATATATATATATGGATCTTTAGATGATGAAGCCATGGATCGGATTGCTAAAGCTACTAGTGCTTTCGGCAAATTTCGCCATCGCTTGTGGGATGAGCGGGTTATTCGACTGGATACGAAGATTCGGGTTTACAGAGCTGTTGTCCTTGCCACGGCTCAGAGTTGTGGACTTCATACAGGTACCATATAAGCCAGCTGGATGTTTTACATAAAAGCTGTTTGCGTGCCATCTGTGGAGTTAGCCTTCAAAACAGGACATCCAATGTAGACCTGTTTAACAGATGTAATATTGGAGGAATCAAGACTTTCCTTATACAGTCTCAGTTGCGGTGAACTGGTCAGGTCTTGAGAATGTACGATGATCCAAGACCCTAACAGCCAGTTAGATCAGGGCTACAGGAATGTAGGACGCCCATGGCTTAGACACAAAGACACGCTGAATATCAACTTTTCAGCTGTCAATATACCTCATAATACCCTCGAGGGCTTAGCCTTGGAGCGGGTAGTATGGATATCAGTCTGTTTTAATGTACTCAGCGGTTTTCAATCGGCTAGTCTGAATCGTCTTCAAGAAGCGAGAGCAAGATCTAAAAGGTCAGCCAATCTAACAGTGAACTTATTTCACAATCCCCACTCTTGCTCCATATGTGCCCCACTCTTTGTAAATCACTACCGGCCTGAATGTCCGAGAAATTTTCAAAGGACGAATATTTTCTATGAAAATTTCTCGGACATTCAGGCCGGTAAATGTTATTTAATACTGTTTATCATAAACAGAGCATTTACTTAAATACTTGTATCTATAAAAAAGAACGTTAAACATAAAATGTCTTTAATAAATAAATTGGCGGACTTTGTCCATTTCTTAATATATATATATATATATATATATATATATATATATATATATATGTACGGGTAAGGAAAAGGGTCTGAATCCTCAAATAAATTGGAAAATTTTAGGTTTCCAATAGTTTTAGAGATAGGTGCAAGCTGTTTTTAGAGGAGAAAATCAGGATAATCGAACACAAAAATTGAGACAAACTATTAAATCAAAGGAAAGAGCTAATTACGAAATATAGAGATGAACAGATTCAAAATTACATAAGAATATATGTGTATATATGTTTGGCTATGTATATGCGTATGGTTATATATATGAATGTACATGTCAACGCACATATATATGTGTGAGTATTTATATATGTGTGCTAGACAGATTTATTCCATTGGGTTTCTCGGTATTACTCACAATTTATGAATCTATCATTCAACTAATTTACTTTCATTTTAATTGGTTTTATGTGTAAATCCTTCTCCACTTAACTTATTAATAACATTAAACCCTTGTGGCCTAAGTACTATTTACTGTAAATTCCAGTAAAACACACTTGTTGGTTGCATAGGATAGCACCCCATAGTAGAAACCGAAATTTATTTACAGACAACGAACTTTCTATCCATTTTAAAACCCCAGATTAAAACTATGTTTTTCCTATAATGAGATATCTTACGCCCCCCCCAGTCACCAACACAAGCACCTTATAAAAAAAACAAGGCGTCTCTAAGAGGAGGACTAATATCGAATTAAATTCAAAACCCCCAATTCTAGAAAAGAGCTGAAGACAGCTGGTGTCGGACCAGCTTGAAATAAACTATACCCATGTGAGGTAATTTTGTCTTTTGTTGTAATATATATATATTAAACAAGTACAAAATATATATATATATATATATATTAAACAAGTACAATATATATATATATATATATATATATATATATATATGTGTGTGTGTGTGTAAAGAAATCAGTTATAACTAAGATATATATTTGTAAATGAACAATAGGAATAAAGACAAAAGGAAAACTTATCTTAGCCGACGCGTTTCGTCATAATTTGCCTAGACTTTTCAGTCAACCGGATGAATATTTATGAGCGTCTCCTAGATTAAAAAAAAATCTTTCGAAAAAATTAACATTTTTGTACTTGTTGCAAAATAAAATCTTTACATTTACCTTGATAGAGTTCGTTAGAGAACGAAACACGTCGTCCACGATAAGTTTTCCTTTTGTCTTTGTGTGTGTGTGTATATATATATATATATATACACACACACACAGACACATTGTGAGTGTGTGTGTATATATATATATATATATATATATATATATACACACACACACACATATATAGATACACACACACGAAGTAAGATCAAAAACATATCGGGACAAGTGCTATTAAAATTGTATTGCTAAAAGTCATGGCGAAAGCATGAGGCTCCCAGTAAGGATCGAACTCACTACGCAGTCGTTATTGTTCCAAATGGCTGACTCTTGCTAGAATTACAAACGGGACAGATTAACTAAGCATTCGCGACAATCAAATAAGTGAAAGTTCTTGTCATGATTACCAATTGCTCTCAACATTTGAATTTTTAATCACTTATTCTGTGACATTTTTTTTCGTATTTAAGAAGTAGCGTTTTCGTGATGACGCGGTTCTGCACCCCACAGCACAATCTGTGATGACATCCAACATCGGCTGCATGTGAATACATCGTTTTCTCGTTATTGTTTTAATATTAGTGTCGTGATCGACGTCGACAAAGAATAACAATAAATGCTTTTCAAGATATTTGTTCTGTTGAGAAGTAGCAAAAAAAAAAAAAATAAATAAAAAAAATAATAAAATTTTTTTAATAATATTTAATAAAAATGATAAAAAAATTTCTCACTTAATCGGCAATGTCTTCTATCTACTTTGAGAAAGTGGACTTTTTATCTGATTTCTCATTAAGTTATTGCCATGGAAAACAGACGCCTACACACTCACTACCTGACCGTTTCACTCACTCCTGGCCATTCACTCACTGGTGGCCGCTGGTTCCTTCACTGATCACTTATTATATGGATAATGGCTGAGGAAACCACCACCCCTTTGTGCCCACGTTTGCTCCACCAGCTGGAAAGAGGGATCACTTATATAGCATTTGGGTGGTCAGTGATTTTAGATAGCCGTAAATCCTTTTCTTTTCAAGGGATTTACAGCTATCTAAAATGACTAACAAAAGTTTATATTTGCCAATTCAAAGGTGAGCTGGAGACAGGATTCCTGAAAAATCCTGGTCATTAAATTTACTCAAAGGTGTGATGGAAACAAGATTCCTGAGAAGCCCTGGTCATTAAGTTAACTTTAAAAGAAAAAAAGAATCTATCCATTCATCTCCTATGGATGCATGAGAAATCGTATTGCTACATATAACTTCACACATAAATTAGGAAGAGAGTACAATAAGAGAAAGTGCCGAGAAATCGCATGGTGTCACAATCCTGATTCATGGAAGGTAAAAGACGATTAAAAGAGAGCAGTTTCGTTTTGGGGGCGTTAAAATGAACAAAGATTAAGACAGAAAATTGACCTTGCATTTAAAGTTTTGAAGATCAAAATTGGCGGCGCATCAAGAAGCCGGAAGTGAGTTCCAGAAGCTAGAAAAAATTCCTTTCTTTTTGTAAAGAGCGTTTATAGAGTCTGGTTTCATTTTCAGATATACAGTTTTTAGAGAACTTGATTTTATTGACATTCTTTTTTGGTTCATCGGTCGTTTTTGTTTAGCGGCAATCAACACCTCTATCGTTTATTTAATGCTGAAGTCAAAATAATTTGTACGCAGTTTTATTTTTTATTTGGAAATAACAATGTTTTTAGTGACACAAATACTATTAATCAACCCATAGCTGGGGGAGAGAAGAGGTGGATTCATACCTTTCCCACAGGTATCCTATTAATCAACCCATAGCTTGGGGAGAGAAGAGGTGGATATCTTTTCCCCAGGTATTTGTGCGTAAGTGAATATAACAAACCCGACCGGAATTGGAACATGGCTTTCCGATGAACAATTCCGTGCCTTTATCCATTATATCACTAGCACATCGAAGCTTACAACACCTAGTATTCTCAATCGGTCACCCATCTAGATACTGGCCATGCTCGACGTTGCTTAACTTCGTTGATCGTTCGGGAACGCGCGATGTAGCCGTAATGTTATATTTTTTTATATAGGTGTTGCCTCGCACAAATAGAACTTTGATAACTGAAGAAGTATTTCTGTTGCATTTTTGTGGATCTAACGAACCCGACCGAAATTGGAACTCGGTTCTCTCATTAAAAATTACGAGCTATTACCAATTATATCATCCCCACATCACCTAGTATTTCTAAGTGGCCACCCATGTTAGGTACCGGACATGCTCGACTTTGCTTATCTTTGGTTTGCGTACGGAACCAATGTTTCAACGGGAAATGGCCGTAAGTTCATACTTTTTTGGTATAAGCCTATAATTTTTGGTATAAGCCCACTGTTTTAAGATATTTCAAATAATAATTAGGAATAAAAATATAATAATTCAAATTCTTAAAAGACATATATCTATTAATTTTAATGTTTATTATAATTAAAAATTTAATGAATGACTTTTTTTTTTCAGAATGTCTTTTCAAAAACGAAATATGGACAGGAATAATCTGAAATCACCAGGCTAGTTTGAATTCAAATTTTTCCTTTTCCAAGAGTGCTTGCCAATTAAAGCTATAGGACCCAATCTGTCCTGTTATTTACCCATAGTTGGGAGTGGAGAGGGAGGACATGGATCAATATCGTCCCCAAGGGGATTTGCGTGTACGTGAATGCACCGAACGTGACTAGAA
This sequence comes from Acanthosepion pharaonis, assembly GCA_903632075.3. Classification (NCBI taxonomy): domain Eukaryota; kingdom Metazoa; phylum Mollusca; class Cephalopoda; order Sepiida; family Sepiidae; genus Acanthosepion; species Acanthosepion pharaonis. The sequence goes on from CAHIKZ030001993.1 coordinate 84,596, forward strand.
TTCGAACTCGTTTCTCTGATTCTTTACCCCAAGCCGCTACCGATTACGTCATAACTGTTATATAAGATTAAAACATCGCTGCCGACACTTGAATTTGAACATTGATCGCCAGTGAGCAAACACAGTCGATCCCATTATTGAATTAAGTAGACCACATGACCATAGAGGAAACGCTTATATGGGAGGTAGCAAGTGTCTAATTGATCGATATATATAGTCTATCCTCTATACTATACGGATCGCTATTTCTAGTCTATCCTCTATACTATATGGATCGCTATTTCTAGTCTATCCTCTATTACTATACGATTCGCTATACACTACTCTATTCAGTACACTAATTCTCTATTCGGATCACTATACGGTATTTACTTTTCGAGCGAGTATTATCGAGCAAGTACTATTAGTGCGAGTGATATTCGAAGGCGTCTGACACCAGTATTGTTCAACGGCGTTACTATAGTTGTAACTGCGATTACAAAGTTTCTACTACAACGAGTATTACGAAAGTGACAACGAGTATTCGTTGACATCACAAAAATAACGCACCCACAAACGTATTAAGGGTGTCAAAATCAAGCTGTTAGAGAAATTCTGATATCTGGGCAGTATAGACGGAAAATGCAACATCGAAGTCCGAAAATTGGGAGAGCGAAATATGCCTTCCAAGGGCTAAGCAAAGTATTAAGAAACAGGATTTTTTTTTCTGAAAAAGAACGTAAAGATTGTTCAGTTACTACGTAATATCTATTCTGATATATGGCATTGAATAGGAGACACAGATGAATAGGAGGCTTGGGGCAATGTGGAACTACAGGATGATGTTGAGAATACCATGTGCAAAGCCTGTGAGCAACGAAGCGGTTTTAAGCAAGTTACAATCAGTTGAAACATTTGGGAAAGATACTGAGGAAAAATAGTTTATTTGGTTTGTTTAACGGCATATCAACACCTTATGGGTCATTTACTGCCGATTTTTATTTTCTTGTGTGCTTTGGTATTTTTTCTCCAAAAATCTATGCTGGTAATTTTTGTATTTTTTTTTCACTCTGAAGATATATTGCCTGAAATTTGTTCAATTTTTTTTTTTATATTTTCATGTTGTGACCCCAGTTTAAGGATTAAATATTTGTCCATAGAAAGGGCCGTAAAGGTGCTACCACCCTGGGTCAGCAATTAAGAGGTGGGTCCAAACTCATCAAAACCTCCCGATCAGAGGCTTCGCTTACGGATGTGGTTTGTACCCAGGACGAAATGAGGAAAGAAGGTTCGGAGAATTTGACCCTCACTTGATATACTGAGAGCAAGAGAGACAGAGGAAAATCTAACCAGCGTGCATAGTAGAAAAAGGACTGGAGGGCATAATAAAACGACAAATACTGCTGAGAAATAAAAAGGATGGGAAGTTGGGGAGAGTCATGATCGCATAACAACTTGAGCAGTTACGGTAAATAAAAAGTTTATAAGAAAGCCATTGTAAGTACTTTCATGTCTGGATAATTCTAAAAAATTGAATGCCTATAGAGTCTTCGACAGACAGACGGTTCCGCTGTATCACAGCTTCTCAGTGTGGCTTGACGTCCGATAGCGTCAAGCCGAGATCGAAACCCGATAGATTTGATATCAGTCTGATCTGTCGCGTTTCGATCTAAGATATCATACCTCTAGGCCATCATCGAAAGGCGGAAAAGTAGGGAATTTTAACGTTCTTCAGTACGGGAAATACACTAGCGGCTCGGCGAACTCAATTCATACATGTCGCTAGTGTATTTCGCGTAGAGAAAAACGTTAAAATTCCCTTCGGATGTATCAGCAAAATTGTCCAAATCATGTAGCTACATAATTGTCTATCCCATAAAATATTTAATATCTAAAAAAAAAAAAAAAAAAAAAAAAAAAAAACCACTAAACTAATTGAGTTTGTTTTTTCCATGTTTTCAGATAAAGTACTGTTTAGCCATCTTGACACCATTTTCGTAAGAATCTCTGAAAAATGTTTTTTTGAGTTATTCAGCTAGAAAGGGAAAAGGTTAAAATCATTTTTGTGTCATCCCTATTATATATATATATATATATATATATATATATATATATATATATATATATATATATATATCGGGTGTAAAACAAAACTGTCCAAATTGTGTAACAGTAAAATTTATTCAATTGCTAGATTAAGATTTGAAGCGTTGTATATTAGAAATGATTAAAGATATCTTACTGGAATTCACCGAGATTTTTATAACACTATTGGACTCTATTTTGAACAATAAGAATGTATTTAGCTCTAAGTTGACCTCCTGATCCAGTTTTCCTCTCCTCTTTTTTTTTTCTGAAGGCAGTAATAATGATTTTTTTCTCTCACCGTTGCACATTTTGGAAGACAGTAGAGCTGACACAAAACGATTTTAAGCGGTTCCCTTTTTAGCTGAATAACTCAAAAGGTTTTTCAGTGATTCTTACGAAAAATCGTGTCAAGATGGCGAAACGTCCTATCTGAAAACCTGGAAAAAACAAACTCAATTAGTTTAGTGGTTTTTTTTTTTTGGTTTTTTTAGATTTTAAACATTTTGTGGGATAGACAATTATGCAGCTACATGATTTGGACAATTTTGCTGTTACATCCATCTATATATATATATATATATATATATATATATATATATATATATATATAACATGTTTAATCCATAGCCCAATCATCAGATACATGGTTTGAATAATTAAAAAAAACATGCATACAATATAACACCCTTCATAATCCATAGCCCAAATAAATAGTTTAAATACCCTAAAAAAAGATAACCCTTTATGAAGTCGTCAAAAAACAAACGTTACGACAGTTTTTTTTTATATGCACAAATCCCTTTCATAAAAAATAAAATAAAAATAAATAAATCTCCATAGACATGCAAACTAGACGAGGGTCAATACATCTTCCGTTTAAAATTTAGACACCCCCACCTTTCCCTGACTTGATATCTACGAAAGTAACTCTATACTGATACTTATTATTAACACCCAACACCCGCCTACCCAACTTAAACAATTCGCCCTAGCTGTTACCATGGAAATTTTGATTTCAATTTTTAAAACACGTAAATTTCAGATATACGTTATTCCAAAAAAAAAAAAAAAAATCTCGCTTGAAGATGGAACAGAGCTTATTTTAACTCAATTTAATTTAAATAATTATATTGAAGTTTTCGGCTCTTGTTTTGAAACATGAGACTTCTTATGTAGCGTTTTGGAATCATATTTTTAAATAAAAATTATATATATATATATATATATATATATATATATATATATATATATATATATATATATATATATATATGTGTGTGTGTAAGAAAAAAAAGGAAAAAGGGGAAAATAAGTTTAAAAAAATGTTATAAAATGTTTGCTATTAAAAAAAAAAAAAAAAATTCCGACCGATCAATTTATATGAATATAGTATTCATTTATGGTTTCGGGTGGCTAGCGTTCCGTGAAAGAATCAGTACCACTTGACTGAATTTTTTAGTCATCTCTTTGTAATTGATAGTCGTTGGCGATGCTTAAGATTGGCAGATTTTTCTATATTTTTTTTTTTTGCGTTCTTTCGTTTCTTATTCTTTCCTTGTTTGGTTATCTGGCAGAAGTGTCGTTTTTTGTAAATTAACTTTTTCATTTCATTCACCTTAACAGATCGTTTCATCTTCTCTTTCTTGAGCAGTGTTTCTTCTAATATCTATCTATCTATTATCTATCTATCGTTTTCTATCTATCTATTATCTCATCTCTTCATATCTATCTAAAATTTTTTATATCTATCTAAAATATCAGATTTTTTTCAAATCTATCTATCTATCTATCTTCTATCTATCTAAATCTATCTATCTCAATCTTATATATCTAATTTTATAATAAATAAAATTTTTATCTAAAATATCAAATATATAAAAAAAATATATCCAATATTTTTCTATCTATCTATCTATCTATCTATCTATCTATCTATCTTTTCATTATCTATCTATCTATCTATTCATATCTATAAAAATTTTTATATCTATTTAAAATATCCAGATTTTCATCTATAAATATTATCTATCTATCTATCTATCTATCTATCTAATATCTATTCTATAAATCTTCGTATTATCTAAAATTTTATAATTATCTAAAATATCCAGATTTTATATATTATCTAAAATATCAGATTTTCATCTATCTATCTATTTATTATCTATCTATCTATCTATATTTATTATCTATCTATCTCAGTCTTTTCATATCTATATATCTAAAATATCCAAATTTTTATCTAAAATATCAAATTTTATTTTAAAATATCCAAATTTTATCTATTTATTATCTATCTATCTATCTATCTATTCATCTATCTCTTCATATCTATATTAAAATTTTTTTATCTAAACAACAGATTTTCCATCAATATCTATCTATCTATCTATCTATCTATCTATCTATCTATCTATCTATCTATCTCATCTCTTCGTATCTATCTAAAATTTTTATATCTATTAAAATATCCAGATTTTATATGATATCTAAAATATCCAGATTTTCAAATATCATTCTATCTATCTATCTATATATCTATCTATCTATCTATCTATCTATCTATCTATCTATCTATCTATCTATCTATCTATCTCAGTTCTTTTCATATCTATATGTCTAAAATATCCAAATTTTTATCTAAAATATCCAAATTTTATCTAAAATATCCAAATTTTATCTATCTATCTATCTATCATTATCTATCTATCTATCTATCTATCTAGATATCTATTATAAAAATTTTTATATCTATCTAAAATATCCAGATTTTCACCTATCTATCTATCTATCTATCTATCTATCTATCTATCTATCTATCTCATCTCTTCGTATCTATCTAAAATTTTTATATCTATCTAAAATATCCAGATTTTATATATCTATCTAAAATATCCAGATTTTCATCTATCTATCTATCTATCTATCTATCTATCTATCTATCTATCTATCTATCTCAGTCTTTTCATATCTATATGTCTAAAATATACAAATTTTTATCTAAAATATCCAAATTTTATCTAAAATATCCAAATTTTATCTATCTATCTATCTATCTATCTATCTATCTATCTATCTATCTATCTATCTCTTCGTATCTATCTAAAATTTTTATATCTATCTAAAATATCCAGATTTTCACCTATCTATCTATATCTATCTATCTATCTATCTATCTATCTATCTATCTATCTATCTATCTATCTCATCTCTTCGTATCTATCTAAAATTTTTATATCTATCTAAAATATCCATTTTTTATATATGTATCTAAAATATACAGATTTTCACCTATCTATCTATCTATCTATCTATCTATCTATCTATCTATCTATCTATCTATCTATCTCAGTCTTTTCATATCTATATGTCTAAATTATCCAAATTTTTATCTAAAATATCCACATTTTCATCTATCTATCTATCTATCTATCTATCTATCTATCTATCTATCTATCTATCTATCTATCTATCTATCTATCTATCTATCTATCTCATTTCTTCGTATCTATCTAAAATTTTTATATCTATCTAAAATATCCATTTTTTATATATGTATCTAAAATATACAGATTTTCACCTATCTATCTATCTATCTCTCTATCTATCTATCTATCTATCTATCTATCTATCTATCTATCTATCTAATTTCAGACTTTCCCACTCCCTGTTTTATCCATATACTCGAAATTTCCCCTTTCTCTCCATCTCCACAGCCAACGTTTTTCCAGCTTCCCCATAACACATTGCCATATTTCTCATCCTTTCCACCCCTCTTCATCGCCATTTTTTTCGACTTCTCCAATTCCATTTTCCCTTTTCCCTCTCATATTCTATTCACCTTTTCATATCATACATTTTTCATGCCCATTACGCCATCTTTTGTTTTCTCTGACTATTATGTTTTATTATGATTTTCCACAATCGCCATTTTAAGATTACATTTTTATATTTTATTTGTCCTCCTGGATTTGCCGATTTATAAATTTTGTATCAGAAACGAAAAAAGCACCACATTATTGGCATTATCGCTTTTTTTTTTTACCTTGTTTTGTAAAATACATTACCGGCATTTTGTGTGTTTATTGTAGAGTTGCTAGCACTCCTTCAGCACACTACCAGATGGCCTGGCTCATAGCCCTAAATAGCCTGATATTAACGACTTCAAAAGTTGATTAATAAGTTGATACTAAGATGATTAATATTCGGACTGATCTTCGTTTCGTTATACAGCATCTGACCCTCGTCTATTCCTTGTAAGTTGTCTTGTTAATTGTTTTGTAACTTATTGTTCTGTGTTTTTTTGTATGTATCCGTTAGCGCCGGATACTGGTGCTGAATAAAGATATTAAGCTCTCATTCTTCTCTGTGTATCATTCATCTTGACGATACAACAGTGTATCTGTTTTTTTTTTTTTTGTAATTCAGTGCTTCTGCCTTTGTAACTTATTCCTTCCTACAACTCATCCTAAGCCTCTGACCGATTTTCAGTCCCCTTCTTCGTTTCTCTTCTTCCTCACTGTAAGGCTTACGAACTGAGAACTTTTTATTTCAACTTCATGAGTAGATTATCCCCGTCCCACTGACCATACCTCGGGATATCTCATCTAGTCCTTAATTCACCCTTCTTAGTTATTGTTCACTATCTCCCCAATATCCCGCCCAGGGTTTGAACTCACAATTACTATATCACCAAAGTCACGGACTATTTTATTAGGCTATTGTCCCGTTGAGAAGTTGAACAGGAGTAGGGGGTTATCCCTTGTTTCCTGTTCAAATCTATTTTCATGTTATGTTTCCAGTTTCTCAAATTAAACTTTGAAATGTTATTAACTAATTCAATGTTGACCCCTTCAAATCTAGAATGAGCGGTCATTTTTCCTGGAAAGACACTGAGAACTTCAATTCTTGCTTTTCTTTGCGGTCATACAACACCACACAGTAAACCTCTACCTTGAGTGGCCCTTGGGTCTTGTATTGGGTGGATATGAGTAAAAGAAAGATTTTTCTCAAAAAGAAAGAGAAAAATGTTACAAGGTTCATAATGACAGAGGCCAAAACAAGCGAAATGTTGTGATAATAAAAACAAAAATGAAGATCTATCTATCTATCTATCTATCTATCTATCTATCTATCTATCTATCTATCTATTATCTCATTATGTTAATTATCTATCTATCTATCTATCTATCTAAAATATCTATTCATCTATCTCAGCCACATCCATATCTATCTTTCTATCTGTATCTATCTATCTATCTAAATATATCTATCTATTTATCTATCTATCTATCTAAAGTATTAAAATCTCTTCATATCTATCTATCTATCTATCTATCTATCTATCTATCTAAAGTATGTAAATCTTTTCATATCTATCTATTTAAAGTATACATCTTTTTCATATCTATCTATCTATCAACACGCTACATAAGAGTTGTCATCTATCTATCTATCTATCTATCTATCTATCTATCTATCCATCTATCTATCTATCTATCTAAAGTATGTAAATCTCTTCATATCTATCTATCTATCTATCTATCTATCTATCTATCTATCTATCTATTTTTTACATTGAATTAAATTACAAATCTCAAGTGAATTGAACTTTTTTCCCTTTTTATGTTTGATAACATTGTGCAACATGAATTTTGTCTTTTTTTTTGACGCACCCGATATTATATTTTATAAGGATTATAAACGCAGATTGCACTGTGTAACACGACTTTTGTCCTTGGATAGCAACTATTATTTCCTATTTACGCCCTAGAAAGTATGAACAATGGCTAATATTTCCTTCAAACTTTGCTTCTATAACCAAGATAGACATTTCTAAAATCTACCTATTCGCATTGGTAAGAACTGGCGAATGTGAGCATTCTCTTTCATGCAAAGTAGGAACAAAACGACATATGGTCTAAAAGTAGCATGAATTTATTCCACAAAAATGGACGAGTGGGTAGTTTCTCGCGATTTACGCTGATGCCGTAAATTACTTTCAATGCATCTATCTATCTATCTATCTATCTATCTATCTATCTATCTAATGTATGCGAATCTTTTTATATCTATCTATCTATCTATCTATCTATCTATCTATCTATCTATCTATCTATCTATCTATCTATCTATCTAATGTATGCAAATCTTTTCATATCTATCTATCTATCTATCTATCTATCTATCTATCTATCTATCTATCTATCTATCTATCTATCTGTCTCATACTTTTCAAGTCTATCAAGCTAGCTAGCTTGCTGTTCCTATACAGTTAACTCTTATCTATCTCCCTATCGATCGATAAATAGATTTATCTCACTCTTTTCAAATCTATCTATCTATCTATCTATCTATCTATCTATCTATCTATCTATCTATCTATCTATCTATTCAAATATTTTCATATCTATCTATCTATCTATCTATCTATCTATCTATCTATCTATCTATCTATCTATCTATTATATAGAATCATTTCGTTATACGATCCTTGGTAGAAGCGTTCGAAGTCCAATATACCCTGTATAATCTATGTTTACGTTTTGCTTCGAGTGTAAGCCGAACACATCTTCATTTTGATTCCAGTTCAAACCGAACCTTATGTCTACCTTTTTACTCCCGCGTAAACCGAACGAATCATCCATTTGTTTCTAGTCCAAACAAAACCTATGTCTTTTACTTCGAGTGTTCACCGAACCTATGTCTACCTTTTAAGTCTAGTGTAAATCGGACCTATGTCTTATATTCTGACTCTGGTGTAAATATAAACCGATATCTAACTTTTGATTTAAGTTTAAATCAAACTTACGCGTATCTAGATATTAAAGCAATAAGAGCTATTATGTCGATAAATTACCCACAATAATCAACTGGGGATGGATGAAAGATATGTTCAGATCACAAAAAAAGAAAAAAAAAAAAAGAAAAAGAAAAAGGAAAATATAATAATGAAGGAACCAAATTAATGTGTTGACGAATAAAAGATTTCCAAGTCTTCGATTTTGGAAATGTCGGTAATTTTGCAAGGCTTAACACATAGAATAAGGTGATATTTACGAAAATGTTTTCCTCTTCATCAATCAGCATCTCGTTTGACGAAGCACATGATGACATCCGAGCCATTCGCGGGACTCATCTCATCTGATCACCGAAGTTAAGAAGCTTCGAAGCTGGTCAGTACCTAGATGGGTGACCGCTTGGGAATACCAGGTTTTGCAAGCTGGGTTAATGGATAAAAGGCTTGGAATGAAAAATCAGAAAGTCGAGTTCGAATTCCGGTTGGGTTTATTGCATTCACTTACGTTCACATCGATACAGGGATAGTGTGGTTGCCGGCACTGGAGTTTGAACACAGATCGCCAGAGAGCAAACACAGGCGATCCCATTTTGAATTAGTAGATCACGTGATCGCAAAGGAAATATATTTATGGAAATTAGCATGGCGTCTAATTGATCACTCTTCCTAATCTATATTCTTTTACAATACAATTATTTCTATTTTATCCACTATTACTATACGGATCACTATTTTCTATACTATTCACTATACTATTTCTCTATGCTGATCACTATACGGATCACTATTCTTTATACTATTCACCATACTATTTCTCTATGCTGATCTCTATACGGATCACTATTCTTTATACTATTCACCATACTAAATCTATGCTGAAACTATACGGATCTAAAAGAAAGAATACTATTCACCATACTATTTCTCTATAGTGAATACTATTTCTATACTATTCACTTTAAATATTTATCTATACTGATCACTATACGGATCACTATTTCTATACTATTCACTATACTATTTCTCTATGCTGATCACTATACGGATCACTATTCTCTATACTATTCACTATACTATTTTTCTATAGTGATCATTATTCTCTATACTATTCACTATACTATTTATCTATACTGATCACTATACGGATCACTATTCTCTATACTATTCACTATACTATTTATCTATACTGATCACTATACAGATCACTATTCTCTATACTATTCACTATACTATTTATCTATGCTGATCACTATACGTATCACTATTCTCTATACTATTCACTATACTATTTCTCTATGCAGATCCCCATACGGATCAGTATTCTCTATACTATTCATTATACTATTTCTCTATAGTGATCACTATTCTCTATACTATTCACTGTACTATTTATCTATACTGATCACTATACGGATCACTATTCTCTATACTATTCACTATACCATTTCTCTATGCTGATCACTATACGTATCACTATTCTTTATACTATTCACTATACTATTTCTCTATGATGATCACTATACGGATGGCTATTCTCTATACTATTTCTCTATACTGATCAATATAAGGATCATTATTCACTATACTATTCACTGTACTATTTCTCTATGCTGATCACTATACGTATCACTATTCTCTATACTATTCACTATACTCTTTCTTTATGCTGATCACTATATGGATCACTATCCTCTATATTATTCACTATACTATTTTTCTATGCTGATCCCTATTCAGATCGCTATTCGGTGGTTACTCTTCGAGCAAGTATTATGGAGCAAGTACTATTAGTGCGAGTGTTATTCGAAGGCATCTGACACTAGTATTAATCAACGGCGTTACTATAGTTGTATCTGCGTTTACAAAGTCTCTACTACAACGAGCATTACGAAAGTGACAACGAGTATTCTTTGACATTACAGAAGTGGCAGCGAGTGTTCGTTGACATTTCAAAAGTGGCAAAAAGTGTTCGTTGACATCACGAAACAAATATTCTTCGAAAATGTATGAATCCACCTTCTTCTCCCCCATCTATGGGTTAAAATAGTAAGGCTTGTAAAAAAATCATTATTATATCCAAGAAATTGAGAATACAGTATTAACCTGCAAAAAAATATTGTTACCATTTTGAAAATCTTTCGGCTTTAAATAACTTATAAAAGGGTGATAAGCCATAAAAAAAAAAAAACAAATGAATTAAAAAAATGAGCCATCGGATCATCTAGCGATTCTATACACGTTCATCTTTGAAAATTGCTTTCTCGTGTAGCATTTTTTAAAATCAAAATTATGGTCAGACTCATTACGATGAGCGGCTAATGCATGTAATATTTTGTTTTGTAAAATATTACTTTTCTGTTCCTATAATCTTTTATTTATATTTCTTGGGGTTTCACCTATGTATTCCTTTTAAAATATTTAAATACATTAATATATATATATATATATATATATATATATATATATATATATATATATATATATATATATATATATATATATATATATATATATATATATATATATATATATATATATATATATATATATATATAAATAAATGAATTAATTGAAAAAATAAAGATTTTATTTTCTTTTTTCACCATATGGTCAGTTTTAGACCCACTGGGAGTGACAGGGTGTAATCGATTTTATTTTTCTCAAATTAGGTTATTTAAAAAAATTTTGTTTTAAAATATGAATATTTTATACCAAGTTCATTACATCCAAGCTCAATGCATTAACCTTTTATTTCAAAGAGGACAAACCCATCTAGGTATTTGACCACCTCGATTTGCTTAACTTTTCAGCGATCGTACGGAGAAAACGATTTTCAACATGATGTGCCCGCATTTTTCTTTATAAAACACATACATCCAAGCTCACTGTATTTTGGTATCTACTAGCGGTTACCCATTTCGAGGTTTTGACCATGCTCGACGTTGCCTTAACATCGGCGTTTGTTGGGGAACCAATGTTTTAAAGATGTTTGCGTCCGTAAACCAACCGAAAAAATGAAGGCAAGGCTCAAAAAAAATTTTCCGAGAAGAATTAACATAGACCGCTTAGACGTTTTCCTTGGTTTGCATCATTTTGAAATTTGCAAGAAAACAAATATTCGATCATGATACTTTTCTTTTTGTTCCCGCTATTTGAGCAGATACGTGCAGTTTAACATTTTTGAAGAGAACAATCCCAACTGAAAAGCTCAGGCAAACCTGTTATATTCAATTAAATATACCGTAGACCCCCTTAATTTAAAAAAGAAAATTTAATTATTTACACTACATTCTTGTGAAAATTAATTGAAACAATCGCTTTAGTTTCTTTTCTTTTACCATACGGTCAGTTTTAGACCCACTAGAGTGACAAGATGTAATCGATTTTTATTTATTTTTTCCTTAGATTAAGTCATTTGCAGTGATGTACACCAATTTGAATCTTATTTCGGGGTGTATGATGAAATTTGTTTGGTTTTGTATTTGTCTATATTTCTGAGATGAGGTATCATGTACACTATTTAAATTATTCGGACTATTGTCCTCATTGTTGCCATATTTATAACAATGTTTCGGCCGTTGTACGCTCCGGCCTTCTTCAGGTGGTTGGAATGTCGGACTGAACCCTATATTTCGGTCGCTTGGGTAGACTGTTCTAGTTCCACGTGCCATGTTTGATGGATGTCAGTTATCTCCTGTTAATTCCCCTCTCTAAGTTCCCCACTGCCTTAACCAGGTATTGAACTCACACTCTTTGGGTCTTGTCATTGGATCTAACTAACGCTTTTATCCACTGTGCCATGTGCCTTTAAGGAAATATGTATGCGAATTTCTGGGTATTATAGACCTAATGTCTTCAGCATCATTTTTTACCAGTGTTCATATTGCAATTTTTGCTGTTATTATTTCAGGTTTTTACCAGAGCTCATATTGCAATTTTCTTTGTTACTATCGCTTATCTCTGGCACTCCTTATTACTGGTTCCTATATTGTATTCATTTCTATGCTTGGTCGGCTCAGGAGATTTTTGTAGCCTAGCATATGTGCTGATTCCTTAAGTTTACGAATTTTCCAATGGTGTTCTTTGTCTATGATCTCAACATGATCCCACAGAGGGCGGTGATCTCCCTTCTCTCTCCATATGTGGTCAGCCACGCCTGATTTTTCTACTTACCCTCGTGTTACAGGTTTCTGGTGTTCTTAAAGCCTTACCTTGAGGGGGCGGCCTGTCTCACCTTTATATTTCTTTCCGCAGCTGCACGGGATAGCGTACACACAGTCTTTAGTCATGTTCTGTTCTATGGGGGGTCTCACTCGGGAGAGATATCTGCGAAGAGTCGTCCAGTTTTTGAAGGTTGTCCTGATGTTATATGGACCGCAGATCTTATGTATTTTCTCTGATAACCCCTTCACATAAGGCAGGCAGACTGTTTTCTGAGTGATGTTGTCCTCCTCCTCTTGTACCCGCCTATCCCAGTTTTTTTTTTGGGGGGGGCTGCTGCCATGTACGCAGGTTAGTTGTTACGTTGTAGGGTACTACTTATACTGACCAATTTTTTATCTCTGCGTCGCCACTTTGCTCGGTGTTGTAAGTAGTGGAATTGAGGTACTGTCCGGTGAATGTTGGTTTGAGGTATACGGATGTCTTGAACCAATGCTCTGTTCGAGATATTAGAACATCCAACGTCGTGATAAATATGGCAACAAAGATGAGGACAATAGTCCTAATAATGTAAATAGTGTTGTTTGGTTTTGAAAAATATTGCACCATCTCTGATTGCATCAGATTTTCATCATACCCAGACACTATTGTCTCAACTTTCGATTAGTTGTCCTACGGCCATTGTCTGCGATGGACGTTACTCCAAGGAAACGTACGATACTTGTAACGCTGCACGAACTCACTGGCATGCCTAAACAATGAGCAAATCAAAGTACTATAGACAGGTTGGTAGCTCTCCTAATTTATATCCAATCGAGAATCTGTGATCAATCTGCAAGGAACGAATTCGTGGAATGGACATACGAGGTACTAATATGTGCACTGGGTCATGTTTCATTGGAAAAAAATAAAAAAGTAAATAATAACGGAATTATTCGTTTTGTTTCAATTAATTTGGTCAAATATATATATATATATATATATATATATATATATATATATATATATATATATATGTAAGCAAATATATGGATATAGATCCGACAGTATGAAGAAAAAATATACGGAAAAAAACAAACAAAAAAAAAAGTTATATGCAATTATGCTGTTAATTATGTTTTATGAATATGTCCTGAAGATGGTCTATTAGACTGAAACGTCTGACGTTGACATTATATTAACATTAAAACAGCATAATTGGATATTTATTTTTTTCTTTTTTTTTTTTTATTTTTAAATATATATATATATTTATATATATATATATATATATATATATATATATATATTTAAATATATAAACATATATATATTGATAGGATATATACATATATATATGATAGGATATATATATATATGATAGGATATATATATATATATATATGATAGGATATATACATATATATATATGATAGGATATATACATATATATGATAGGATATAAACATATATATATATATATATATGATAGGATATAAACATATATATATATGAAAAGGATATATATATATATATATATTATATATATATATATGATATATATATATATATATTATATATATATATATATATATATATATATATATATATATATATATATATGATAGAATATATATATATATATATATATATATATAGATAAATTTACAAAAAATACGAAAACATTAATAAATCTAAATTTTCATTTTATTTTATTAAAGCTTCATCAGAAAATCAGATACAGAGAAAAAAAGAAACTCAGGCATTTTTAGTTTTGTGTCGTTAGTTTTTCATTGGTTAAGCAGACTTCACGCGCATTTGACTTGTCAAGCAGCGTTCATTTGTATATTTTATGTGTGTAAGTAGTTTTTCTATGCGGCATTGTAATGATAATGTATATTCGTATTTACGAGTCTAGTAAATATTTTTATATTTGGTGGTTGTCTTCATGTTGATCTGGGGACATTTTTAACGTAACATCTGTTGCAATAATGGTAGATAAACAAACGTTAAATTCTTTCAGAATGAACCTAACAGAGGTTGGTGATGTATTATAGTGGTTTGGATCTGTGTTTATAGTTGTAAAAAATATTTATTAGGATTCCCTCGAAGTATTTTCCACGTAAAGATTTATGTTTTTTTTTTTTTTTTAATTAGGTAACATTTCTAAAATCAAAGCTATGCCCAGTTTATGTTAGATATATAAACGTTTCCTATTTGTATTTTATCCTATAATTCTGTTGGATTACGATTACAATTTGATTCAAATTATATATATATATATATATATATATATATATATATATATATATATATATATATATATATATAAAAGAAAGAACAGCAAGATATATAATCCGGTGTTCTTATAGATATTTTATTTTTACAAAATAGTGCTCAATGTAAATTTACAGAGCATTAATATTATAAATTAATTGATTTAAAATATAATTTATCCGAATTTAATTTTGTGATTAAATTAAAGACATTAGTTCCATTTCATCCTCAAAAAAAATTTTGGAGTAACTTTTAAAATTACTGGGTTTTAAAACCCAGTAATTTTAAAAAGTTTTCCAAAATAACTTGAGGATGAAATGAACTAATGTCTTTAATTTAAACAAAATTAAATTCGGGGCTTTTAGCTTCCATTTTTGAAACATAGTAGAACTGTGTAGCGAAAAAAAACATATTTTAAATCAATAAATTCATAATATATATATATATATATATATATATATATATATATATATATATATATATATATGTATATATATGTTTAACTAACGACGTCAGACAAGACGGTTAAATGCTATACTTCTTTTGTTTGTGTTCATATATGTTTTCTTTTCTGAACAATAAATCGGGTAAAAATTGCCAAAATGTTCTATATATCTGAGCGCTTTCGGCTATTCTTTTAACCATTATCAAGGATGTTTAATTTTTAATTCTCTTATTTTTTACTGAATGTGCAGATTTTTATGTATCTATCTAAAGTTATGGGAATGTCCTTTATTTTCTAAACACGTCAGCACATTGTGATTGCGTTTATAGTTGGTGTTAATAAGTCTTAGCTTTTGCTTTATTATTAATGCTTCCATTATGTTTAAGTCTTTTTACCTGTGAATGAATCTGATGCGGATGGAGTTTGGTATGTTTCCGTGTGTTTAAATGAGTTCTAATTGAACTAACGTGAGTCACCTTGATAGACATGTTGTGGTATGACCAATATAATTCATGAATTTGGTTTAATCCGGAACAAAATTCCTTAAGGGATATGTGAATTCATTTATGTTATTAGTTCTCAGTAATTTGGTTAGTTGTGGTTGTTGTTGACGATAAGGTTAGCTGTTTTAATTTTTTTTACCATAGATAATTTAATTATTTGTTCTAAGGGTTGTGTATTTATTTATAATTTTTCTAAGGTAAAATCCATCCTACTTATACATAACGTGTATTTCGATTTATGTATGTTCAGTGTGACCATTGGTTACCCTAGAAAATATAGTCTAATTATATGATCTATGAGGTCATTCGGAAAACCATTATTAACTATCATATGTTCCACGTTGTTGAATTGTTTAAAGAAAAGTGGACAAGAGGATGAATTGGAAAGTAATTATGTTTTATAATAAAGGATATAAAAACTAATGTATTTTAAATTTATTTTAATATTATTTATGAAAAATGTAACCACCTTCATCATACTTATTATAAAACCCAGGTTGTGTGTGTGTGTGTGTGTGTGTGTGTGTGTGTCTGTTCGTTTAGATATTGGATCGGATTTCCTATATTTTTCAACCGATTTCAACAAAACTTCACAGGACTACGTAAAATAACCTTGCGGTGGTTCTGACAACGCCAAAAATGGGAAAAACACAATTGTTTTTGCACGAAATCAATTTGAAAGCACGATTAAGAGGCATCGCTGTCGCCAGAATGAAAGGGGAACAACTCATATCGAGTTATACTTATTATAAAACCCAGGTTGTTTGTGTGTGTGTGTGTGTGTGTGTGTGTGTGTGTGTGTGTGTGTGTGTGTGTGTGTGTGTTCGTTTATATATGGGATCGGATTTTTTACATTTTTCATCCGATTTCAACAAAACTTCACTTTTTTTGGCAGGTAGTGTTTCTTATTGTCCTGCACACTTTTTTCTTTATTTTTACATTCAGAATGCTTTAATAATTCCATTTACAAGACAATTGTTTATAATAAAATTCTATTCAATCGGTAGACTCATAACGATTGAAAACAAATGTTTTTGTTTGAGTTTGGGTTTGACCAATTCGTAAAAAAAAAAAAAAAAACTAATTAAGACATGTGTTTCCGTCAACCTTTAACAATAATCTTTGTCAATTTTATTTTTCACTCTTTATGATGGTCGATACTTGATCTATCTCTTACTGTTACATCCCCGGGCAACGCCGGGCTCTACTGCTAGTTATTTATATTATTCGCATGCGGACTGTTGTCCACGACTTGCTTGTTGTTATTACAAAGTTTCGGCCGTTGTGCACTCCAACCTTAATGTTTTAAACTTCTCTGTTTCTGAATTTTCTGTCACAATATTTCTGAATGTTCTGTCAGTTATGCATGTTCTGTCACTTATGAATGTTCTGTCACAAATGAAAATCTGCAGGAGCCAATCTGGTGCGATTGGAAGAGGTAGAAGAACTTTCCATCCTGACGACGTTTTTTGTCATAGGTACCTTTCGGAGACGGTACCCTTGTGTTGTCATGCAGAAGAATAATGTTGTTTTCTGTTTACCAACCCCGGACACTTTCGGCGTAATGCGTTGTTGATCGGATCAATTTGCTGACATTAAACAACATCAGTGGGTTTCCTTGAAATGTTCCACTAACTCGTAAAAGCATCACGTTTAATATCCCACTGGACAAATCAAAACCATTCATATAACACCGGACACAAATCAAGATCTTTTATACACCATTAGTGGGTTTTCTTGAAATGTTCCACTAACTCGTAAAAGCATTACATTTAATATCCCACTGGACAAATCAAAACCATTCATATACCACCGGACACAAATCAAGATCTTTTATACACCACCGAACAAAAATCAAATCTCAACGGACACAAATCAAGCACTTTCAAATCCCGCCAAACACAAATCAAGACCTTCCATATGCTGCCGCACACAAGTCAAGCCATTTCGAATCCCATCGGTCACAAACCAAGAGCTTTCATATCCCGCTGGACAGAAATCATGATCTTTCATATAGGGAGGGACACAAATCAATTCCTTTCATATATCGCCGGACGCAAATCAAGACTTTTCATATCTCGCCGGTCACAAATCAAGACCTTCAATATGCCGTCGGACACAAATCTAGCCCTTTTATATCTCGCCGGACAAAAACCAAGACATTTCATATCTCGCCGGATACAAATTAAGACCTTTCATATGTCGTCGGACACAAATGAAGACATTTCATATGTCGTCGGACAAAAAGCAAGACATTTCATATCCCGCCGGACACAAATCAACACTTTTCATATCCCGCCGGACAAAGATCAAGACCTTTCATATTCCGCCGGACACAAATCAAGACCAGTCATATCCTTCCGGACACAGATCAAGTCCTTTTCATATACCGCTGGACACAAATCAAACCCTTTAATATCCCGCCAAACACAAATCAAGGACTTCTGTCGACAGACGCTTGTCTCATATGCTACAATCGCTATATTGAACCTTTTACTCCGCAACTGTAATAAATGAATTTAGTAATAAGACAAAAATAGATAGTGTTGTAAGACAAGGATATCTCTTCTCATCGGACTTATTCAACCTGCACAATGAGGTGATTCTGAGATATTAGAAGTCCTACCAGGATTCATTATTGACAGTCACTGTCTTAACGCCATATAGTGATGAGACAGTTGTGTTTGCAAACACAGAAAGGAAACTGCAAGAACTCCTCTAGAAGGTATTGAAGGAAAGCAAAAAGAAAGGACAAAACATCAATAGTAAGAAGATGGAATGAATAGCGGTTGGCAAATGGAAGAGCTCCACTTGAGAATTGCAAATTTGAGTCACCACAATCAAGTAAGTATAGCAATTTAAATATCTAGGAAGTGTTTCAACTGGACAGAGTATGTTACAGAACTCAGTATGTTCGTATCTATTTTATTTACTATCTATCCGTATATCTCAATCTGTTCATATCTATCTATCTATCTATCTATCTATCTATCTATCTATCCTAGTTTATATCTGTCTGTTGATCCATCTGCCTGCCTGCCTATCACTATCTATCTATCTATCTATCTGCTCATATCCATTTTAGTTTATATCTGTCTATCGATCTGTCTCAATCTGTTCATATATCTATCTATCTATCTATCTATCTATCTATCTATCTATCTAACTATCTATCTATCTGTTTATATCAGCGTCTCAGGAAAACATCTCATTGGCCGATGAATTTTAATATGAGAGTGAACAGTATCGGGAATATTTTTTTTATTTCCTTCACATTAGAAATTGAGACAACATTTTAAATGCGTCATAATCAATATTTGAATATTTGTTAGAAAATTGAGGATAGGAGTAGACATGATAAGGAAGATGGTGTCTTCCAGCGATGAAGTTCCATATTTAGATTAAACCTAATGACCTGTAGTGTAATCTATCACCAAACGCTTGCAGAGAATACGGATCAATTTTTAAACATCTCCTTTCGTCGGTCTCAGAAGCTGAATTCAATCAAAATGCGAGCTATTTTATAAACCTGAAGAAAAAAAAATTAGTCTTATTGTATAAATGTGAGTACATCTCTCGAAAGGAAAAAAAAACCTCCATTGATAGAACTATTCTCTAGTGGCTAGTCTTGTAATATCTCCCACAGTATAAAACATATGATTTTGATTGCTTTTTATGACTTCAAATTTTCGTTATTTTGATTTTTTTATATTTCTTTTTCATAATCACACCTTTTCTTACTAATATTTATCCATTTCTATCTATTTTTCTTCTGTATTTTTAGTTTTTGTTCGTTTCTTTTTGTCGTCTGTTTTCTATATTTTTGCAGCCGCCATTTTGTCTCCTCTTTCTAAAATTCCTCTTCATACCCACCTACTGTGATTACTTTGCGTTTTTTTTTTTGTATCATTCTCTTTTATACACTACTATTTCTTTCTTCATTTTTTTTTATTTCTTTGAATTTTTCTCTATTTCTTTCTCATAATCGCATTTTTTTTTATCCTTCTCTTTTCATTTTTTCATCTGTATTTTCCTTATTTTTCGCCCTATATTTATACGTTACTTTTTTGTCGTCTGCTTTTCTTATTCGCGTAACCGCCATTTCTAGAATCCATCCACATACTCACCGACTGTAATAACTCTGCTCTTCTGTGTTCGTATTTTTTTTTATTCACTTTTATATATTCCTTCTTGTTCTCATCTCTCTCTTCACCCATTCAAAGCGAGGCTATACCAGAAGAGAACTGCGAAAAAACAAAGAAAACCCAAAATAAATAAAGATGAACAAAAATATTGAATACACTGACGCATAAACGGGAAATCCACAGAGAAGTCCACATCACAAGAAGTGCAAGCGAAAGTAAATCAATAAAGAGGCATCGGATTTTTACATTCTTAAATTGATAGTCCGAAAACCGGAAATTGATATCCCATAACAAAAATTGGTGCCAGGTAACCGGAAATAGATTCTGAAATACACGCATTTTTTTTTTCATTACTATTATTATTCTGTTTATATCTATTTATTTTTCTTATAATTTTTGAATGGTCTCTTCTTGGAAGTTGATGCTATTTACAATTTTGTTGTCCATATTTTTATTCTAACTTGTGGGGCGTAAAGCTCAATCTGTCAAATCCATCAGAGAACAAAATGGCTGAATTGATATTTCTTAAATATTGGATCAATAAGGTTAAAAGTTCAAATCATTTTTTCGAGTGAATTAAAAATAAAAAAAATAGTTAGATATTTGTACATAGATTTATTCAACTACATATGTGATATTTTCTTTGGGGGTGTTTGTTTAGCGAACTTCTTATGGGTCATTTATTACCGAAATTTAATTTTCTTGTCAAAAAATATATTGCTGGTATTTTTCCTATACAAATGTATTCTTATACTTCCATAGTGTTTTGACTCCAGTTCGTGGGTTAACTATTTGCCCATAACTAGGGCCCTAACAGGTAAAGCCACCCCGAGTCAGGGTGGATCTGGGAAAAACGGCAATTAAGAGGTGATTCCACGCTTTTTAAAACCTCTCGATCACAGGCATTGCTGCCTGGAGTATAGTTTATTGTCATACCCAGGACGGCAATTTAGAAGATAAAACCATTTTGGTACATTTTGTCATCTATGAAGCAGCTTCACGATTCCATCTTCCCAGAACTTATGGATGAAGATCTGGTCTAAGTAGATTTTCAGACTTCCAGAGAATTAAAGTTCTTCAAATTGAGAGAGGGCCCAGTTGGTAGTTCAGTCGAGTTCATTGCATTCACTTACGTTCTAATACCATTGGGATAGGCATGAATTGATCTTTTCCCACAGTTATGGATAAATAGCAGGACAGAATGGGTACTATAACTTTGTTTGACAGCCAATCTAGGAGAAGGAAAATTCTGAAGTGAAACCACCTGCTGTCTTGTAGATTCTGCCTCTTTAGGCAAAGGTCAAACCTTTGCCTAAAGAAGGTAATTTAAAAACAAATCCAGGTCATATGTAGTCTTGAAGAAATGGAACTGTCTTTACTTTGAGGTGGGTAGTCGAAAATGTTTCGAACAAACACAAGTCCGGGATTCGGCACGTGTATCTTTGGCGTCAGATCATTCACCCATGTGTGTACCACCGACGGTACTTTAGACAACGGATCATGGAGAGAATTTTGTAGGGATCGATATAAGTGGTAATTCGAAGGTGCGATACCAGGGAAGTGTGGCGCGGCTGTAGTAGGACTCGCCAGTGAACCTGAAACAATTTCGAAAATGTAACCTGACGTTGACCGGAAAGAAGACGGCACCTTTCCCAATTGGGCAGTTCCGGGTGCTTTTCATCAATTACTGCCTTTAATCCATTCAATTGGGTACAGTTCTGGAAGTAGCTCCTAATACACAATACTCTTAAATTCTCAATAAAAAGATCGCTTTTGCAGTGGTTAACAGTGGCTCATTTCGGAACTTTTTCTCTCCACATTGTTGTAAACAATCCATTTTTCATCGCCTATGATGGCTTCTTTTAAAAATGTGTCAGAAAGAAGAAGAAGAAGAAGAAGAAGAAGAAGAAGAAGAAGAAGAAGAATGATTTTATTTAAATGGATGGTTGATAGCAGAAAAAATATTAAAAGTTACAAAGGACAGGAAATTGAGGAGAGTCATGATCACCTACGTCCTGATCCTATACAACAGATAGAAGAAGAATGAGCTTGCGTAAATGGGTGGTGGAACAAGGTTTAGGAGAAATAAAAAAAAAAAAAGAGAAAATTTATTAGGAGCTACAAAGGATAGGAAAATATGGAGAGCCATTGCTGCCTACGTCCAGAGAAGACAAGGGATATAGAAGAAGAATTAATCTGTGTAAATAGAGAGTCGAAAAGCATTTAGGATAAATAACGCAAAGAGAAAATTTATTAAGTGGTACAAAGGATAGGAACTTGTGGAGAGTCGTAATCGTCTACGTCCTGAGCAGACATGGTATATAGAAGATAAATGAATTTGCGTAAATTGATGACTGACAAGATTTAGGAGAAATAATGGAAAAGAAAATTTATTAAGTTCTACAAAGAATAGGAAATTGTGGAGAGCCATAATTGCTTACGTCCTGAAGAAACACGACACATAGAAAAGGAATGAGTTTGAGTAATTTTGATTTGTCTCTGCCCTGTTACTTGTGAATAAGCTTCTTG